>QXTE01000017.1:2731106-2766180 GCA_003942145.1 Platysternon megacephalum | reverse complement strand
CCCCCGACCGCCCCCCCAGAACCTCTGCCCCATCCAACCGCGCCCTGCTCCCTGTCCCCTGACTGTCCCCCGGGACCTCCCGCCCCTTATCCAACCCCCCGGCCCCCTTACCATGCCGCTCAGAGCAGCATGGCTGGCAGCCGCGCCGCCCGGCCAGAGCCAGACACGCTGCCACGCTGCTCGGCAGGAGCGCACAACCCCGCCGCCCAGAGCGCTGCCCGCGCGGTGGCATGGCTGCGGGGGTGGGGGGCAGCGGGAGAGGAGCTGGGGGCTAACCTCCCCCGTCGGGAGCTCAAGGGCCGGGCAGGACAGTCCTGTGGGCCGGATGTGGCCCGCGGGCCATAGTTTGCCCACCTCTGCTTTATACACTGCAGTTGNAGCCCCCTTACCATGCCGCTCAGAGCAACATGTCTGGCAGCCGCGCCGCCCGGCCAGAGCCAGACACGCTGCCACGCTGCTCGGCAGGAGCGCACAACCCCGCCGCCCAGAGCGCTGCCCGCGCGGTGGCATGGCTGCGGGGGTGGGGGGCAGCGGGAGAGGAGCTGGGGGCTAGCCTCCCCCGTCGGGAGCTCAAGGGCCGGGCAGGACAGTCCTGTGGGCCGGATGTGGCCCGCGGGCCATAGTTTGCCCACCTCTGCTTTATACACTGCAGTTGATTGTGGTATTTACACATTACTGTTCTTGTGAAAGGTTTCTCAACCTTGTTCCTCTATTGACTCCACATTTGCCAACTCGTATCCCTCATCTGTTCCTCAAAATGCTTTGCAGCTATTTCTGCAATACTTCAGAGGAGGCACAGAAATAACTGTCAGTGGTTTACGGGACCCTCTAGCATCTAGGGACTCGAGACAAGGGAACAGGAGAAGGCTCATGACTGCAAACAATGCCACTAGGGCAAGAGTTGGCAGCGCTTAACACGTGTATAATATTTTAAATACTATTCGTGTGTACAATTGATGTGGTTTGTGCATCTATGTTCTATGGCCTGCCATTTGCACATGTCAGTTCTTGAAAAGCATGTGTGCTTCAGCGAAGAGCACTTTTTGGCAATCTGCCTCTGAATGGTCAGTGAGGTGCGTGGCTCAGTCAACAGTTACATCTGCGTCTGGAGTTAAATTTCAGTAGTACATATTGAGAAGGTTCAGACAGCCAGAAGATAAATAGCTCCAACACCAGTTACTGTCTGCATGTCCCGTCTGCTGCCAAGATTGAGAGATCTACAAATAGCAGAAAGAGACCCGAGAATAAGAGTGGCCTGGAATGTGACAAGAGCACAAATTTCTTTACAACCTGCAAGTTCAGCGTTTATCTTGCAGAGAGAATTTTCGAGCTATTTCATCCATTCATCTTACAGCTCTTTATACAGATGTGTCCGCTCCATGTGACCGTATTACTTGTCACCATAAAAGGAGACCAGTAATCTAAGTCGAGAAATACTTCCCTCTACTCAGAAAGCGTTCCCCTCAGAGTGACCTCCAGAGCCAGCGCTAGGCATAAGCAGACTAAGCAATTGCTTAGGGACCGAGCAGCTCAAGGGACCCACTACTTGCTTTTTATTATAAGAACTTGCCTGTTTTAGTGGGGGGGGGGGGCACAAAATATTCCTGCTTAGAGCCCCCAGTGGGATACCACCGCACTGGCTGAGCTCACTGGTTGTCCTGACTAAAGCCAGATACCAAAGAATAAATAACTCCATCTGTGTGTTATGGCAATCTGAGTTCAGTCATCCACACCATCTGTGACCATTTTTCATTTTACAAACATCTCTCAACCACATGTCTGAAATCTAAAATTCTCTCAGAGCAGGAGCATTAAGACAGCACCAAGACTGAGGGTTTTGAAAAAGTATTCACTCCACTGAAAGAAAGAGAACATAGTACTGGGGTTCACTTTTCCTTCACATATGCAAACACTTGTGTCTGCTACCGATGGGGGCACTCTGTACAGGTGCAAAAACCAAAGAACTGATTTGAAAAGCTGTAGTGGCCGTTGTGTGTCTGAACAAAGACTTGAACCCTACATGAGTGCAAAATGAAGTGACTAAGAGCAGACATCCTTCTAAATTGCTTTTTTATTATTACTTAACATCTATTCTCCAGCATTGCCCAAATGCCCATGCCAAGACAGGGGCCTCATTATGCTAGACACTGTGCAAACACACAAGACTTGTAACTCCACCCTGAAGAGTTTACAGTTTAAGAAGGCCCAACAGACAAACAGTCATAGAATGACCTGGAAGGGAAATGCCAGTAGTACAGGTTTTGCTACTTGTTCAACTGACTTACTGTGCTCCCCTCTACCCTGTTCACCCCACAGAAATTTTTACTTTAAATTTTCTTTTATTCCATTCAGCCACCCCATCTCATAGTCTCTCACTTCGATACCGTCATAGACTAGTTCTGTTGATGTCGGGGATTCCGAAAGCGTCCTGAGGGCTGATAGTCGGCTCCTCCAGTGGGGCAGAAGGGGATTTATGCCCATACTTTGGGGAAAGAAAACTGTTCTGGAGGGGGAAGAAGCAGAAGGTTAATTCACTTCCACTTGTCAGACCCAGATTAAGACAGACACTATAGCCATGTGCCTGGAGGCCCTGAGCCTGTGATGATTTTGAAGTCTCAGCTTTCGTTTTAGAAGGATTGTGTTTCTAGCCCTCATGATGGTGAAGAAAAGCTAGAAAACATGACCAGAGGATCACTGGTGCAGTGGTGTCTGCCTCAGTCTGCAGACAGCCTGAAACAACAGCTATGAGGGGTGTGAACTGCCCTATTGATCTAACAAGGCTGTTAACTCTGAAACCCAGTGCTTGGAGAGGACTCTGCCTATGCAGTAAGGGACTGTATGTATGGGGCCCTCACAGCTGCCAACCCGTTGTGGCTCTTCTGGAGTGGTGTCAGGAAAGGTCACGCAGAGAGGAGTAGGTGGGAGCTGGGACCTCCATCCTCTGCAAGAGGCTCCAGCTCCCCTGCACACAGGGAACGATGTTCACGGGATACAGGAGCCCCAGTCTACCTGAACAGGAGTGACAGTGAGCCCTCCTCAACAGTCCCTCCCACTGCCTCCCACAAGGAGCAGCAGGGCCACAGTGGGCAGGGTACAGCCTTGAGATGGGGCTGTGACCACACTGCGGGGAATAGGCAATGGTGCCCATTGGAGGCTTGCCAGAATGACTTTAGCCAAGAACGCTCTGCCTGCCTACTTACTCCTGCAATGGACCTATGGCAGTGAAGGAAAAATCCAGCCACTGACAAAGAAGTTTTAAAATTGTATGTGTCCAAACACACCACCCAGTTCCCGGGTAGGGAAGGGACAGAGGCCTCTGCAGGGCCACCCTGCCCACTGGTTCAAGCAGCTCCACTTGCTTCCTTTTGTGAGCAAAGCTATTTTCTTTTCCAGGCAAAGGTCTAGGTAATCTGATCACCTCTCAGACTTTACCAGCTGTTCAGAAGACACGTGTTGATCATGTGAAGCGCTCAGCATTCCAATGGAATCCAGTTCAGTTAACAAGACAAGTTTGTCATACTGGATACATGCAAGTTATTTCCAGAGCCACCAAGAATATATCTGGGCACAATGAAGACTAGAAAGTCCTTGCCCCTTTTCCCCTGCTATACATTCGGTCTCACTCTGTTTCCCTCTCTCCCCTTCCCTTGCCAAGAAATAACAGAACAGATCTATGATCGTGGATCACCACACTGATAGCATAATCTGGTTGCAAAACTGGCTTAACCAGCCTAGGAAGGATCACCCTAGTGTAAAGATGATCCTGCAGTGACACACACACCATCCCTGCTCTCAGCATAGCTGGGGAAAAGGGTGCATGGCAGGGATGTCCCTATACCACAGTGACTCACTCTGGGCTGAGATTTCAGTCTCCTATGAAAACTTAGAGCAGTCTGAGGGCTGCTCTGATTGCACAGGGAGAACAACCAGCACGGCAGCACCAGAATCAGAGACGAGCAAAGAGCTTTAGACGGTCTTTGCAGACCACCCCATGACTTGTGCTCTGTGCGTTCCTTTGTACCTGAGAAATTGACTATGCAGAAGTGTGCAAAGTGCACCTAAACATTCTAAAAGCACTTGGTCCTCTGCCTTCTCCCAAAGCTGGCCACAACACTGAGTCCTCTGATACCATCAGGCAGTGCCTGTTCTAGGGATGGGTGACCAGGGCAGCTGTCGTGGGCACCAACTTCCAGAGGATGCCATCACACCACTGTGCTTTTTCTGCCTCTGCTCTGATTGGCCAGCCATTTTTTCTCAGCTCTGATTGGCCAACTTTCCCCCTTCCCTCCCCAGCCTCCTTCCTTCTTCCTCCTCCACTGATTGGCCAGCTGAGTGTGGGTTTTGGGAGGCAGGGTGGGTTGGCTCACCCACTAGGTGGTGGGGGCCCACAAACACATTTTCTGCTCTAGTCAGCAACACAGCTAGAGCCACTCCTGCCTTCCAGTCCAGTCAGACATTGTTTCCTGTGAGCTACACTGATCTTTATGCTTCCCACGATACAGCCCAAGAAGCAAGAAGTATGGTTCACAGGCAGGACAATCTCAATAACCATATCAGAGGAACCTGAATAGCTTCCGCCTCCCGAGCTCCTCTGCATCTCCCCTCTTTCACACTCACCCTGGTACTGACAAAGAGTTCACTATTGGACACAACGCATCCCATGAAGTTTTGAATCTTATCCTTCCTGGGAGACTGCGGCCATCTTAAGCACATAGGACCCAGGATTCTGCCTTCCATCAGCAGCCTTGCCTGTTTAAATTTCCCTTCCCTGCTACCAAGTTTGAAATGGGAGAGTAATACTTATGCTAGCCATATTGCAAGACAGGTGACACACATGCAGATGAAGCAGCTATACCTTCTTACTTCTGGCTACCTACATATAAGCTAGGATACTTCAGTAGAGCCTGAAAGAGTCACTGCTATAATGTTAAAAATGTTCCTTATTGTAGCTTACCAAAACTCTATTAACCTGCCCTGTATTTTCTTCACACTGTCAGAACCTGTTTAAAGAGAAGCTCTATCCTTTCTAAGCATCTTGCTCCTACCAGATTTAGTGCTGTCAGAGCCAACATTTGACATCACTTCCTGTGTAGCGAACTGTGGTTTCTAAACATGGTATTGTGACCTCGCTAATGACTCCAGCTGGAGAAATTTATATTTACTTACTTACCTGATAAGCAATAAACGGGGAAGTACATTACCGGTGAAAGTCTATTTTAAATATTCATATTGAGTAAAAAAAGGAATATAATTTAATACATTTACATCAAATACGTAACTAGATATGAAAGTCAATGTTCTCCAGTTATATGTTCAAACTAGCAATGAAGATTGTTAAGAGAGAGAGAGAGAGAGAGAGAGAGAGAGAGAGACATTCCATAAAGAGGAAAGAGACTTCTGTCAAAATAATGCAGAAGCTTGTTAATACAATATTTTATAATTTACACAAAGTGAAATCTTTCTTCTCTACTTAATAAAGATATATCAGAGAGCTGTAACAAGGCCTCTTTACTAAGAATTCATTATTTTCACAAAATATACAACAAAATATTTACTAGCATATGCTGAAGTACAAAATACTTGTATAGTTCAAATATTAGTTTAAAACTGAATTATCACACACCACCACATTCAGGATGTGAGGGGTTTTTTTTTTTAAGTTCACAAAGGATCTCCCTGTCATTAGTGGGCATTAGCAAATCTGTCGTATTACACTTCTAACCCTATCCCAAATGTGGCACTGATGCTTATGGAGATCCTTCCACATGCTTTATACCTCCCAGATGCTCATTCAGTGCCAACTCTAATTATATTCATCTCAGACATGTAGTGGTACCATGCTTCTATTCATTCTTTCCTCCTTCTTATGCCATGCACATCATTTACAGATTACAGCCAAAAGACTGGCGTGAGTGCCAAAAGCAAGCCTCACGAATTGCAATAGGATACAGTGACTGCAGCCATGGTTTACTGCACAACTATTTCAAATAAGTAGTTTGCATGAATATTTGAGACACAGTATATCATCAGCTGAACTGCAGTGAGGAAAGAGAAACTATAGAAGCAAAATACATGTGCGTAAATGTGTCTTACTTGGAGTTCTGTATTCGCTCACTAGATGTGTTCCAGATACTCTTGCAGTTTTCCCAAGTGGATTATAAGCCCCAATGTCTTCCCTTTGCAGAATAGTCTTATTACACTATACTGTAAATTTATTGAAGGTAGCAGTGTTATAAAAGTTGCCTATGTTCTATGAGGACTTGTTTAAATACACGGAACTATGAGGCTTTTCAGAATATCAGGCCAATGAATGCTTCCAACAACATACAGTATGTATGTCTGCACTTCCTCCAGAGAATTTAGTACTTTAACCAAAGATGTGAAATTTTTGAGTTAAGGGTGAAATTCTATACTTGACATACCTCACTGTGCTATAGATATTGCAGCTGACACAGGGAGCAAATTGTTAACTAAAACTAAATGTTCAAGCAAACACTAGAACTGGGTTAAAATGTAGTAGTAACAATAGCACGTATTTTAATATTTACCAGCCTTAGAAATACAGTAGTTTTAATGAAGTTAAGGGGATTTGGCAAGTGTTGAGAGGATAGAATTTTGCCCATAATATCAGAAGTCAGCAACAAAACTTTTCTTCGTGCCCTTTTTCTTTTACGTTATAAATAGCATGTTCTGATTTCCTTCTTTTCCTGGAAGACTGGTAATCTTTTGGAGGGCCAGAAATGGGATATTGAAGCTGAAGAGCTGGAAGATGCTGCTCTCCATGAATGAAATCCAGGCCCCATTCAAGCCAATGGCAACATTTCCATTAACCAGTCAGTGGTGCCAGGGTTTTACCCCACGCGTCCACATGATAGGAGACAGGGGCAGCGAATGAATCTTATGTTTGGAGGTGGGGGAGGAGCATTCTTTACTGAAACCTGATGATCTAATCTCTAAACTCCATTTCTGGAAGATTAAAAACCTTTTCATTCCACTTTTAGAATAAGTAAGTGAGCAGAAATCCTGTTAGAAATTTGGCATCTGCAGTCGTTTAATTCCTCTTTTAAAAGCATTTCAGTTCATTTGTAATTACTGGAAGATTTTAAACATATACACCAAAACTTAAGTTGAAATAAAGCACCTGAAAATATAACTAAATTTGAGAGCCAGGGGTTGGATCAGGTTTGTTCCGCAACCTTAATTCAAAATACACTTGGAAAACAGACGTTTCTATACATTGTTGTATCTACTGTCTGGGATTTCCAGTGATGAGCTTTCTATTCAAATAAAACAATCCTCCTAACTTGCAGCTAGAACTTTATATTCTGTCTCAAAGCCTAGAGTGTCAGTGGCCAGATTGGCTATGACTATAAGCCATGCACTCAGCCAGAAGGAGCAGAAGGCAGATGCACCTGCCCAGAAGAATCTTCCTCCTCTATGCTTTCATCTGGCCTAATTTATACTGCAGAAACTGCCTTACTAATTGTACTAGGGAGTATGTCAGAACAGAAGTAAGATCAAAACCCAAACCCATACAGCCACAATACTGAAAAATACTGAACTTTTATGTACGTAGTTCTGGATGCTGCCTGAATCCTTATCACATGGCTGTTTTGAAGACAGTACATATAACTCTAGTATGATGCCCTGACTAGTCCAGAATCAGGAAGTAAATGAGAACCTGATTACACTGGGTTATGGTAACAAGCAAGTGGCAATACAAGTGTTTATTCTTAGCACATGCCTTTGGCCAAAGAGCAAATGAGGGTCATCGGTAGAAGAGAAGAAAAAGGTAGCTTTCGAACTTTCTACAACCTTAGTTCATTTCCAGTCTGTGCACAAGAGACTTGAATAATGTCTTGAATTTCCAGTCTGTGCACAAGAGACATAATAATCAAGCTAATAATTGTCACAATTTTTATCAACTCTAGAATTTGAGTTAAAAAAATGTAGTCATTCCAGTAGCAGCACTTTGGTTAAATATTGGTATTAAGGTATTTTGAACTCTACTTTTAAACTTATTTTTGTAAACTCTGTATGTACTCATGTACCTGCAAACTAAAAGAAATTTTATACGTAAAAAGGCATTTTGTTTTTTTCAATATAAGAATTTTACCTTAACCTCCACAGAAAAAGGAGGGACACAGGCATTTTCAGCTCTCCCCACAATTACTTCCTCCAGGGGGTCCCATTCATTGTATGAGCAGACAGGGCAGTCCTCTGGAACAGGGGCAGTGGCCTTATTGTCATCAACAGCACAGGAATTCTGGGAGGCGGCAGCTGCTTGGGTGCTCTGGAAAGTTCGCTGCACCCATCCTGTAAAGGATCTTCCAAGCTTAAAGGGGGAGGGAAAAAAATCAGCTCTAACACACAACTCTATCACAAAAAGAAGAGGAGAATTAAGTACCCAGTGTATTTTACAGAATATTTTCAGTGTACTGTGCTTTACCCAAAAGGCTTTTTACACCATAAAGGCTCTTTATTACAGCTACTCCACTGTAATCTTAAAGGACATTTCACCTTTAAAGAAAAAAACACCCATGTTAGACTTTAAACGGTTAACTGTTTAACGGTCAAGCTTCAACAGCTAATTTGGTTCATAAAGGCAGGAATAGGACCGATGAATGGGGCAAAGTTATCTTTGCAACAGCTGCTATAGTGCCTGTTTCACTAATTCGGATTGTATGTGCACTGCAGAACTGGGGACGACTGGGAATGTAAAGTACTGGGATTTGGGCACAATACAAATAAGGCTTTTCAAAGCTGCAAGTGAAATTGTAGCAAATTAAGCATATTCCATTAATTGTGTTAGTGCCACATCAAAACGTGGACTATTGTAGCTAGAAAACAGACTGCAAAATTTATAATCTGAAAAACTAGCTCCCCACCCTCCAAAGATTTACATAGAAACGTCAGTCACATTAGCCTGGACCCTGCATAGTAAAATTTAGCTAGCACTAATACCTGGCTCTCCTAGATTCCCACTGCCTCTCCCCCACACTCACAGTGCTCTAAGCAATTCCCTAGCCACCTAAACCCCACTAGTTGAACTAGTCCCCTGGATGGATTCCCAGAGCCCCAGCTGTTCACTTACCAGCTGCTGGGAAACACTAGTCAGTCAGTCAGACTATTCCTGCCATAGCAAACACACCAAGTGTGGCAGAGCCTGCGGGGGGCTGCTAATGTTCACACATACCCCATTACAGGGCGGGGGTCTGGGCGGCTGCTGAATCAGCACAACCCCTCCTCCCTCCCCAGCCCAAGGCACCTTGCAGGGTGGGAATCAGGCTCCCAGCTCCATCGGGCAACAGGGTCATTGCCTTGCTGCTGGTTAAGCCAGGCTGCTCCAGACCAGGTTAGCTCAGCGTAAGGCTCTGGTCCAGGGGGTCTTCTCTCCCTAACCCGAGTAGCTCAGCCCCCGCAGGCAGCGAACGGAAACAGGGCTCTCTGCTCAAGGACCGGGAGACCCAGTGATAACCAGGGGGGCTCCGCCCGGCTCCTAAGAGGAGGAAGGAGGCTTCCTCCCAGCCAGAGGGATCCGGCTGGTCTAAGAACCATGAACCGGCTGGGTTCAAGGGGAGCGCTCACTGCTCCTACTATGCGTACCACGCTAGCGCCCCCAATAGCTGCCCAGAGCCCCCTTCTGCACCCCCAATAGCCCCAGGACAGCTCCGTAACCCCTAGTGCATCCTTCTGCACCCCCACCAGAGTCCACAAAGTTCCCCCTTCTGCACCACCAATAACCCCCAGAGCACCCCCAGTGCCCCCTTCTGCACCCCAATACCCCCCAGAGCACCCCCAGTAACCCCTAGTGCCCCCTTCTGCACTCCCACCACAGCCCCCAAAGTGCCCCTTCTGCACCCCAATAACCCCACCGCACCCCCAATAACAGCAAAGTGCCCCCTTCTGCACCCCCAATAACCCCTAGAGCGTTCCCAGTAATCCCTTAGTGCCCCCTTCTGCACCCCCTATAACTCCACAGGACCCCCAATAACCCCATAGTGCCTCCTTCTACACCCCCCAATAACCTCCACCTATCTCTAGGGCAGCGCCCCCATAGCACCCAGTCTGCACACACCGCCCACCCAGGGAGCCGCCTCTGCATCCCCAGCTCACACCCTGCACCGCGGTCCCCGGGCTCCGCACTGCAGCAGGGGTGGGCTCGGTACCCACCTGGGACCCGATGTAATGCGCCGCCTCGGCCCCCCTGCTCCCTCCGCGCAGGCACCGCACTCGCAGCATCGCTCCGGAGCTGGCAGCAGGAACGACCCCAGCCCTTGCGCAGCACCCAGCGAGGGACCGAGCCGCTCCCCCCGGCCTTTATATCAGCTCCCCCAGCCCGCCGCCTCCCGCTCCCTCCCTATTGGCTGCCGCAGGGCCGGCGGGCAGAGCGGCCCCCGGCTCCTTCCCTTTGTGCAGCCGGGCTGCAGAGGGGGAGCAAAATTAACCGGGGAGAGGAGGGTGCAGAAGAGGCTGTTCCAACCTTCCCTGCCAGTCCCAGTGCACATCCCTTTAGCCCAAGCACTAACAGCACCCTCTCCTTAGTCACTCGGGTTTCGGGTGCTTGGTGCTGTCCCAAGATGAAAGGCAGCCCCTGTGATCAATGTTATCCAGCCCCTTTTCAATCCCTATTGTTGCTCTGGATGGTATCTTCCCCACAGCTTGATTGACAATACATTGGTTTGTTTCACTTCAACTGGTATGTCCTGGCCAAGTATTTTGATTGGGGGAGGGGGGGGGGGAGAGGAGGAACCTCTAGTCTGTTTTCATGCTGCTCCTCTTTGCAATTTCATACACTTTCCATAAGTCTCTCATTCTAGTCTCTACCTGATCAACTAATACCAGTGCTCTTAATTAGAGCTGTCACGGATAATGGAGGATTCTGAGATTTCAAATATATTTGTTTTTGTTCTAATTAGGAACAAAACCCCAAAAGGCTGAAATGCTCTGCAAAAGAAAATTCTAGGGGGGAAAAAACTATTTTGGATTGATCTAAAGTTTTCATTTTGACAACACTGAAACATCGTTTTGATTTCTACTTTACATCATACTATAAACAATACAAAAGTAAATGATTTCAAAACAAAAAATTGTTTCAAAGGAAAAAATGGAAATGTTTCATTCCAAGAGTGTCAGGAAGTTTTGACACCATTAGAACTTTCTCTGACGGAAACAAAGTTTTGGAAAAATCAACACGATTTCACAAAGCTTTTTGATTTCAACAGAACTGCATTCTCTAACATAGAACTGACAGGTTTCAGAGTAATAGCCATGTTAGTCTGTATCCGCAAAAAGGAACAGGAGTACTCGTGGCACCTTACAAATTTATTGTAGCATATTCTAACATAGAACTGTTCCCTCAAAGTTTTTCCCTCCAGCTCTCCATTTAGTCTCTTGTCACCTATAATTCTCACCTGACCTGATGACATTCTTTTGCAGTTCCTCACTCTTCAACTTTACACAAAACAAGTTAAATTTTAAATTAATTTGTTTTTGCCTTCCAGAAGAAAAGATCAGATATGGTAAAAAATGATTTTTCCCCATGTTATTTTGTAAAATTACACCTCTACCCCGATATAACGCGACCCGATATAACATGAATTCGGATATAACGCGGTAAAGCAGCGCTACGGGGGGGGGGGGATGCACGCTCCGGGGGATCAAAGCAAGTTTGATATAACGCGGTTTCACCTATAATGCAGTAAGATTTTTTGGCTCCCGAGGACAGCATTATATCGGGGTAGAGGTGTAGTATGAATCTCCATCCTTCCCTCACTCTTAATCCCTTGACAGTGCCTCTTATTTACCTGGGCATGACCTAATACATGTTCCTTCTACTCTATGCCCTCATGTCTCTCCTAAGCCTCATCCACACTATAAAATGTTACCTCGTTGGGGCATGGTTATGAAGAAATGAGTTTGCTGATGTGATACTCATAATATTTAGTCCTGCCTTGAGTCCAGGGGACTGGACTAGATGACCTCTCTAGGTCCCTTCCAGTCCTATGATTCTATGATACTGAACATGACCTTGGCCCCAATTCAGCAGAGCACTTAACCACATGAGTAGTCCCTTGAAGTCAATGGCCATGTCAACACTAGGAAAAAAGTTAACATATTTTAAAAATACATATAATATGTTAAAATCCTAGCATAGACAAGTCAGTTGTAGTTTTAAGATGTGCTAGCTAATCAAGGTAACATGATTTACCTCCACCAGATAGTGTGTTAAAGCTACAATTTGCCTTATCAGCACTAGGACTTTAACATCACATCTTTTTCCTAGTGAAGAAAGGGCCAATGGGATTGCTCCCTTCACATATTTTAAGTACTGTGCTGAACTGGGGCCTTAGTGATCATTATAGACTAGAGCAAATGACATTCGGCTTTGCAACAGCTAAATAAGTTCCAATACTGCTTGGACCAAGGTTTAGTCATTTTTAGCTGGCATGATGCTGACCTTTTGTCCTGCCCTATATCAACTGCTAAACTGCATTCTGCATCTCATCTAATTCTATATCACAATTAATCAATAATTACCTTTTCTCAGGCTCTATCTTTTCTGCTTCCAAAAGGCTATTCTTCCCACTAGCTTCAAAAAATCCTTTTCTTGTTCTTGCTTTCTGTCCCAGTTACCAATGAATTTCCTTTCTCCAGTTCATTTCTAGAATCTAAGTTTATTCTGTGTGTTCTCAAGTTTTTAGATTTTTCATCCTTCCCAATTCAGTCTTTGCTCAGGTCATTTTACTCAGATAGCCCCTTTTAAAGGAATTAATGATTGGCTTGCAGTTAAATCCAAAGGTCTCTTTTCTTTTCATGTCTTTCCTGACTTATCAGCTACTTTTGGAACTTTGGATCACTCTTTATCAATTTGGTATAGGTAGTTTTTCTGACTCAGCACTGCAGTATTTCTTCTCCTACTTACTGTGTTTGTCTTTAATGGAAGACAATCCTGGCCAACTTCTTGCAGTGGGTGCTTTTTTGAATCCTGTATACTTTCCCCTATATACTTTCCTGCTGAGTGACATTTTTTCTACTCACAATCTATAGTAATGGCGCTTTCTCTTGCCCATGTCTCATAATCCTGTCTTGCCTTCACTTCCTCTTGGATGAAAACTAATCTTAATGTAAGTGTGGCCAAGACAGAAATCTTTTATTTCCCCTCCTAATTGTCTCTCTTAGGTCCTAACTTTGCAACCTTACATTCACACTGAGTAGCATTTACCTGCAGAAGTAATCCCACTATCCTAAATGGCACTACTCATATGAAGAAATATTAAAGATTGCAGAATTGGGCCCTCTTTGGGCCATGCACTTGATACTTGTAATGCTATCTACACTGTACTCTATTCATGTCTCCCCAATCTTTCCTTCACTTCACTGGCTTCCAGGACACTTCAAAAATCTCACCCTTCAACTTAATGCTATCACAGGAACCAGTCACTCTTGTATTTCTTTGCTCATCACTCCCTACATTCTTCATACCTCTTCCAACAGACTAGACCCTCATTAGAACATGGGCCTTTATCTAATGTTCCTTAAAGTCAATGGTAATTCTTCTATTGACTTCAGGGGGCATTGGATCAAGCTCATAGTACTCTAGAAGGCCATTCCTCCCAGTATACTCTTATGCACAGAGGAGAGATTCTACCTATTTGTATGATTATACCTTCCTTGCCTCCCCTGCCTCTTGCACAATAAAGGCTTGATCCTACACCCTTGAAGACAATGGAAGTTTTGCCATCTACTCCATTGGGAGTAAGAAAGAGCCCTAACACAGCAAAAAGCAGGACTATCCCCATATATAAAACTGGCTTTATAATCACAAAGGTAACTGGAAGCTGGATAAGACGGAAGCTCTAGAACTTTTTAATTTTACAAAAATTTGGGTGAATCAATTCTATTTACTTTTATGTTCCCTTCAGGTGCCTTAGAGACTGTGTGCTCTTTAGGACAAGAAGCATTCCTTCTCTCCAGGTTGGAAAGTGCCTATTGTGGAAGCTATTATAAATTGGTATTTTTCTAACAACTTCTATAACTATTACTAGGACTTGACAGGTTAATCCCTTTTTCCACCTCCAAATGCTGGGTCAGATGCTTGTGAGCTACAGGTGTTGCTCCTTACCTATAATTATGTAATTTAATCCACAAAGATGTATTGAACTGTTTGCAGGAACAAGTTTCAGATTCTGGGAATCAGATAATCTAATGCTTATTTTAAAAAGACAAGAGTGGAAATCAATTGCAGTTAAAATATAAATGAGAACAGCTCAATCCTGCTCTGACTGAAGTCAATGGCAAAACTCCCATTGACTTCCATGGGAGCAAGATAGGGTCTTCAGAGCCTGATCCAAACACTTAAATGCATATATGACTTGATTCATGAGTAGTCCATTCAAACTTGGTTAATGTTCACACACAACTATACACATAAGAAAAATATGCATGTGCTTAAATGTTTGCAGGCTCAGGCCCTAAATCTGTATGGTTTTATCTCAAAGTTTTGGTTTGTTTAGTTTGTTGTATTCTAATCACTTCCCCTCCCCACACCCCAATTCTGTCAAAAATAAAAGCTTCTAAGGGCAATTAGTAGCCACCCCTATATTTAGGTTTCCTAAAAGATTTTCAGTGCCTTCATGGTTTGCATGAACTTGAAGTTTGGCAGCAGGATAATCCTGGGGTCAGGGAGGTCACTTTTACTTTCCCCATGAAAAATCTGTTGATATTTAGACAAAGTATAAGCTATCAAAAATTGTCACGCCCCTACGTTTTGCTCAGTAGAACTTGCTAGAGGCTGACCACTAAAATCCTTGAATATTCTATCATCACTTAGCATGCCCCATAGCATCTCACTTCAACATGCCACACATGCTGGGAATCAGAAGGTCATGAGTATAAGTCTCACTACTGTTAATAAGTGCTGTACTTTTCATAGCACTCATTATTCAGAAAGGCATTACTGAACAGTTACACACGCAGCAACTGGAACCCAAATCTCTACAGTGGCAGAGCCAGCTCTCAGACATGCTGTTTTTAATCTACCAAATTTAAGTCCTTGGTTATGCTGTCTGTAAAAATGCAGCTATTCAGGAATATGTGATTATAAAGGATCCAAACAAGGGGAAGCCAAAACAAATGTATCCCCCCTTAAGAACATCTCAGGGACAGAGCAGCCTTAACAAGGTTCTTTAGACCCTTACCTCAGGGCCCCCACTTCAGAGCTCCTAAACTTAGAGTCAGCAAACAAACCCTCGAAGCTTGTCAGGCTAGTTCCCTAGAGTCTGAAAAAGAGACCACAGACACCAATATAGCTGCTAACCCTCTCTCTACTGCTTAGTTTCTTCTTCCTGCTTAAGTAGCCCTGGGCTGGGCAGGAGGCCTCCTTGATCACAACCAGACTGTTCTGGTTGCAGGTTCCAGTCTGTCCCTTAAAGAAGTAGTACACTCCTCCATATTGACCTACTGTTTCATTGTCCCCCTCATCCTCCTCTAAAGGCAGGTTCCTCTTGCTGCCCTCCATTGTTGTTAGTCTCTTAGCTCTAGTAGTAGTGATCAATGCTGAAGGTCCAGGTTTCAAAACCTGTTGATGATATGTGATGGGGTTGTTAGAGTTGCATGGGGGTTTTGTTTTCTTTCTCAATAGACCTAGGAAATTGCATACCAAAAAAATGTTAAAATAATGTTAGTAAGATTGCAAATTCAAGTACTCAAAAGTTAGGAAATGCCCGAGTTAAGGTTGTCCATGTAACCTTAATTCAGCCCCCTGGTAAGTATGCATTATGGCAGTGGTTCTCAAAGCCGGTCCGCCGCTTGTTCAGGGAAAGCCCCTGGTGGGCCGGGCTGGTTTGTTTACCTGCCGTGTCCGCAGGTTCGGCCGATCGCGGCTCCCACTGGCCGCAGTTTGCCGCTCCAGGCCAATGGGGGCTGCGGGAAGTGGCGCAGGCCGAGGGATGTGCTGGCCACCCTTCCCGCAGCCCCCATTGGCCTGGAGCGGCAAACCGCAGCCAGTGGGAGCCGTGATCCGCTGAACCTGCGGACGCGGCAGGTAAACAAACCGGCCCAGCCCGCCAGGGGCTTTCCCTGAACAAGCGGCGGACCGGCTTTGAGAACCACTGCATTATGGTACAGTCTTTAATTACATAATCACATTTTTTCTACAAGGTTTGTGCCTCATTTAGTGCATAAAAGGTGGAATCTTAATTCTGACATTCCTGACTTATGAGTGCTTGGTTTGCAACCTTAACATTATAGTTACAATTTTTAACATATAAATCAATGTTTGTATGATTTTTTAAAAACAAGGATCTTGTATCAAATTGCAATTATCCTTGTTAAAAATAATACAATATAGTTTTCATAGTAGCATTTTACAAATGAATGAAAATGAAGTAATATTACTTCCCAAAATGAAAGATAGAATTGGAAGTAAAAATTTCACAAGACTTTGATGGGTTTTAATAATAGGCACTATCCATAGCCCATTAGGGTCTGACCCTGCAGACCCTACTTATATATGAGTCAGGGTTGCAGGATCATAGCAAGCTCAGTAGTGCTTACCTTTGCTGAATTGTGGTTCCAAGGTGGGGCTCTATCATTTAATCATGGCCTGCCTGTTAAAAAGCATTTCTGTGTGCATAATTTGGATGAAAAGTGGCAGCGGTGTATCTTGGCACAATCGCAGCCAATGCATATTTAGCGCTGGGCAAAATGAGATGGGGAGGGTGTTTGGAAATGTTGCTTGTTACACACTTACTATCCAGGTTGCCTTGAAGCATAACATGAATGAGAACCTGATGCAAGCAGAAACAGGAGGTAATGGGTAAATAGCTAGAGGGGCTTGTGATAACTACCATAAAGCAGCAGGTAAAATCTGACCTACCTTGTAACACTTTCTGATCTAAGCCAGCTCTGGTCTCATGTTGTTTCAGTATGACTCTATAACTTTGAGTAAGGTCCTATCTGAGTTACTGATATCTAACATACACAGACCCAGATACATGTAGCTCTCCTTTGACTGGGCTCTCTGGATTTTTTGTAATATTCCATCCACCATTTATGAATGACACTCAAAATTTGTTTGTGGACAGAACCAACTGTCCTCAGTAACTGAGCAATGGCACTGAAGTTCTAGTAGTGTAAATGAAGGCATATTCTGCCCCCAGGGCTTTAGATAGTGAGTCAGATGTGATACTGCAATTCCAGTTAAAAGATGCTTCAGAATTATATCCTTGTAATGAAAGGGTTGCAGATACTTGTCGTATTGGTGTTAGCCTTGACTGCAAGAGTCACAGTGAATGAAGCTCTAAGTATAAGCTCAAGCTGTCCTTCACCATCACCTTGGATGGTCTTTCCCTCTGGAGTCAGTAGATTCTTCCCTTAAAGATATACCTGTTAGAGAAACAGAAGTCTTAAAGGAATACACTGTTGGCTAATGAGAATATCTATCCCACATATGTTCCACAGCACCATAAAAGGTGAGCACATTTACAGTTGTAATGCCTGATGTGCTCTGTGGCCCATGCTACTAAAGGCCAAGAAACAGATGAGCCTGTCTGACCAGTATTTTTGCTGTCTGACTAATTTAAAGAACCTGGTGTCAAATCATCTTGTCTCAACTAGTCATGTTTTTATATGCATTTATTTTAGACGTTTAAATTGAGTTAAGTGGCTTTTAGTATTCAAGAGGATTGAGAACACTCTCTTTCGCCGAACTTAAAAATGCTTTAGTATGAAAATGGGACATGCTTACTCAACAGAGCTTTTCTCCACCTGCATTCCATCATATTGTACAGCTTTCTTCTCCTCTTAGCCCTGCAGAGCCAGCACCACTGTGAGGGGGTTCAAGTCTTTTTTAGTGCAAAGTCAGTGTTATTGTTTACTAAATTCCAACCAATTATACCCGAGGGTTTGAACACATGTCACTTGGGACAGAATTTGGCCTGCAGAACCTTAACTATTGGAGATGTGGCGCAAGATGAAAGAACCCTGCCCGACTCTCAGATTCCAGGTTGAATTTTCAGGGTTGGCAGTTAAAACAAAACAAAACATATTTTTGCTTTAATTACTTGTATATTTAAGATCTAGTTTCAAATTTCCTGAAGATCCTTAATTGTTTCTTTGGGATGCCCAAGTTTGCACAAAATGTATCTCAGAATCTTAAGATTGCAGTTTAAGCAATTTCCCTTTTAGCCTCATATTTCAATAGGTAAACATACATTTTAGTAATAATCAATGCGTGTATTCTATTATGCAATATTTAAAACCAAATATATTAATTTAATATATTTTATTTGTGACTCTTATGAAAACACAATCTTTAAAAAACATTCTTATTTAAATGTTTCAAAATCCATTGAAAGGGATTCCCATTTTATCCAAGTATTATGTAATATAAAACCTTGCTTAAAAGCCATATAGGAAATAATACTATGTAGGCTTCACAGGGACCTTAAGAGAAACTTCTTTACTTCCCTGTTCTTAATCACTTATAAAAATGAAAGGTGGGTGAAGTAACATCTTTTATTGAACCAACTTCTTTTGGTGAGAGAGACAAGCTTTCGACCCACACAGAGCTCTGAAGAAGAAGTTGGTCCAATAAAAGATATTACCTCACCCATCTTGTCTGTTTAATATTCTGGGACAGACATGGTTACAACTACCCTGCATATAAAAAGGAAAATCAGAGAAAGAGCTCTTCTTTTATTGTAATTCATTAAAAATACAAGTGAAAAATACAGCTGAAAAGCGTTACTGTACTTTTTCAAGGCAAACCAGCATGTGTACCAGTTGGAGAAGGCAAAATATTTCTCACCTTGCATTCTAGAAGGTTTAAATTACATAAAGGAAAAAAATATAATTTCTTTCTTATCTTTAAGAAGTAAAAAGGAGAAAACTAGTTAGATCTCCTGTCTTATAGGGGATGGCTCCTTTGCAGGTGTTTTACATGCAACTTATGTAGCAGTAAGTTAAAATTTTCTTAACTCATCCTAGTAGTATGATAAAGATATCTCCACTTGTATTACTTTATATTTTATACAATTATTGCTTAACTTCTTCAGACCTTTTTGCCTTATAATTGTTCCTCTTCAATTTCATTATAAAATATAACCAAAGCATGCATATAAAGCGCATTTCAATATGTATACTTCAAACTTGTGTATCAATTTCAATATTAATATATGTGCATGTATATAAACATTATTTCTAAAAAACCATGTAAATATTTGTTTAGCTTCTATCGCAGGGCAAGGTGACAGAGATGGAGTGTATTCCAACATGAAGAGAGTTTGTGATCGTAATACGTGACATTTTACACTCTACCACTCTATCATACTGACTGCTGAAAAGTTCAGGCAGGTCATACAGCATAAGGCAAGTCACTCAGGGGGATATATTTCATTCATACCAACATTCCCATGCTCCCAGTAACATGAACTGCCTACACTTTCCAGTGGCCAGTACGGTATCAACAATACTTTCTGTCAGGGCTGCCAAGAGAACTTCATGGGTGCAGGGACATTTGAAATCCCATAAAAACTCATACATATCCTCTTTATGACATACTCCGCAGCATGTTTGGGTCTAAAATTTGCAAAGTGCTCAGATTTGTTTTCTGCTGAGTATTCATGGGAATGATTAGCATTTCCACGATGTGCCCATTAAGTGGACTCAAGGATTCCCAAACTGTGCCATGCGTATCACTGGGGGTAAATGAGCTTGATGTTCTACCCAGTTACTGCACACCAAGCTTTTAAGAAGGTCAGATGTGAACCAATAAAGCAGGGGAGCCGCTGGGTAAAGAATATGGCTAGTGGACCAAATTCTGTTCTCACTCACACATGAGTAAATACAGAATGATGTCAGTGGAGTTAGTCCAGAATTACAGCAGTGTCATTGGCTAGGTCCACACTACCCGCCCGGATCGGCGGGGAGAAATCGATGTAGTGGGGATCGATGTAGCGCGTCTCGTCTGGACGCGATACATCGATCCCCGAACGCGCTCACATCGACTCCGTAACTCCAGCAGGGCGAGCGGAGTTAGCGGAGTCGACGGGGGAGCCGCGGACGTCGATCCCGCGCTGCGAGGACGCGAGGTAAGCGCGGGTAATTCGAAATAGGATACTTCGACTTCAGCTACGCTATTCTCGTAGCTGAAGTCGCGTATCTTATTTCGATCCCCGCCCCTAGTGTGGACCAGCCCATTGAGAGCGACCGGAGTCCAGGAAAATGGTATTATCTTCCTTTAACCAGTGAGCTGGAAGCAAGTCAGCATCCCTCCTATTGGAAGAGTCTTTGCAGGAGTTTGCAGCTCTGGCAACCAGGGGCGGCTCTAGATTTTTTGCTGCCCCAAGCACGGCAGGCAGGCTGCCTTCGGCGGCATGCCTGTGGGAGGTCCCCGGTCCCGCGGATTTGGCAGCATGCCTGTGGGAGGTCCCCGGTCCCGCGGATTCGGCTGCATGCTTGCGGGAGGTCCCCGGTCCTGCGGCTTCAGCAGACCTCTCACAGGCATGCCGCCGAAGGCTGCCTGACTGCCGCCCTCGCAGGGACCGGCAGGGCGCCCCCCGTGGCTTGCCGCCCCAGACACGTGCTTGGAGCGCTGGTGCCTTGGGCCACCGCTGCTGGCAACACAACCTCTGTACTACTCTGCAGTGGAGCAAAACATGTTCCCTTCTTGAGGAACCATGGTGCCATTGGCTCCCCAGTGAGCCTGAGACCTACTCCTCCACTGCTGGGAGGGGACAGCACAAAGCACCAGAAGTATTTCCCCTGTTTCCCCTGGGGAGCATGCTACAAAGAGCAGCTTTTTTCCTTCCTCCTCCCATCCCGATGTGCCTCCCTTATACTGAGCCTCAGGGTATGTCTACATTGCAATGTAAGCCCAGCATTAGCAGACTCTGTGTTTGTTAACCTAGGGCTTGAGCCTCTCCATTTGTAATCCCAGGTTAGGAATTGTTGAACGCTGTGTCCCAACCTGTGGCTCTATGCTGTATTACGTGGGTCCGAGTCCAACCACTCATATCCCAGACTTCCTAGTGCCCTCCCAAAATGTGGCCTCTCTACATGATGCAGTGTGGGGAAACTCGACTGTCCACCAAACTTGACTGTCTGGAGGACAAAGAAAGTAGGCCTGTGAGACTGTGGAATACTTTTGGCAGATTCCCAGAACACGAGTCCGGTGGGGTTGTGTCTACACTGCAAAATAATAGAGCTTGAACTCAGCTTCATTGAGTCTCAGATCCTCCACCCTCGTGGAGATTTGGGACCCTGGGTCGAAGCCCTGGATCAGCATGATTTGTGTGTAGACAGAAGGGGGAGGTAGGCTTGAGCCTGAGTTCAAACCCTGGCCTTACACTGCAGTGTAGACATACCCTGTGAGTACTGAGCACACACAGTATGCTGGAAGGGACCACTGCAGGCTTCTAGGAAGGCAGAGCCACCACCACTCTTCCCACTCCTGGCAGCTTTGTTGCCTCATCTATTCATCTCTGCTCCCCTCTGCACTTCATGGTGGGTGGGAGCATAGGGCCCTGAGAAGGAAAAGAGCCCGTAACATGCACTCATCTGAATAATTCCTTCCTTTGATAGGATAGGGAATTTTACCTTGAATGGGAGCCCATGGTACTTTAGCACTATTCTCTGATGATGCATAGGCCTGTTACTCCCATTAATTGCCACAGAACATGCATCCTGTGTGACTACATTGGGATTATAACAAGCCGTCTCAATAGGGTTTCCTACAGCTCAGTAAATCTGGCTGTGAGACTAAAGCTTCCTCTCCCCCCTCCCTTTTCTTTTTCTTAGAAAATACTGTACTTTGATAAGTCAGTTCCATTATTTGATGATCTGCTGGTAGCCTCTGTGACTACGGTGAATATTACTGCTCCTTGCAAAAGTTACCTAAGCTAAAATAGAAGCCCGCTGTGCTTATAGGCTGGTAACAAATTACACACATGGTCTGATCCAGAACACTTTGCTGAGCCACAACTCTCATTAACTTCAGTGCGAGTTCTGCCTGAGTAAGAAGCTCAGAATTAGGCCCTAACATTGGTCTCAGTACAAAAATAACATTGTACTGGACACGTGTCAGATGTCATCTGCCTTCATTGACAGCAATGGAAAAAGTGACCAGGATGACTTTTGCTGGAGGAGGGCAGCTTTAAGTTCTGCTATGTGGATGGCCTTGATCCATGTACCTTCAGCTGCCCTAGACCACCCCAATCTACCACATTTGGGGCTTCTCCAGATACATGAGGGGTCCCAAGACAGTTGCAGGTGCCTTGCATTATCACAGACTCTATGGTGGGACTTTTCACCACTGGGGTTACTACACCAGTATGTAGCCTAGTGCCTGTTGGTATAGTCCTGGAGTGACTCTGGATCTGTATCTATAACAAAATTACAGTTTCAAAATCTAATTAACCTAATTCAAAACCTAATGGAAATATCATTATAAGAAAAATACTGCTAGGCCTGCCTAGGTAGGATCTTTTTTTAACACAATCAACCAAGAATTGCTGTTAAGATTTGGGTAATACACATTCTCTAAAGCAACGACTGTCAAACTATCTTAATGATATATTTATACCACACATAACGAGGCCTGAATTTCAAAAGAGATCGTTGTCCACAGTTGGGGACAGCTGTTCAAAAGTGCTCAGCATGCATTTATGGGCAGATTTTCAAAGAACTCAGTAACTGGTGTGCTGAGCTCTTTTGAGTATCTAGACCCTTATTTTGGGGGCTAAATGAGTGAGCTGTTTTAAAAATCTGGCCCCACCAATTTCAATAGCTATTGCAAATTGTCATAGTACAGTGGAATCTTGCTAAAAGGATCAGTTTGGGCAATCCTCTTTTGAATGTTCTGTCTAAATGATTAACATCTCCTGATTCATAAAAAAAAATGTACTCCTCGAATCAGACACATGTAGCAAAGCAAGACCACCATCTTGTAACAATAGAGGGAATTCTGCAAGGTGAATTAGTGCCACAACAGGTAGATCAAGCTAAAACTGCAGTGTGCACAAGCTGTAACATTACACCAAATTAGCAGTTACTATACACCACCACAAAGAGATATCCAGTAATGCCAGTATTATATTTTCTCCCTGGCTGTCCTGCGGCTCCAAACAAGGTTTCCACAATTTATCACCTTGTATTGTGATCACACGCTTTGGGGAAAGGAAACTCCCCTCCCCTTTCTAGAGGAGCACACCAGCTCTGCAGCATTCTCACCCCTGCCCATCCAAGGCACAAGAAGCTCTGTGCCAGGAATCCAGTCTTAGTCCAGTGCCAGTGGTTAAAGCTGGCACCTCTCATATGGCAGCGAGAACATTATCACTGGGCTGCTAGGGTTTCATATCAGTTACCTCTAAGGTTTCTGTGATCAGCTTCACTATGGCTAACACAGTTTCTTCTAGGAAGCACTACACACAGCCATAAATTATCTGAAAGCCAATTCCAAACTGGACATTAAAAATAACTTGAAATTGACTTAACCTTGGCTCAACCTACAGGCAAATGTAAGGACCCCCGACCAAGCCAGTTAAGGAAAGAAATACAAGAGAGAAGGCTGGCACACCACAGCTTTCTTCAACTTAGAAGCTTCCACAGAGAAAGTTCCAGCCAAGAGCTTCATGTGGTAAGTAGGTGTCGGGAATTTATAGCTTCCCTGGGCTCCCTGTCCCCACGCCATCCCCTTAATTGCATATGTCCTGAATTCCACTTTACCATAAAGTGCCTAGCATAAGTTGCCCTCTAACGACCCCTGGTGGATCATTACTGTATTAAATAACTGAATTACTTTGAGCCTAGGTTATTATCTGTACAGCTCAGCTGACAGCATTTTCACTTCTGGGCCTGTAGAATTTGGGTTTAATTCCCACCCAGGCTCTAACACAGGAGAGTAATATGAAGGGGCAGCTTCACTGCTGGACACAGAGCCCTTCAAATACGGTATTAACTAAAGCACCATTTGCTCCACTCTGGTGACCATTCTGCTGGAAGTTAAATATTACATGGTGCTTTCTGCAAAGAACAGTAATTTTATTCGTGATAAAACAGTGAGCAGTTCACCAAAGCATAAATCTAACGTACTTTGGGGCATGATGCAAGGGTTAATTAATTGGTTTAGCTTTTCTTTCATTTTTTCCTCTCCTAGTTATAGGTGGATAATATAACTAACTCTGTAAATAAGCACCTGGGTGCTAACGCAACAAGCCCTCTACAGATCATTGAAATTAGTAAGAATAACTAAAATCACCCCCTGAAGTAAAAATGAGGAAAACAGAGCGAGTCCTGCACTGGAGCAGAGAATGGAAGGGTAGTGAATAAACTACCTAGACAATGCGTCCTCTGTCAATAAGGCAGGTTCTAATGTCCAAGGTTGAGTATAAATAAGGGTTGAGCTCTTGCCACCTAATCCCGCTCCCACTGAAGTCAGTGAGAATCTGCAGTGACTTCACCAGGCATTGGATCAGGCTGATAATCACTGTCACATAACCATAATACTTAGCACTCTGCCTCTTCCAAGTATGGTGCAAATGTTATTAACTAATCCTTGCCCTAGCCCCCTGTGGTAAACTAATATACCTAGACTTATTTGCAGAGGGGAGAAACTAAAGCTTCAGTCCTGCTTCTATTAAAATCAATAGCAAAATTCAAGGGGAGTAGGACGGGGCCCTCGGGATATGCCTACACTGCAATAGAAGTCCTACTGCATGGCCGCAGCTGGTCTGGGTCAGATGACTTGGGCTCCTGGGGCTTCAGCTGTGAGACTATAAAACTGCAGTGCAGTTGTTCAGGCTCAGGCTGGAGCTTGGGCTCTGGGACCCCGTGATGGGAGACGGTCTCTGAGCCCGGGCTCCAGATGGAGCCTGAGTGGTCTACATAGCAATTTTTAGCCCCACAGCCCGAGCCCCATTCAGCTTCTTCTGGGCTCTGAGACTCGGTGCCACAGGTTTTTTATCGCAATGTAGACATACCCTCAGAGCCCAATAGGTTAGGAATCATATTTTCAAAAATGCTCACTAATTTTGGGAGTACTCATTTCTGGGGTACCCCGCTTGAGATACCTATGTGTTCTGGTATGGAGAATGAGAGAAACATCCATTTTTCACTTTCTTCCTGGTAGAAAAAATATAAAACATGTAGGCATGTGATTTTCATTAAATTTTTCTGCATGCATGAGAGCTTGGGATGAACTAGAGAATGTACAGTCTTTAAACTCTGCAGTCCTTATATTTTAATATTCTTAGTGTCAATAATTCTTCTGCATTATATAGTTGTCCCTTTGACCTGAGCAGTAAGCCAGTATTCAGAGCCTTGCCAAGTTGTTTCCTTCAAGAGAAGAAACTGATTATATGAGTCAAGTACTTCTTTGATGCAATCCTGTTTGTGTACATTCTTTGTAAATAAATTCCTGTTTCCCTGAACACACTAGAAATAAACAGCATCAGGCTCACAATTCCATAGCCTCTCCAGTCAGTCCTGTGCCCCAAGAAGCTCCCTCTCTGCACCCTTTCAGGGCCACACTCAAGACTGCTTCTCTCACTGTCTATTGGCTTTCTGCTTCTAACGTGCACACATTTGCCAAAAAATTCCCTATCCCCTGCATTTGCAATCAGTACCTGGGGAACTCCTCAAACCACATGGCTTATCTCTGTTCACGCTTTGCCATATGCCAGGCTATCTGGAACCCTTCTCCCCTGACCCTGGCCGCCCTTTCCAAAATCATGTGTGGACCAAATACTGCTTCATTTTTCATTCGCTAATTGTTTTTCAGCAACCCTAGTTCCAGCACCTATGATCCCATGTGAGCCTTATTTTGAGAGATTACATAGGTTTAGGTGGTGCATAATCCTTATGCTAGTCTGGATGGCTGTTCCCTGACTGGATGCAGTGCACAGTTCTGTCCTAGCAATTATTCTACATACAGCTTCAATAATATGCACTCAGCAACTATCTGACAAATCCCCCGCCCCCCAAATTCCAGACAATGATTTTTTGGTGTAACCCCAACAATTATTGAACAGGAATGGGGACTAAGAAAATAGTGCTGGATTTTCCTTGACACAGAAGCAGTTCCAGAAATTGTAGTTTGTGGCAGTTTGGGCATGCACTCCTGTAACTATTACTACCGTTATTTGGGGAGCTTCTTGGTGGATTTGCCATTGAATGAGCTGATGGAGGCTTTCCGTTTTCCAGACAGCTGATTATTATTAACTGTAAAGAATAGAGCTAACTTCAGGTTGTCTGTGCATGTGAGGGCTTGGGGAGGGTGGCTCTTTCAACACACCTATGCAGTACCCAAGCACAATGCTGACACTAGCACTCTCTGAGCTCTAGGGCAGAACTGGCCCCTGTACTTGGCTACACACTTCAGAAGGAGTGGCCAGACACGCTGTGAGCACAGCTGACAGTCAGGTTGAATGAATTTGCAGTCACTGAGCTAGCACTTTTCCTTTGGGGTTCCAGAAAGGAAGAGAGAATCTGCCTGATTGCTACAGAAGCTTTGTTTGGTCTTGTCTGAGCCCCTATAGTTGGCATGTACATTAGACAGTGCTCCAAAAGCAAGATCTTAATTTTCAAATTATGGTAGTGGAGCAATTCAGCAATACACATTCATGTTCCTGAATCCTTTACTCCGTAAGTATTTTGAAACACAAAATTCCTTCTCCAATCCTGCCCTTTGCCCTCTCCTGCTCTCTCACACTAACATTTTTATCGACTTTCTGCTAACCACCGTAAACCTGATCTTCTTTCAGCAATGCAAATCAGCAATAATGCCTGAAATGAATGAAGTAACATGGCTGCAAATGCTGGTCCTGATTCTGACACTGGTGCAAATCAGCAGTAACGCTAATGAAGTCCGTGGGGTTGGCCAAGTGTAACAGTGGTGTGAAGTTAGAATCAGGCCATCAGTGTAACAGCGATCAGAGTCAGCCTGACAGCAATTCAAAAACAATGCTTTGCTCAGAATGGTGCTTGTCCGCCTGGAAAGAGAGGAACCACGGGACAGAGGGAGCGGCGTCATCTGATTTTTGGAGTTTGACCCCACGGCTCAGAATTCCACTGGCCTCTACTACGTACCCTACCATGCACAGCGTGCCCACAGCTCAGCACCCAAACAAAGGACCATGGGATACTCACCCAGAATGCTATGCACTTTGTGCACACCAAGCCCCCATCATGTATACACAATGTTGTGAATTGAAACAGGACACAGCTGTCCTGTGTGTAGGCTATTGCTGCAGCTGATGTCCTATGGCCTAGCTAGTGTGCTTGCCCTCTATAGATAAGTCATCATTGTCTTCATAGACTTTCCCATATGCCTTATTTTCACAGTCTTTGTGCTATGGTCAGTAATCATACTTTGCCCTTAATAATGAAATACAAGGAACCCATATGTTTATATGCTTTGTAATTTTTTTACACATTTCAGATATGATTTGTACTAAGTATTAAGTATCCGGTTCCCTTCCCTTTATGTCAATGGGAAATTGTTAGTGATATCATCAGTGGAAGCAGGATGGGAGCCCAAGCCTCTTTATGAGTCATTCATTCTGTACTGTACACCTATGTTAGCCTTAGCTGTCTGCCGTGGATAGCTGTACATGCCCTTGAAAAGGAAAGCAGCATGTTGCAATATAATCCTGGCATTTGCCCTGAAGAGAGAAATCAATTTGACCTTGATCCTAATACCCCAAACTTTTGGAATCAGCTCAATCTGATAGATACGTGTCTCTCCTCCGCTATCATGCAATACAATTGTTGTTGCCACTGAAATCAGAGATATGTAAATCATGCCTACAAATCGCTGTTTCCGTCAGCTGTGATTGAAGCTTTGTTATCCTGGTGATGTGGAGCTAGATAAGCTGTGTGTGAAACATCCTCTCCAACCCCACCTCCCCTGCAGCAAAGCAGGGCGGCATCTGTCCCCCGTTGGGGCACCTGTTCTGGAAGGGGAATCAGAAAGAAACTCGGGGTTGCTACTATCCCTGATTTCAGCCTCCCTTCCCAGGCACCTAACCACTTTGGGTGCGGTGGAGTGAGTCGGGTTAGAGGTACCGCTTGGCAGGCGAGCCAGAGCTGGAGAATACTTTGGTTTCAACGACGGGAAGAGATGGCATCTCGCCGGAGCGTGGCCAGTTGGTAGGAAAGGGCTCTCCCGCTCCAGCAAAGGCAATTTCCCCGATCTCTCACCACGTCCCGCTCTGGAAAAGGGACCGGCCATGAGTCCTCCCCGCTGTGCCCCACGCGGCAGGTTTCGCCTCGGCGCTGTCTCCGCAACCATCCAGCCCCATGTGGCTGGTACCTGCTGCTGACTCCTCCTGGATGCGGTTCCTGCCCCACCCCAACCCCTGCTCCCTCTAATCCCACCTCCGCTCGGGCACCGCTTCCCTCCCGCCGGGGCCAGGGAGGAGGGAGCGGCTGGGCCCGCCCCTGCCCAGCCGAGCAGCGAGCCAGGCGCAGCTCCGTGCGCTCCCAGTCCCTTGCGCTGAGCACTGGCCGGGCAGGGTCATGTTCTCCTGCTTCTACACCGCGCTCGCGGGGCTGCTGCTCCTGCCGCTGCTGCTGCACCTCGCCTGCCCCTACTTCTTCCGCGACCTGCGCTTCTTCCTCAAGGTGGCCCGGGAGGCGCGGCGGGCGCGCAACTACGCGGCGCGGAGCCCGCCGCACACCATCCTGGAGGTGTTCAGGCAGTGGGCGCGCCGGGCGCCGCGCAAGCCCCTGGTGCTGTTCAGGGAGGAGGCGCACACCTACGAGCAGGTGGACAAGCGGAGCAGCCAGGTGGCCCGGGCGCTGCGCGAGCACGCCGGGCTGCAGCAAGGGGACTGCCTGGCCCTCTTCCTGGGCAACGAGCCTGCCTACATCTGGATCTGGCTGGGCTTGGCCAAGCTGGGCTGCGCCATGGCCTGCCTCAACTGCAACATCAGGGCCAAGTCCTTGCTGCACTGCTTCCAGTGCAGCAGAGCCACGGTGCTGCTGGCAGCCCCAGGTGAGACCCTCTCCTGCGGCCAGGCGGCTCAGGGTGGGGGATAGGGAAAGTGGCCTGCCCCTGGCCGCCCAGCCACCTGCTGGGCTTCTGCTGCTATCGACATCTGCTCAGGGAGACAGTTCACCTGCCCTGCAGCCCTCTGAGGAGGGAATGTGGGACAGGCCCCAGGGGTGGGGATGGGGGTAGCCCAGAATGTGGGACAGTCCCCAGGGGGTGGGGAGCCGGTTGAGGTGGGGGGTTGTTCCTTTAACATGTACAATGACCTCTGCTACAACTTCATTGTCAAGACTGCGCCTCTCCAGTGTCAGTAATTTGGAACAAGGGGGATGCCTTGCCCAGTTTTTTTTCCGGGGGGGAGGAGGGGAGAGGAGGGATTCTTCCAATATTTAGCCAGTGCAGAAGAGCAAGATGCAGTCTAAGGCCCTAGTCCTCTACCAATGCACATGATTAACTTTACACACTGTGAGTAGCCCTATCACGGGGCGGGCAAACTTTTTGGCCTGAGGGCCACATTGAGTTTCTGAAATTGTATGGAGGGCCAGTTAGGGGAGGCTGTGCCTCCCCAAACAGCCAGGCATGGCCCAGCCCCTGCACCTATCCAATCCCCCCCACCCCGCTTCTCGCCCCCTGATGCCCCACCCCTGGGACTCCTGCCCCATCCAACTCCCCCTGTTCCCTGTCCTCTGACCTCCCCCAGAACCCCTGCCCCAACTGCCCCCCGCTGCCCCATCCAACCCCCCTCTCCTTCCTGACTGCCCCCCGAGGACACCTGCCCCCATTCAACCCCCCCGTTCCCCGCCCTCTGACTGCCCCAACCCCTACCCACACTGCCGCCCCCTGATCACCACCCTGAACTCCCCTGCCCTCTATCCAACCCCCGCTGCTCCCTGCCCCCTTACTGCGCTGCCTGGAGCACTGGTGGCTGGCGGTGCTACAGCCGCACCGCCCAGAGCACCGGGACAGGCAGCTGCACCGCCCGGCTGGAGCCAGCCACGCCACTGCACAGCACAGAGCACCAGGTCAGGCCGCAGCTCTGCAGCTCCACCGCTTAGAGCATTGCGCTGGCAGTGGAGCGAGCTGAGGCTGCAGGGGAGAGGCTGGGGGCGAGCCTCCCAGGCCAGGAGCTCAGAGGCCGGGCAGGAGGGTCCCACTGGCCAGATGTGGCCCGCAGGCCCTAGTTTGCCCACCTCTGCCCTATCAGCATCAAGTTTGGGGCCTTAAACCTTAATCCTGAAATTGACTCTGTCTAGGTGGTCCCCTGCACCGAGCCCCACTGACTTAATGGGGCTCCAGGTGGGCAAAGGAGGGTCTGCCCAGATGAAATAGGTTGTAGGATCTGTGCCATAGTGCTGAAGGTTTTTGTCAAAGAGCCAGGCAGTCAAAGATGTAGCAGTTAAACATCCAGGTGCTTTGTGGGATAAGCAGAGGATGCATCAAGTCAGGTATAAGAATGTAACATACTTTCTGTAAGTAACTACATGGGGAACAAATATTTAATAATGGGCTCTTCGCTCTAGCAGAGAATGGCATAACACACCACCCAAGGGCTGGAAGTTGAAGCTAGATAAATTCAGCCTGGAAATAAGGTGTAAGTTTTTGATGGTGAGAGTAATAAATCATTGGAACAATTTACAAAGTGTCGTGGTGGAGTCTCTGTAATTGACTATTTTAAAATCAAGATTGGATGTTTTTCTAAAAGATCTGCTCTAGGAATTATTTTCGGGAAGTTCTATGGCCTGTGTGAGACAGGAGGTCAGAGTAGATGATCACAATGGTCCCTTCTGCCCTTAGAATCTATGAATCGATGAATGTTCCCAAATTATTTGCAATATATTTTCATTTCCAATGTATATAGTAAGGGGAAATCTCCAGAAAAAAAGAGTTTATTTAGGCATCAGGTGCTTTATATATATGTATGCAGATAGAGTATCTGCATTAATATTTGCAGGGTCAAGGCCATTTCTATGTGATGTTTAAATGCACCTAAATTTTATAAACTCAAAAACAAATCTTTCCAAGCCTAACGCAGGATCTATACCTCAGTGAGAATTAATTCCATGCTACATTTGAACTTTCAAAATTAATCAATGTTTAAGTTATCACCATGGGAAAAAGCTAGTGTTTAGGATAGGAAAATGTACTTTTCCAAAAAGTATTCAGCTCTGGGAAAAGACCAAACAAAGGAGGTTTCAGCCCAAAATGAGAATTTTTTTTTGAAGCCGAATGGTTGAAAATACTGGGTTATTAAGGACATCATTTCCCCAACCTTAGCTGTAGTAGTCACTACTGGCAGTTGTTAAAATAATATAAGGAGAGGACAAAAAAAGACAGATTTCCCCTCTGTTAAACATTTACTTTCTCGTCCCTGATTTGAGTTTCAACCTTTACTCTGCATTTCTGTGCTACCCTTGGTCAAAGGTAAATCTCTTTTGATCTCTTTTGATCTTTTGAACAACTGTATCATGTATGATCATTGTTATTTACTTGCATGGATATTTTGAATAGGTTTCTGCAAAGGAATATGCTGATTCAATTATAAATAGGAGTAGAGTGTATTGTATTTACATCTGTGTTTGTTGCCAGACCATGGCTCATTAGATCTACATGTGGAGGGGTCTTATATTAAACCCTCCATGGAGAAAGGGGGTTCAGGTGCCTCTGCAGAACATTCCCCTCCCTGCCACCCAACCCAATTCTCTATGCAGTCCAGGGTCTGTGTAGAAGGACGGGGTGGAGTGAGGGGGGGCAGGAACAGGAGGGGCAGGCCATCTGAATGCACATCATTCTCCCTTCCAGTCCTGCAGAAGATGTCCAAAAACGTTAATACAGCCTGAAGCCATATTAACCATTTTTAGTTCCCCTTCCTGAACCCCAGAGGAGGCTACGGAGGGTTGGGGGGGGTGGTCCTTAGCAGTACAGCATCAATGGAGTTGTGCTGGCAGGTGTTGGTGGGAGCCAGAGCTGCAGCAGACGTTTGGGGTCTCCACACGGATGGCCCTGCGACCTGCCAGATTTGGGGGTAGCTTTTCTGCTAGGGGGGCAAACTTTTACAGTCTGGGCCTTGGCTTGGTATATTTATAAATACCATTCCCAAGAACATTGACAGGCAACTACCCTAGCAATATTGGTTCCACTAATAGCAATTTTTCATCCCAGTTGCTAAATTCAAAGTGAAGGGCAGAGCTGTTTGTTTTGGGATACAGCAGGTTGGGTTGCTGAATTCAACAGTAGGTTGCATATTAGGAACAGTTCCAATTCTTTTGATGGCATTTCCATGCGAGAAAAACGCACACAGCCAGCTTTTGCAACATTTCATGACTTGGGGAAGGAATTAATATAAATTAAATGAAAGGACTCCTGCAAATTACATGAACATCTAAAAAATGGCTTGTGCAAGAATTAGGTCCTTTGAGTGAAGAGAAAAGTCCCTGGGATATTGAGTCAGTCTCCTACAGAGAATACTGACGCATTTAGATCGGCAGTACATAAACCAGCCACCTTTTACAAGTAATCTCGCACTTTTGGTTTTAGTGATATAAAAGTGAAAGCACTACGTAAGTTAACTGTAGACATCAAATTGGACAGTGTGTCAGGGTTTTGTTCAGACATTTAAAACATATATTTCATGCTATAAAACATCCTAGAAATTTGGGGCCAGATTCTCAGCTGGTGTAAGTCGATGTATCTCCATAGAAATCAACACAGCTTCTGCCTCCTGATCCCCCTTCTGCCCCCTTGACACTCAGCACTGATTAGGGCAGCCCTCAAGACATCCATTGAAGTCAATGAAGCTATAACAGTTTACACCCGCTGAGAATCTGGTTTGTGTCTCTCTACACATCAGCAGATTTGATAGCATGTGCCTGGGCCAAATTTTCCTCCCCTTGCTCACATAAAACTCCCATTGACTTGACTTCAGTGGGAGCATTTATATGAGTAAATCAACCCCAATTTGTCCCTGGGTGTGAATTTTCCCTGGTTTGATTTGTGTGTGAGTTTTACAGTTTGATTCCCGTAAATTATTCTTTCTACAACATGAGTCTGTGTTTCCTTCTCCCCCCTGCTTCAAGCTGTTTTGAGAATGGAATCCTGAAGCAGTAGCTGTTTGAGTGAAATTGGTGATGAGGGCCCATGTTAAATTATCTGAACTTGCTAGTTCAAAGGGAAATTGTCATACCCGTGATTTGAAAGGTCTTTTTGTTTGCTTTGCAGTGTGCTTGTCAGATTCCACCCAACATTATGAAAATGTAGACTCTCTTTTCTCTTTTCACGCGTATAGCCATTCGCTGTTTAAAGGAGGCCTTTGAGTTGCAAGAAACCAGCCAAGACACTGGTGACTATACCAGCCAAAGTAGAGAATCTTATTTTTCTAATAGAGCAAGTAAACATCATGCTGTACATGAAGAGAGCCTGTGCATTGTCATTTCTAACACTGGACCCTTTTACTGTAAATTTCAACTTTTTTTTTTCATTTGCATTCGGGCTCACTGTGAATGAAATTCACCTTTGTACGAAGGATGGGTAGGACGTAAGTGGTACATAGGCCTGGTGTGGGAACTCTGCACAGGAGTGTATTTCCCTGGAAGGGGGAACTCTGCACAGGAGTGTATTTCCCTGGAAGGGGGAAATTCACCACCCTTCAGTGGCCATTTTGTCCATCCCCTACCTGGCACAAAACGGTCGCAAAGAGGCTGTTAGGCTCCCTGGGAAACATCCTCAGCATGAGTCCTATTCAGCAGACACAGAGCTGTCTAGGCCAGCTCTATATTCCTCCCCCATCCCAGGGATCTTGTCCCTGGTGGCTGCAAGCAGGAGGAAGTGTGTCTGGGGCATTCCTACTGCCTGGTTCTTGCAAGGCACATACCTCTCAAAGGTGAGCTAACCTGTACTGACGATTGAGTCAGGATCAGGGAGGCACAAAGTGTTTTTCCTCAGGCCTGGTCTACACCTAAAATTGAGACTGACCAAGTTACATTGGTCAGGGCTATGAAAAACTTCATGCCCTGTGTAACGTAGTTAGGTTGACCGAACCCTCACTGTAGTAGCAGCTCTCGGACAGGTGGATTATCTACATCAAGGAAAAAACCACTTCTGTTAGTGTAGAAAGCTTCTCTACTACAGCACCATACAGCCCAGCTGCGGCAGTGTAGCTGTGTCACTGTAGTGTAGCCATGGCCTCAGTCCTTTCATTAGACACTGAACCGACATAGGCATGAATCATTCCTGAGTACAGTTAAATACAAAATCTCCCAAGGCAAATCTTGGGACACAAATTCGGCCATGCAAAATTTTCTTAGAATTATTTTCTATTTTCTTTGCTCCGTAAGAATTGAAAGCAGATGTTGAAGAAATATTGCCAGCCCTGAAAAAAGAAAATGTAAGAGTCTTCTACCTAAGCAGGACATCCGATACAGAAGGGGTTGACAGCTTCATTGACAAAATGGAAGTGGTTTCAGATGAGCCTATTCCACACTCTTGGAGATCAAATGTCACTTCTAAAACTCCTGCCATGTATATTTATACCTCTGGGACTACAGGTAATGTAAATGGGATTCTCCGACAAACATCACATTGACGGGGGGGAAGAAATGATTAGACTGAGATTTTAATTTTCCTTTTTTCTGCTTAGTAATTCTTACAAGTCATCTTCAAAATCCCATTTCTGTCTGAAAATATTTTACCTGCTATTGTTACAAGTAAACCCAAGATTTCTGGAAATGAAAGAGATTAGAGAAAAATATGTTTTTCTTTGCTTTTTCTTTTCTTTGGGCATTTGAAAGCACTTTGTGTACGGTCATTTTCCCTTATTTGTGTGGATCATTGAACACATCAATGGGGGGAGAAGAACTTTTGAAAAAAAATAGGCAGATGTGACTGTCCAATCTCCAAAATTGGCAGGGGGACTCAGAGATAGATATAGTCCTAGATGCTATTTTTAACTACTTTTTGTTTTAATTGACTAGATTTCAAGGTGATGGTGCCCATTAACTATTGCAAGCACTTTTGGAAGTAAACGTCTTCCAAGTTGTATGTGAATCAAATTGTATCTTAAATTAATCAAACTGTACCATATTTTAC
>QXTE01000017.1:2461389-2730928 GCA_003942145.1 Platysternon megacephalum | reverse complement strand
CCATCTTAGTATTTGGACTTCTAGCAGTTGTACACAAGCAATTATAAAACTTGTCAATATTTAGTTGTATACCTTCATGTGATGTAAATGAACAGGACTCTTTTTCATTTGACTATTTCTCTTTAGTTTCTATCTGTACTTTATCAACTTCTAGCCTCTGATCTTTATGAGGATGTAGAGTATCCCCTTGAATAACTCCTCCACTAAGGGAAGTTCCTGTCTGAACCACCTTGGTCATTAGGTGTACCAATCATATGAAAGAGCACACCTTTCCTATTGTCTTAACACAGGTCTTCCAAAGGCTGCAGTGATTACCCACGAACGCATACTGCTAGCTTGTGGTTTGTTCAGAACAAGTGGCGTGACCTCTGAGGACATTGTGTATAATGCCCTGCCACTGTATCACAGTGCTGCCCTCCTGGTTGGAGTTCATGGATGCATCATGCAAGGTACGGTGCACCTTACAGTGTAAATGAGTTACTGTGCATATGGGAAGAAACAGCAAAATTCATACCCGGAGCCAGCTCTTCAGCCCTACATGGCGGTGTCACAGTTTCAGGGTTAACTGCACCTTTGACTCCACTCCTGGTCTCCCTTGAAGGCGCCCACTTCAGGCTTCCTAGCCCTCACCTCTCTTCAGGGCCGGCTCCAGGCACCAGCTGACCAAGCAGGTGCTTGGGGCGGCCACTCGGGAGAGGGGCGGCACGTCCAGCGATTCGGCGGCAATTCGGCGGAGGGTCCCTCACTCCCGCTCGGAGCGAAGGACCTGCCGCCGCAGATCGCGATCGCGATCGCGGCTTTTTTTTTTTTTTTTTTTTTNGTCCACTCCTGGTCTCCCTTGAAGGCGCCCACTTCAGGCTTCCTAGCCCTCACCTCTCTTGGATGGAGACCTGCATCATCCTCCCTCCAGACTGGGGGTTTACGCTTGCAGTCCCTCTGCACTTCATTGAGATTTCCCCAGAACAACCAGAATCCAGCCTCTGTGGTTAACCGTTCTCCAGGGACTACAAGCGTGAATACCAGTTACCGACCAGCCCTCACAAAGCAAAATACATTTATTCTAAGGGCAAAAGCATTACAGAGAAAGCATAAAAAATAATAGAAGTTCCTATCCACAGGCCAAAAGCTTGTCTCATGAGGCCTTTGTAAGCCAAAGTCTTTCCAACCCTTCCGCAAGGGTTGGGGCCCCCGCTGGACAGAAAGTTTTGTGTGTTTGCTCTATCAAAAAGAAAGCCTTTCAGACTCAGCCTTTTTATACCAAAAGCCCTTTCTTTGCCTGCTGGTCTCTGGAACACTCAGTTTGAAACAGTATAGGCAAATCTCCCTAGGGGTAGTACCTCTCTGCAGGTGTTTACAGCCTGAGTGAGTTCACACACACACACACACACACACACACTTTTTAGTTCCTGGAAGAGCACTGGTAACCCTCCCCCAGGGCCGGCTCCAGGGTTTTTGCTGCCCCAAGCGGCAAAAAAAAAAAAAAAAAAAGCCGCAATCGGCGGCAGCTCCACCGCGCCGTTTTCTTCTTCGGCAGCAATTCGGCGGCAGGTCCTTGCCTCCGAGAGGGACCGAGGGACCCCCACCGCCAAATTGCCGCCGAAGAGCCCGACGTGCCGCCCCTTCCCCTTGGCCGCTCCAAGCACCTGCTTGCTGAGCTGGTGCCTGGAGCCAGCCCTGCCCTCCCCCATGGAGTTCCATACAATCTCTGGCCCACAGTGAGACAGAAACCACTGATCAACTTAATACAATGTGATCCCCTCCCAAGATACTGCATGCACCTGCAATGTCTGTCACAGGCAGCGCCTCCTGTGCAGCACAACCACAGGGGTTACATGGTGCAGAATGCCACAACGTTCATCCACTGTGAATACTCCCATACTTTTTGATAGACAGAATTAAAGGATAAAGCTAGTTCCTGGCCATGGATTGTATCTGAGTTTATTTTAGGAAAGGGTCACACACTTTTAAGATGAAGTTATATAATCTGTCATCCTGCAAGTTTCCTGCCCTCATCACTGAAACTACTAAGGAAATTGTACCATTTTCTCACAATCTATTTGTTATAGCCCAGTTCTATTATTTCCCCCTTTTTCTGCTTTGCGTAGGTGCAACCTTAGCTCTACGCGCCAAATTTTCAACCAGCCAGTTTTGGGTTGACTGCAGGAAATACAACGTAACAGTCATCCAGTATATTGGGGAGGTGCTTCGGTATTTATGCAACGTGCCAAAGGTAATTTCTTCTATGCGCCAGAATTTTTTGCAAACTGATTATAAATATTGTCTGGATTACCGATGTAATACTTCTAATATTTTAATGGACTGTAATGAGCCTCAGATGTTCCACAGATTAACCCAGGGGCCAGATTCTCTGTTCCACCAAGTTCATTTTGCACTGCCTAATGGTACATCAGCATGGGGGGGGGGAGGGGAGGGGGAAGAGAACCCCATGGAAGCGAATCTAAGGCTATGTCTACACTAGCACTTTTGTTGATATAACGTATGTCGCTCCAGGATATGAAAAAAACACCGCTCTGAGCGACATAAGTAACACCGACAGAAGCGCCGGTATGGACAGTGCTGTCAGAGGGAGACGCTCGCCCGCTGACATAGCTACCTCCATTCATTGGAGTTGGGTTAATTATGTCGATGGGAGTGTTGACATGGAGTGACTACATGAGCAATCTTACAGCGGGACAGCTGCATTGGTACAGCTGTGCCACTGTAAGCTTGCTAGTGTAGACATGGCCTTAGAGTCCAAGTTAGCTGACTTGGGCTTGTGCTATAGGGCTAAAAATAGCAGTGTAGACATTCGGGATCAGGCTGGAGCCCAGGCTCTGAAACCCGGCGAGCGGGGTGGATCTCAAAGCTGGAGCTCGAGCCCAAGTGGGAATGTCTACACTGCTGTTTTTAGCCCTGTAGCGTGAGCTCTGTGAGCTCGAGTCATTTGACCCAGGCTCTGAGACTCGCTGCCCTGGTGCGGTTTTTTTGCAGTGTAAACATACCAAGTGTGCAGAGATTGCAACTGGGGAATTCCTCCAGCATTAAGATGGCTTATTCCTGTGCAATAAGCCTCCCCTCAGCATAAGAGGAAGAAGGGAGCAGCATTTGGAAGGGGAAGAAAGAGAACGGGGCATGTCGGAGCAAAGCCGTAGTTTCTTTGTTAAAAGCTGTTGCCTAGTTTCAGAATCAAGTCCTAGTTAATGAATCTGTGTTCTTGTAGGTCTTAGCCAAAGAATTCCCATTAACGGTAATGCAATATGTTTATTTTATTTTAATATTGAGAGGAGAAGAAACCCCTTAAGTCAATATCTGCTTTTATGGACTGACTCATTTTCCCATTGCCTACTTTACTGCTCACACTTTACAATGTATTCTCCCATTAGTGCAAAGGACACATGAATCTGTTTTGACATTAGCAAGTATGTAACATGGTCTCCATATTGTAAAGACTCAATTTATAAAAACAAAGAGTATTAAAGTGAAAAGCAGATGGGCCTTGGTTTAATATTTTACCCATCCACATTTTCAATATTTAAAAAATAATTTTTTTTAATAATGACTATTTTGGTGTAATATATTATTTTACATCTTTTTAGATAGCTCTTTCCACCCGAGGAACTAAAAGCACTTTGCACAGAATTTTACAGATACAGAATCAAGACAAGATCCTTGGCCCAAGGAGTTTACAGTCTAATTTAGATTAACATGAAATGTCTTTCAAACTACGTACCACTGACAAAGAGGACTACGATATGAACACGTCATAACTAGGCTCTCAGCTTCATGTGCCATAACAATGAACGGAGGAAGTGCACACCTGCTATAATCTAGCTAGCTGCAGCCCAAACACGAAAGGTCCCATGGGGAAATCAAGGAGCTGGTCATTGAACATTTGGACTTGGCTAGAATCAGTTTTTAGCTGGCAAGAAACACTAGACCAGGATAGTCATGTGACCATCACAGGTGAAAGTGTTAGTGAAAAGTTCCCCAAATAACCAGATTGAGGGAGGGCTTCACTTGTCTGGCATAGTAGCACAATCTTTGAGATACTCATAGGTAGCACATCCCGTGCTTGACTAAGTAACCCATCAGCATTTTCTGTTGTATTCTATGGGGCCACAGGTACCTGTGTAGTGGTTAGAGCAGCCATAGAATAGAAGCAGTGTAAAGATGGTGAAACCTCCCCCCATTCTCTGTCTGCATGCAAAACCAGGCCTGAGGTTTCTTGCTGTTTGTTTAAGGTGCCACCGGACTCCTTGTTGTTTTTGCTGTTTGTTTGGATTTGTGTGTGTGTAGGGTATCAACTATGTAGCACTTTGTGGACTATGTAGGACAAGTACATGGCTATAAATAGGGAATAACTTCATTGAAATCAATGGAGTTACTCTGGGTTTAGGGTGTAAGTGGGATCGCTGGTCCCGAATACTATTTCTTCAGTACAGTTTCTGGGCCACTCTGGGCAGTGCAATAAAGTGGTAGTGTAAGTGGGTGTAGTGGTTCCGTCACCCTCAAGTGAGGAGGGAGGCCGTTCTGCCTCACTGTATTAGGCAATAACCCTTGGGCTTGGGCCTCGCTGCTGGGGCCGAGCCACACGCAATCTGTAATCCGAGCAGAGGTAAACCAGCAGGGAGAGTCTGGTGCTGTCGGCCCCTCTGGCAGGGCGAAGCAGTGAGCAGTCTTTAGCCCACCGCCTCTTGGCTGGGGCAGAAAGCACTTAAGAGTGCAGACTCTGGCCCTTTGGGGCAGGACAGAGCAGGGAGCAGGCTTTAGTCTCAACTTGTAGGCTAAGGCAGCCAGCAAATACACAATCTAGGCTGTGACTCTTTGGGGTGGAGCAGAGCAGGGCTGAGCACCCAGATAGTCTAGGGGTTCAGGTAGGGGTGAGCACTAACCGAGTCTAGCATCCTAGCTTGGCGGACAGTAGACTTACACAGGCCTTCTGGCCCAAGGTGGGGAGTCTGACACCCCAGGATTGGGGTGGCAGGGGATAAGAGGATGTGGGCCCGTCCCTCTCCACCGCCATGGAACCCATGGAGCTGGAGCAACAGATACAAGCTGAGCTAGAGAAAAAGTACACTCTGAATCTGTTTCTGCAGGCAGTAAACTTACCAGCATGTGCATACTGGTGAATACTAAGGTCTAACATCCAACAGCCCAGCCATTCATAAATAGTCATGACCATTCTGCCAGGATTTGTTAACACAATAAATACTTAAAACCACTGCAAGTATCCTCCTCCCCAAGAACTCCTGATTGTGATAACTAATATAGATAACTGTCAGAATCAATGCTAACAAGTGGCTAACTCTTCCCCACGCCATGCCTTGATATATTTTATGTACAAGTTACTACTCTGGTTGCAACATGGGCTTTGCTATTAACATAAATAAGTTAGTTTATAGTTGTTCAGAGTTCATTGAATTTCATCCTTTGGCAATCATGCCCCATTTAATCATAGACTACAAAGGAATCACAAGCCATATTGAGTTTAACCAAGGTCTCAAGGACTCGGACAGCTGGTGGCAGCTTTGCCACCTGATTACAGGTCAGTTGTAAATGCCTAGAGGGGTGAAGGTCCTCAGTAATGTTAGCAGCACAGGCAAAAACAGCTGAACCGCTAACTGACATGTTAATGAAAATACTGGGAGTCTTACATAAACTGAGAAACTTGTAAGGCTGAAACTGAAGCCAAGGGAAAGAATTATACTCATGAAAATGATAGGGTAGTGTAGATGTAAGCAGAGTCAGGATGAGCTCTACCCTGACATCTGGTGGTGAATTGTGGAAAAGAACTTCAGGGGCTGATCTTGTTTGCATAGGCACACCCACCCCGCCTAGCATGAACCCACAGTAGCCCAAATGGTCACTTCGGCTGCTGTGGGATCCCCAGTTCCTCTGTTATTAGGGCAGGACGAATCATCATAGAATATCAGGGTTGGAAGGGACCTCAGGAGGTCATCTAGTCCAACCCTCTGCTCAAAGCAGGACCAATCCCCAGACAGATTTTTACCCCAGTTCCCTAAATGGCCCCCTCAAGGATTGAACTCACAACGCTGGGTTTAGCAGGCCAATGCTCAAACCACAGAGCTATCCCTCCCCCCAGTTGTTGTTACCTGTGAATCAAGGACAATGAAACTGTTTTATGTTGAGTGGCGTTTCGTGGGGGAAGCAGGCTTCCCAGGGGCGTTACTCGGTAGTGGGGGCAGTTTATATATGGCGATCAGACTTTAAAAGAAAACCTACACACAGCTTTGTTTTAATGATTTAACACAGGAATTATCATCGCCCCAAGCACCTAGGATTCAGCATCTTTGGAGAAAGCATTTCCATACAAGCAGGGCCTACAGGCTTCTCAAACGTCTGGCGTGGGGGCCCACAGGTACCCCATGTTCAGTGGATGTGCCTCTCCCAGAAAGCTGCAATTCAGACCTTAGAGAGAGCATGCAAGAGCTTGACATGGCAGACGCTCTTATTTGTAGTGCGGCAGTGCCCTGAGGTCCCGGTCTCATTGCACTAGGCACTGTACAAACATAAAGTGACTGTCCCTGCCTCAGAGAGCTGGCAGCCTAAGTAAGTTATACCTGGCTGTAAATTACCCTCTGCCTTAATTTACACCCTCCCATGGATTCTCCATCACTGGACATTTTAAAATCAAGATTAGATGTTTTTCAAAAAGATTTGATCTGGGAATTGTTTTGGGGAAGGTCTGTGGCCTGTGTTATACAGGCGGTCTGACTAGATGATCACAATGGTCCCTTCTGGCCTTGGACTCTATAACCAACAAATGGAAAAGAATGAATGAGAGAGAGCAACATCAGGACCTGGAAAGAGGAGGGACAGACTGCTGGTCTGGAGCTAACCAACAAACAGTCCNATTACAGCAGCCATAGAATAGAAGCAGTGTAAAGATGATGAAACCTCCCCCCATTCTCTGTCTGCATGCAAAACCAGGCCTGAGGTTTCTTGTTGTTTGTTTAAGGTGCCACCGGACTCCTTGTTGTTTTTGCTGTTTGTTTGGATTTGTGTGTGTGTAGGGTATCAACTATGTAGCACTTTGTGGACTATGTAGGACAAGTACATGGCTATAAATAGGGAATAACTTCATTGAAATCAATGGAGTTACTCTGGGTTTAGGGTGTAAGTGGGATCGCTGGTCCCGAATACTATTTCTTCAGTACAGTTTCTGGGCCACTCTGGGCAGTGCAATAAAGTGGTAGTATAAGTGGGTGTAGTGGTTCCGTCACCCTCAAGTGAGGAGGGAGGCCGTTCTGCCTCACTGTATTAGGCAATAACCCTTGGGCTTGGGCCTCGCTGCTGGGGCCGAGCCACACGCAATCTGTAATCCGAGCACAGGTAAACCAGCAGGGAGAGTCTGGTGCTGTCGGCCCCTCGGGCAGGGCGAAGCAGTGAGCAGTCTTTAGCCCACCGCCTCTTGGCTGGGGCGGAAAGCACTTAAGAGTGCAGACTATGGCCCTTTGGGGCAGGACAGAGCAGGGAGCAGGCTTTAGTCTCAACTTGTCGGCTAAGGCAGCCAGCAAATACACAATCTAGGCTGTGACTCTTTGGGGTGGAGCAGAGCAGGGCTGAGCACCCAGATAGTCTAGGGGTTCAGGTAGGGGTGAGCACTAACCGAGTCTAGCATCCTAGCTTGGCGGACAGTAGACTTACACAGGCCTTCTGGCCCAAGGTGGGGAGTCTGACACCCCAGGATTGGGGTGGCAGGGGATAAGAGGACGTGGGCCCGTCCCTCTCCACCGCCGTGGAACCCATGGAGCTGGAGCAACAGATACAAGCTGAGCTAGAGAAAAAGTACACTCTGAATCTGTTTCTGCAGGCAGTAAACTTACCAGCATGTGCATACTGGTGAATACTAAGGTCTAACATCCAACAGCCCAGCCATTCATAAATAGTCATGACCATTCTGCCAGGATTTGTTAACACAATAAATACTTAAAACCACTGCAAGTATCCTCCTCCCCAAGAACTCCTGATTGTGATAACTAATATAGATAACTGTCAGAATCAATGCTAACAAGTGGCTAACTCTTCCCCACGCCATGCCTTGATATATTTTATGTACAAGTTACTACTCTGGTTGCAACATGGGCTTTGCTATTAACATAAATAAGTTAGTTTATAGTTGTTCAGAGTTCATTGAATTTCATCCTTTGGCAATCATGCCCCATTTAATCATAGACTACAAAGGAATCACAAGCCATATTGAGTTTAACCAAGGTCTCAAGGACTCGGACAGCTGGTGGCAGCTTTGCCACCTGATTACAGGTCAGTTGTAAATGCCTAGAGGGGTGAAGGTCCTCAGTAATGTTAGCAGCACAGGCAAAAACAGCTGAACCGCTAACTGACATGTTAATGAAAATACTGGGAGTCTTACATAAACTGAGAAACTTGTAAGGCTGAAACTGAAGCCAAGGGAAAGAATTATACTCATGAAAATGATAGGGTAGTGTAGATGTAAGCAGAGTCAGGATGAGCTCTACCCTGACATCTGGTGGTGAATTGTGGAAAAGAACTTCAGGGGCTGATCTTGTTTGCATAGGCACACCCACCCCGCCTAGCATGAACCCACAGTAGCCCAAATGGTCACTTCGGCTGCTGTGGGATCCCCAGTTCCTCTGTTATTAGGGCAGGACGAATCATCATAGAATATCAGGGTTGGAAGGGACCTCAGGAGGTCATCTAGTCCAACCCTCTGCTCAAAGCAGGACCAATCCCCAGACAGATTTTTACCCCAGTTCCCTAAATGGCCCCCTCAAGGATTGAACTCACAACGCTGGGTTTAGCAGGCCAATGCTCAAACCACAGAGCTATCCCTCCCCCCAGTTGTTGTTACCTGTGAATCAAGGACAATGAAACTGTTTTATGTTGAGTGGCGTTTCGTGGGGGAAGCAGGCTTCCCAGGGGCGTTACTCGGTAGTGGGGGCAGTTTATATATGGCGATCAGACTTTAAAAGAAAACCTACACACAGCTTTGTTTTAATGATTTAACACAGGAATTATCATCGCCCCAAGCACCTAGGATTCAGCATCTTTGGAGAAAGCATTTCCATACAAGCAGGGCCTACAGGCTTCTCAAACGTCTGGCGTGGGGGCCCACAGGTACCCCATGTTCAGTGGATGTGCCTCTCCCAGAAAGCCGCAATTCAGACCTTAGAGAGAGCATGCAAGAGCTTGACATGGCAGACGCTCTTATTTGTAGTGCGGCAGTGCCCTGAGGTCCCGGTCTCATTGCACTAGGCACTGTACAAACATAAAGTGACTGTCCCTGCCTCAGAGAGCTGGCAGCCTAAGTAAGTTATACCTGGCTGTAAATTACCCTCTGCCTTAATTTACACCCTCCCATGGATTCTCCATCACTGGACATTTTAAAATCAAGATTAGATGTTTTTCAAAAAGATTTGATCTGGGAATTGTTTTGGGGAAGGTCTGTGGCCTGTGTTATACAGGCGGTCTGACTAGATGATCACAATGGTCCCTTCTGGCCTTGGACTCTATAACCAACAAATGGAAAAGAATGAATGAGAGAGAGCGACATCAGGACCCGGAAAGAGGAGGGACAGACTGCTGGTCTGGAGCTAACCAACAAACAGTCCCCAGTGCAACATTTCAAAATGGAAACACGTGTTTGGTCTCAAAGCCCTACAAGTCCCCAGTCAAGCAGTATAAGAAAAAACCTCCCAGGACACATGAACATATTGTGCAGGCCTCTATAGCACGCAAGTTACTGTCAACCCAGAAAGACTTTGGAATAACTGAACTCTACCATACAGGATTAGGGCACAAGTGTGCAGAACTTCAGCAGACAGTCTGGGTTGTTTTATATGCTACTTGGCTCTGCTCAGACATTTTAATGGCAAATCTCTCAGTAAATCAAAAAGGAAAGCCAATCAGAACTACTGGACCCATTGTGTGGAAAAGCAAAAATAACCCAGAAGCTACATAACTAAAGTCCAGAACAGTATCATGTGCTGGAATAATCAAAAAATAAAAGCAAACTATAATTAGAGCATTTGCATATTCAAAACTTGCAGCCTCATTACCATGGAAGTTTCTTGTCCTTTTTTGTTGTGAACATCTAACAATGTAAATGGATCCAAACTGCTGTCTCATGGGGCCAGATTCCTCCCTGGAGTAACTCCTTTGTCTTTAGTGGGCTTGCCCCAGGGAGAGATTTGGCTCGTTATCTCTATAACTAGACAGACAGACAGCAGCACAGAGAGAAGCATGAACTTTGAAGCCTGATTACGAACATTTAAATGACAAGAAATTGCTTAACCATTTCACCGCTGGCAGTTGGGTGAGAAACATTCAGCTAATGCAGCGTTTCCCAAACTTCTGAAAGTTGAAGCTTCAGGAAAATAAAACTAATTGTGGTCACCTTCAACCTCTCCATGCTAGCAGGGCAGCCTGGGGAAACTGGCACTGCTACTGTTCTACATCCTTCCCTCCCCCGTCTGGCTAGTCCTGCACACACTATTCTTTGAGATGCACTGAGCTAATGTATCCATCCAGTGCAGCTGGACATTCCTGTGTCTTGCTGATGTCCCATTGGAGTCAGGGTGCTTGAGAAAATGCAAACAGCCTAATAGTCTATTAAGCAGAATTTAATTTGTTCAGATAACTGAGATGCCACCTGCTGCTGGGAAAAAATAGGATTGAACCGTAAGTATAACAGGGTAGCTGTCCCCTTAAATGAAATCAAGTCCAGCTCTCGTGTTCCACTCCAGGGGCACCCTAGTTTGGTGTAATGAGGAGGGTGGGGCTGCCCCTTAGAGTTATAAATTAGAGACAGCCCAAAGGCTAGAGAGAGTCCAGAACCCAGCCCTGAGAGAGGAAGAGTTTGGAACCCACGGGGGAGAGAGAGGGACAGAGCACACTCAGAGGAAGAGCTGAGCTGGGTTGAGAGCACCAGGGCAGAGATGCCCAGGAAGAAGGGAGTGGTAAGAGTTCCTTCATGAGGAATAGAGCCAGAGCAGGCTGGTGAAAGCAGAAGGCAGGAAGGCAAACTTCCCTAGGCCAGAGAGGTATGGCTAGAGAGGGCTGAAGGCTGAGAACAGCAGACAGAAATGCCTGTTGGCTCTCTGAATTGTAAAGCTGAAGCCAGAGGGCCAGAGAGGGCTGCAGGCTGGGGAATGATGGAGGGGTGAGCCTGCTGATGTCTCCAGCCAAGAGCAGGAACCATATCTTCAGGGCGGAGAAGCACCCCAGCTAGAGGGGCTGGGGTGGGGCAAAGTGAGAGATGCTGAGGTGTGGTGAGAAAAGCCGGATCTGTACCTGAAAGTTGGGGTGTGGCGTGGTGTGGGGAGAGATGCCAGAGCTGTAGCTGGTGTGTTGATGGCATGTTGGGACACCAGAAGCGGGAAATCGAGACAGAGGGCCACTTTCTGGGCCACCATAAGGCCACAAGGGGGTGCCATGGAGGCAGCCATCCTGTGACAGTGGGTTTACAATAGAATTTGGGCCAGTAGCAACAGTGAAAGCAGTCCAGGTTAATAAGCCAACATGTTTTTTTTTTTTAAAACTCTCCCCTTGGGCCTTGAAATGCTGTTGGGTATTAAGTTACATAACTATGAGGAGCAAATTCTCCTCAGAAATTAGAAGATCTGGAAGAGCAATGTCCCCAGATTTTGTCAAAATTCCCAGAGTACTATTGCTCCCGTTCACTGTTTCTTAAAGCCCATTAGAATTGCTTGTGTATTATAGACGATATGTACAGGCAAATCGGTTCTCTTTTATTGCTGGGATGTAAGTAAATAAATAAATAAGAACAATTTGTTTAAGCAACCAGATGAACTAACTGTCACCCTTGTCTTGGTCATCTCCATATTTATTTGCTGTGTGAAGAGCACATTTATGGCAGCATATTAAAAAATGAGAGGATAATGTTCTCATTTTAATGGGCTCAGTCCTGCACTCCTCTCACAGGATAATGTATTGCCTAGGTAACGACTTCAACGCCAAGACTCCTCCCCCCCCCCCCTCGAATGTCATTTTGAAGTATAGGAAATATGAAAATCTGTCCATTTTTACTTCCTAAATCGTTGACAGCACTAAGGGTGAAATTCAACCCATGCAGAGGGTCACTACAAGTCTTGTGCACAAAACAGGCTTAAGTGGAACATAAAATGGGGCATAGGTTTCATGCTGACCCTCTGCAGGCGGTGAATTTCACCCTCAGGGGCCAGCCCTGCCCCCGTTGAAGTCAGTTTTGCAACTGATTTCAGCTGAAGACAGATAGTCAGCCTAATGCTGCTCCAACATTCCTTCTCCTGTCTTTGATATAGACAATGTAAGTATCAGGCCATCTATCCATCTCTCAACTGCACATGTAGCTGTAAAGATGTGTGCGCCTGTTATACTTCAAAATGTGCTTTATGTTTGCAGACTGATGTTTTCTTTAAACTTGTTCGTTTTACTCAACCTAATCATTAACCTATGTCTGTTGGGTTTTCATGTCCAGAAAGACAGCGACGGTGATCACAGAGTAAGGATTGCCATAGGCAATGGGTTAAGGGCTGATGTTTGGAGGGAATTCGTCAGAAGATTTGGAGACATCCGTATATTTGAGTTCTATGCTGCAACCGAGGGAAACATTGGGTTTATTAACTACACTGGAAAAGTCGGTGCCGTGGGGAGAGTAAACTACTTCCATAAGGTAAGCAAAATAACATCAGTGCTGGCATTCTGTCCTTCCGGGGAGAAGTTCAACTCATTGCCAAGGGCTCACCCAGGCCCTCCACATCACTTAAGCCCTAAGAGGCAAATGCATAGCCCAGTGCTCAGCTGAACCTTGGGCAGACATACCCAGGGAAGGGATCCTTGCACTCCGCAACATTAGCTTATGCCTGTCCCATGCTAGACATCACCAGAACTGCCGCCATCTCACTATGTCTACATTGCAATAAAATACCTACAGCTGGCCCATGTCAGCTGACTTGGGCTTGCAGGGCTCAGGCTGCAGGACTATAAAATTGCAGTGTAGATGCTTGGGCTCGGGCTGGAGCCTGGGCTCTGGGACCCCATGAGCGGGGAGGGGTCCCAGAGGCTGGACTCCAGCCTGAGCCTGAACCCAAACATCTTCATAGCCCCACAGCCTCAGCCCTGCAAGCCCAAGTCAGCTGAGCCGGGCCAGCCACGGGAGTTTTATTGCAACGTAAACATGCCCTGAGAGCCCCATACAGCTGCCAGCGTTTCAGACAAAAGAGCATTTGGACACTGAACATATTTCTGAAATATTATGAAGTTAGCACCTTTTAAAGCAATACTTTAATATGTAGACTATATTGAGAATTCGATTCAGATATTCACGTGTATGTATATTTTGTACATTTTCACTAGAAAATTATACGCTTTGAGCTGATTAGATACGACGTAGAGAAAGATGAACCAGTTCGAGATGAAAATGGATATTGCATAAGAGTTCCTAAAGGTACCAATGTTTACTCCTTAAAAAAATAAATCACAAAGAAATTTAATTCTTTAAAAATCACAAATTAACCTCTCTATGCCCATCTTAATGGAAAAGGTCGTTTAGGACAGTTGTTGGGTGATCTCTAGTTCAGGGATTGGCAACCTTTGGCACGCGGCCCATCAGGGAACTCTGCTGGCGGGCCAGGATGGTTTGTTTACCTGCAGCGTCCGCAGATTCAGCCGATGGCAGCTCCCACTGGCCACGGTTCGCTGCTCCAAGCCAATGGGGGCTGTGGGAAGCAGCGGCCAGCACGTCCCTCGGCCTGCATTGCTTCCCGCAGCCCCCATTGGCCTGGAGCGGTGAACCGCGGCCAGTAGGAGCTGTGATCAGCTGATCCTGCAGACGCTGCAGGTAAACAAACCGTCCCAGCCCACCAGCGGCTTTCCCTGATGGGCCGCGTGCCAAAGATTGCGGATCCCTGCTTTAGCTTTTAAACACAAATAAGAAAATTTGTTGCTGTGGGAATGAGATCTGATATGCAGCTTTAAGGAAAGACAAGGGATAATGCCAGATCAAATAAATGTATCTTTATATTACATGTTGTTTTAATAATTCTATCTGCCTTCAGTATGTTTGCAGTCTCTTTTAGTTGAGGGTGCTTTAACATTTTTACCTTGGCACTAACAATCTTTTCATGGTACAGACCTTGGCTTTCAACTTGAGCCATCTTGTTTGTGTCTGATAAATTTACTTAACCTGCCGCCGAAAGAAGCATTTACAAAATTATTATATAGTAAAATCTGTGCCCCTGTAGATTAAACTTTCATTGTTTTTAATGGAAAATGCAGCTATGAAAGTGAGGCAACTACTTTGATACTTTACGTGTGTTAAGCTTTTTCACATGGAGGATGACTTTATAACTGGAATGTACAATTCTGAGTTCAAACTGAACACTCCCTACAGCTGTTGATTTCACATGCAGGATTCAGGCGATTATATTTTTTTCAACTTCATCTCCCTGGCTGTCCTTTTCAATCTCCCACATGGAGCTGCTCAAAAATTCAGTGCTGAGGCCAGATTCTCCTTTCATTTACACTCATGCAACTCCACTGAAGTCAGCAGAATTGCACGGATATATCTAAGAGCGGGATTTGGCCTCTGGACTACAAAAATGCCAGATACATATTTGTGCGAGGGAGGAATGAGAGAGGGCTGGGGGGTGGAGCAGAAATGCACGCTCCCGCTCTACGTATAGGGGCAGTTCCTCCACCAGTGTAAATTGGCATATGCCACTGAAGTCAATGGGGCAATGACAGTACACACCAGCTGAGGATCTGCCCCATGGTGTGTGTCCTTCTCCCTCCTCCAACCACAACCCCACATCACAGACTGGCAGGAAGGAGAGAGCGCACATGCCTGGTATTGTGTGTAAATGTTTACGTCAGGGGAGGTTGGGGTTTTAGCCGTTGAGTTGAGGGCTGTTTCTAGCATTTGGTTATGAATGATTATGAGGTGCTAGAGAAACAAACTCTGTATCCATTAAATGGATAAATGTGAAATCTCCACCAAATCCCAAGCCAGAGGGCAGGATGGAGAAGGCTGCCAAGCGTGCAGCTGCAATTTATTTTGCACACAGTCTGGGTAAAATTCGCCCCAGAGCACAGCACCCGCACAAGGCCCTATCTTCCTGCTGAACGAGGGTGAATTTCACCTTGCATATCAAGACAGGTGCAATACCGCCTCCTTCCAAACGTCACACTCCCACCCCCCAGCACAAGTCACTCCATAACTATAGCTTCTCCTGGTCTAGAGAGCAATGGTACTGTAGCTGTGGATGCGCTAAGCAGTTGTTTTATGCATTCTGCATTCACAGTGAGTGGGCTGAGTCCTTACATGCATTCTCCCCTCACAGCTAGTTCTTTGTGCTGCTTGTCAGATGACTAAGAGGTGAACAAGCCCTGAAGCAACCAGTACAGCATGGGAGTAGCCTGGCTTGTAGGGAAATGGAGTACAAGTGGCCTGCTTCAGAGGATGCTCATGGAATAATCCTACATGGGATCAAGACCTACGTAGGCTGAGATTTTCAAAGCTGCCTAGGGAATCTAGACACCCAGTTTCAATTAATTTTAATGGAAATTGGGCATCCAAATTCTTAAGAGGCTTTGCAAATCTCAGCCTAAATCTTTAATGACACTGTGCTCCTGTCCACTAGAGTACGGTTGGTAGTATTGTGTAACTCATAATATCCGCTGTATTTGTGAGAGCCCATGGGATTGAAAGGATGAGACTCAGCCCTTAACCTACAGTTATACGGCTAATTTGAAGGACAGGTGATTATGAAAGAAGACTAAAATGATTCTATAACATCTACAAACATCATCACTACTATTATATCATTTAAAATCACGTATATAGTGTCATCAGTTTACGTGGTGGTTTGCAAACACATGACAGACATTTTTTTCCCCTTCATAGGTGAAGCGGGGCTGTTGATCTGCAAAATCACAACATTTTCTCCTTTTAGTGGCTATGCAGGAGCAAAAAGCCAGACAGAGAAGAAAAAACTAACAAACGTCTTCCAGAAAGGGGATTTATATTTTAATAGTGGTGACCTTTTAATGGTTGATCAGGACAATTTCATCTACTTTCATGACAGAGTCGGAGACACATTCCGGTTAGTTACCGTAATTAAGATACTTAAGACTGAAGAAAATGTTAATTAATTCTCAGTTCCTTCTGACTCCTTGTCAGCGTCTCTCAATGATTGATGAAGAGCACTCACTTGTCTCACTTCAAAGTGAGAAAAATGAGGACCCTACATCACTTACTTCCTTTTCCTGAAGCTCAAGTGGGGATTCCAGACACTGCCCTAGTTATCTGTCACATCTTTCTCAAAAACCTGCCTCCAGAAAGGGAGATTAGATACAAGCTGCTAATTGGCAAGATTGCCGAAAGGTTTTTTGTGCTACATAATAACTTTAAGGAAAACTGGTACCCTGCCTTCCTAAAGGTTGATGTAGGGAGTCTCTACCTACAACAAACCTAATGGGTTCTAAGTGCCTTCACCATCTAGAGAGGACATGGGTCAAGCTCACAGATTGTAGCTGGAGCTTCCCCAACATGTCCAGCAACTTGGAACTCAAGCCTCCCTTCAACAGGCCCTGCTGTGTCAGCATGGAGGCAGACAGCTCCATTTGGATTCAAGAGATTTCATCCTCAAAGTAACATGAAAAATCTCGACAGTGAGACTCATCTCTACTAGCGGGTGGGGGCAGCTCAGCTTGACCATGCTGTCCACCACCAGCACCAGGAATGGTTCTATAGCATGATACTGCCCAGGTGCCATGGTGGAGGCAAAATAGCTTTCCTTCACCACCTGCATAACCACAGCAGAAGACTTTGAAACATTCAGATATTTTGATCTGTTAGACTCAGCCTGGGACTCCCCTCTCTCGCTGTAAGCCACTGAGACCCAAAATACTAGAGCTGGGGAGAGGGTGTTTAGGGCCCACAATATTGACAGTTGACAAAAGAAAATCAGAAGGCAATACATTGGGTTACGGGTAGAACAAGAGTCTTTCCTTGAACTCTTTGGAACCTCACAGGTTCCATGTAGGGCATCAAAACAGGTCCCTCGTGCCAATGGGAATGTGCACCCTGACCCCAAAGTGAAAGTGCAATGGTAAGTCCATGACAAAGTTGTTGTTGATCAGAAATGATGAAATCTGCTCACTACTGTATGTTTTCCAGATGGAAAGGGGAAAATGTGGCTACTACTGAAGTTGCAGATATTTTAGGAATGATCGACTTTGTCCAAGAAGTTAATGTGTATGGAGTGCCTGTGCCAGGTATAAATGAATCATTTGAAAATCTGGTAACGCAAGATCTTTTTTTACACAGATTACCATAATTTCATCACATACTAAGTGAACTGTACAAAAAGGCTCTCTCTCTTTTGGCTTCTCTATTCTTCATGTGCTGCATCTGGTAAACTCAGTCATTTATGTGTGTACAATGTCTATTAGCTGCAGAGCCTTAGCAAAAACTTCCTTTTTAATCTAGTATTTGGCAAGGGATGTTAACAGGAAAGTAGGAGAGGATTTGCGATTTAGAAACCACACTAGAAGATAACTAACCATTATGTTTTATAGCTACCAGATCTGCACTTACTGTAGAGTGAGAGGGGGGAAATACTGTGAAAAGAGATTTCGGGGAAAAGGAAGAAGAAGGTAGTTTGGGAAATTGAGTCTCCTCCCACCTCTCTTCAATGAGCTGAATCTCCAAAAGCAGTCTAACCACATGTAAAGTCTCTTTTGTACCACATGTACAGTTTTCTACTCCCCAGATAATCAGGTGGTCCTCAGAACATTAAATAAAGTCCCTCATCCCCATTTAATCTGTATCATGGCAATTATCATTATGTAACTTGAAGAGCACTGACATTGGGTCAGATTCTCAGGTGTGTCAGATTAACCCTTCGTTGACCCGAGGGGTCAGAGTATGTAGCTTTACACCACCTTTCTGTCTCCTTTATCTTGGAGGCTGCCAGGGGTGCAAATGTCCCCCTGAGCAAGTTAGAGCAGCCCCAAGGCTGCTCTAATTTGTTCCTGTGGCTGACAGATCCCAAGGAGCCACTCCACGGACCAGGATCATTGGAGCACACTGCATTCCATCAAATGCCCCCTATGCTGCAGAGGGTGAAGAGTGGCTGAGGATCTGGCCAAGTGTGCTTGGTGCTGTACAGGGCACAGATGAAGATGCTGTCCCTACCCATATGTGTTTGTAATCTAATAACTTAATAGAATAGGAACATTTCAGATACCCTCATATGCCAAGCAATGTCGCTTACCTGATTTGCACATCTTTCCCTATATGTCAGGTCTTGCTGAAAAGGGCTTTGTGATGGTAGATCCCAGCATGATCCATGTGGGGGGATCACAGTGAAACTTTGAGGGACCCTAAAGCAAACAAAGAGATGGTCAGTTTAGAATCCGTAACTTGTCTTACATTTGCTATTTTCAGTTTTTGTGGCTCCTGTAAAGGGGAGGAGGGTAGCCTTGGGCCCATATTTGCTTTTGGTGATAGCACCAAAAGGTTTTTCAGAAAGAGCTTTTTTTCCTGCTTTGAAATTCAGGCCCTGTCTAGCCTAGAATACACTATGATGTGTTCAGAGGGGGAGCCGTGTTAGTCCGTTTCAGCAAAAACAACGAGGAGTCTTGTGGCACCTTAAAGACTAACAAATTTATTAGAGCATAAGCTTTCGTGGGCTATGACCCATTTCTTCAGATGTGTGTAGCTTCAATGGCTAATTAACACTTTGGAATTAGGAAGTCTTTGTTAAAGATTTCACTCCCCGATCTATTTCTTGAAAGTGTGAGAACTCCCAATACAATCTCTGACACATCCAGTAATTCTTCTGGCCAAAGCAGGGCTGACCATAGTCGACATTCTTGATGTTTCCAAGGTAAAAAAAAACAAAAAACAAAACCCAGCAAAACCCCTTAGCCCACCCACCACTGCTTCAGGCCATCTGTATTTATCCAAGAGAAACCATAAAGGACAAAGAACCAAGATTTCTTTGCATATCACCATTAACAATAAAGCAAAATTAGGGTTTGTCTCTTTAAATCATCATCTTTATTTGAACCTGCCTTTGAGATGGAGATAAACACACAATTGCCATGGGAGAGATTTCACAAGCCAGGTAACCATGTGAATAGTCCAGAGTTCCTTAGTCTCTTCTCAGGTTACATTGTAGGAGATGAGGGAAATCTAGCCTAACTCCCACTGGACTTGTAAAACCAGCTAGAAGAGGTGTTAGTATCCAATTACTGACTGGCCTTACGGGAAAACAATAGTAATTGTTCAAAACAGTTCTCTTCTTACCACAGCATTATACAATTGTTGATTTTTTGCACGTAAACTTGTTTTTATATAGTACAAATAATATTTGTATTTCAGTCTCTTAATGCACCTGGGAGTTAACCACACAAAATAAAATACACAAGCTCAGGGAAGAGCTAACCAGTCCAGCATGTTCGGATGCAAAAATATAAAGCTCCAAACCAGACCTTTCAATAACATGAGTAAACAAATCTGAATGCCAGGTGGCTTCTTTGAGCAGGTGATCTGGAAGGAGGAAGAGAAACATGCTTACGATGGTGGCTAAAGAGGAACTATATGCCCATTGCTCTCAATAAAATCACATCTTTTTCTTTTGCTCTGTACTGCCTTTAGCTGCCACTTTCCCTTTTTGTCTGGATAATGGGGCCTCTACACAGCCCTGTGTCAAGCATTAACATGACTGCCAGCTGCAAAGCCTTTTGTGGGGATATTAGCTCTATCTTCATGTGGCTCCATTTGTTTGTGAAAATGTCTTTGTCCTTTTTACAGTGCTACAAAGCTACCACAGAAAACCATAGGATAGGTGTATGCTTGGGGGGTATTTATGAGATTGTAGTATTGCTAGGGCTAGTTGCCCTGTAGTGTTTGTGTTCCTAGGTGCTAGAAATACCATGAAAAGACCAGCCCCTTACGCTGTTTTGTCCCCCTTTCCCCGCCCCCCCCCCCCAAATCAATATCTCAGGCAAGAAAACATCAAGAATGTAACAGATACAAATACCCAGTTATTTGGATTCCTGCAGAACTCAAATGCACAGCCCTTTTGGATGGTGATGAATGAGGAAAGGCTGGATTTTATTCCTCTCCATCCTCACCCCAGATGGATGAGTTTGAGCAAAAAATCCAGAAGGAATGTCCAGAATTACAGTATTTCTTGTTGACACCCACTAGACACCAGATAGAGACAAAAGAGCATGGGACTATCATTTATCAGCGGCTTGCACAACTGAATAATGTTTAGCATGTTTAAAGTGATACCTTGCTTAAATTTTATCCTGCAAAGCAATTAATGAATTATGGGCCATATTTACCACTTGGTTACCCTGGTGTAAATCTAGACATTGATTTACACTGGTGTAGCAGATAGCAGAATGGGCTCCTAAATTCCTTTTTAAACAATAAGGGCCAGATTTTAGAGTGCTTGGCACTCTAGGTTGACACCAGACTTTCAAAAGGGCTCAGCTCCCACTTAGGGACCCAATAGAAGGCAGATTTTCAAAAACACTCATCACCCAGCAGTTCCCATTGTGATGCTTATGGTCAGATTGTCAAAGGAACTCACTACCTGACATGCTGAATTATTTTAAAAATCTGGACACTTGTTTTGGTGCTTAAATGGGAATAGAATTCTCTTGAAAAAAGCTGGCTCTAAATACCTATCAACAACAAAATAGGATTGGAGGGAAAGATTCACTTGTGGAAAATATAGGTTAGTATGAAATCCAAAAAGAATCGGGTGTGAAACCAGTGTAACCCTCACGCAATTTGGCCTAAACTGCTCTACAGTATAATGTAAACGCTGACTTTTGTGGTAGTTGCAGGTGTCAGGACCGGCCAGAGTTTGGCCTACTGTAAGCGGTGCATGAGAAAATCAGGTCTAGCAGGTTTTCTATTCTTTTATGGATTAAAATTAATTCCATAATGCCCCTGTTTGAATGCCATTTAGTCACAAAATGCCTGTAGGAATTTATTTAAAATATCAGGTTGGATGTTCTGTTGAAACCATTCTGTCCCCTCCTTCCCTGTCCTAGTTGTTAAAGTATTTGCTGTATATTAAGTATCCTGAGTGAATTTGGAAGGGCTAGGGAGGAGGCTACTGAAATGTTGCAGAGAAGGAAGGAGAGGAAGTCCCAGCTTCTGACTGTTTCTGAACAGAACTCTTGGTAGATGGGGAGGCAGAAAAACACTGGAGATTTGTGGATCTGTAACAATTCCACATTAGAATCCATTTTGTACATTCCTGAACCATTTATGCCAGAAATACCAGAACTGATTAACATCACAGCTGTATTGGGTCAGACCATTGGTCCATCTAGCCCAGTATCCTGTCTTCAGACAGTGGCCAGTGCCAAGTGCTTCAGAGGGAATGAACAGAACTGGTAATCATCAAGTGAGCCATCCCCTGTCGCCCATTCCCAGCTTCTGGCAAACAGAGGATGGATAGATTTAAATGAGACCTGCTCTGTGCTCAGTTGCCTGGTTCTTTTTTTCCAGCAATTTACAGTAGAGTTCATATTTCTTCTACTTAGGGATCAAATTCACCCCATGAATAAAACCCATGTGAAGCTCTCTGCACAACTTAACCCTAGTGTTAAAAGTCAAGTTCTGAGATTTCACTCAGTCCCAGCTGAGTGCAATTTCTGCCTAAGGGTTAAAGTGGTGTGGGGGATCCTGCACAGGGTTGGGTTTTCCCTCAGTTCTATAAATGTATTGTTCCCATCATTAGAGATCTTTAAATAATGAAATCGCTGAGAAATACAAGTGTTGGCATTTATACAACGGGAATTTAGATATCAGCCATTACTTTTGCCTATAACTGTTCCTCTAGGTCACGAAGGCAGAATAGGAATGGCATCCATTCGACTAAAGGAGGGCTGTGAATTTAATGGGGAGCAGACATACAGGCATGTTGTGGACTACCTACCGAATTATGCAAGACCTCGCTTTGTAAGGATTCAGGTAAGGCAGCCTTCCTACATGTCTCCTGCCTCACTGCAAAAAAGAGGGCACTAGTCTGTCTGCATTCTCTTCTCCCTTGTTTCCATGAGGATCGCAGTCACTTATAATTATGCTGGCAGCACTCTAGGGTCCTCTTTCTTCCCTCACTTACACTTGTTTTACACCACTGAGAAAGGAGAATCAGGCCCATGATATTTCCATTCTGCCTAGAACCAGAAAGCTGGGTGAGCACATGAGAATGCAGGATGCCTGTCATGTGTCTGAATGTATCACATGTGTCCCTATGAACCAGAAAGGTCTCTCAGTGGAAACATACAGACTTCCTCTTACGTACCCTTAACACAGCAAAGGGAGCTAAGTTTCAAACTTAGGCTGTGCTGGTCTGTAAACTGCTCTTGCAGACATAGGGATCCACGCACCTGGAGCACTCTGTAGGCCAGGGGCCCTGACACTTCTAGATTTCAATACACTGATGAACAAATAACCTCAGCCCTCCTTTTCTATATTATTCATGGTGAAAAATAATGTTTAAGCTAAACTGAGGAAGCCAATCCTGAGGGTAATTTGATTGTATGTATCTATTACAAATAAAATAATTCTCCTCTCAAGAAGACCATGTACTTACTGGGATGGTTCATCAGAAGAAACACAGGGATATTAACATCGCAAACTTTTTAATCCAGCCTCTGTCTTTGGGTAGCTATACAAATAACCACATGAGGCAAACTATACTGTGCTTTCCCATCCACGATGCAACCCCCTGAGACTTCCCTAACCTCCTGTAGAGATTTCCCTCTCCTTCCTTTTCTGAGCGAAATCCTGCCCTTTTCACACCCCACTTCTCTTAAACTCAGAACAGGGTCCAACTGGTCCAAACTGCACCAGGCCTTATTGGGAAGCCAGCAGATTTGTTTTAGCTTCCCTGCTCTCCAGGAAGGATTCCCTTGGAGCCAGCCTTCCATTGGCTTCACTCTGGTTCCTGGAGGCCACTTTGTGCTGTAGCCCAGATGGTCGAGATCTTGGGATGGGGGATGTTATGGCTGCAAGGCACCCTTTGTGGCCTGAAAGATGCTATAGACCCTATCACACCGTTTCTTTAATAGACATTAGTAAGGCCCTGATTCAGCAAAGCATTTAAGCACATGCTTAAATTTAAGGCTTAACTTCAAGCACGTGCTTAAGTGCTTTGCTAGATCAGGCCCTGAAGCAATTGTCTCTCATTAAGTTGCAGATGGAACCTGCATGAGTATGCTCACAGGAGTCTCCTGGCCTCGTTGCTGAAGGCCATAGAGATCTGTTCAGGATGGGGGGCAGTGCAGAAGGCCTTATGTGGCATTTGGCTGCTGTGGCCCCAAGCATTTCCAAGGTCCAGAACCAGGATTATATCCCACATGCTGAAACCTGTGGAAATAATTCTTGTCTCTGACTCCTAGCTATGAGGCTACAGAGCTGCATCAAAGCTGAGTTCCACATCTCAAAGATATTAAATGTCTATACCACTGGAGATAGGATTTACATTTTTCTTCATGTAACTATTGCACTTGGAGAAAATGCAAGACAGTTTTCTTCTGAATCATAGAATCATAGAACTTAAGATCAGAAGGGACCATTATGATCATCTAGTCTGAATGATGTGACTTTTCCTGCTTTAAAGATAGCATCCACTGTTGGTTGCTTGTCAATGTCAGAGTATCCTTTTTGTTTTTTTTTAGGATTCTATTGAGATCACAGCAACTTTTAAACACCGTAAAGTGCAATTAGTGGAGGAGGGCTTCAACCCAGCAGTCATCAGGGATGGCCTGTATTTCCTGGATGACAAAGAAAAGATGTATGTGCCGATGACGCAGGACATTTATAATGCTATAAATAACAATAGCCTAAAACTATGAGTGTGTTCAAAAAATCACTGTTCTAGAATATTCAGTTTTCAAAACACATTATTGAGTTTAAAAGTCCAAAAAGCCATTTTGGTGAGTTGATAAATGTTACCAAGTGCCTGTATCCGAAATTCTGTGTGATGGAGATGTTTTAATAGTGACACGATCTACATAAAACTACTTTTCTTTTTCCCTGTGGTCTGTGTGTTAACCTTCACACTCCCCACCTTCACCCAGGACACACAACAACTCTGCCTCCACTTACATCTCAGCCTGGCTGCTCCTTCCTCTTCCCCTCTCGAACCCAACACTGTCCACTCCCATCACCATATTGCTCCCTGCCTCCACTGGTTCTTCTGTGCTTCTCTCACACTGCCCTTTGTGCCTGGAACAGCCTCCATGACCCAGCACACCATCATTCCTGTTCTTGTGCGTAATCTTGTGCTCAAATGCTTTCCTGAGTCAGGGCCTCAAAATGGAACAGGAGAGGAAATTCAGAATTAGCAAGGCACATACACAGCTTATTAGGCAAATCACAATCAACTTGTGCTCTGACTTGTGGTGTTATGTATGTAGATTGTAAGCTCTTTTAGAGCAGGGACCTGTCTTTGATTGTCATATAGCACCGTGAATGGCTCTGTGGTGCTGTAGAAATAATAAATCAGAATGCTATGGTGGGGTTTTTTTTAGGTTTGTGTGTCCAAATGCCACCCAATCTCTGCAGATACACCCTCAGAGAATTGGGTCCCTTGTTAGGCTTTTTGCCAATACATTGAAGTCACTATAAATCATTATATGACTCCAGGTAATTCACTTTCAGGATTTTAGTTCTGAAGCAGTTAAAGTCATGTGTTACCCTTGATCCACACCACATTTTCAACTGATTTCACCTGGAGTGAAGAGCGGACCACACATGGCCTTTGTACACACAAAAGTCATACTGGTTTAACTATACCACTAACTAAAGCAGTACAACCTTCCCTCCCCCCTCCCCCCCTCCCCCCAGTGTGGTGGCAGTTATACCAGAATAAATGTACTTATACCAGTATAGCTTATTCCAGTACAGGAAGGGGAATAAGCTATACCGGCGTAAGGCACCTTTATACCAGTATAACTGTGTCTACATTAAGGTGTTTACTGGTATGACTGTATCAGTAAAAAAAAAAATCACACCCCCTAACCAACATTATTATACAGGTACACAAAGTGTGTGGGGATCAGGCCTAAGATTACTGTCTTATCTGCTCTCAGAACCTTGGATTAGATGCTCTCATTAGTTTTTCTCCATTGTAGCAGAGGTGTTCTCGCTTTAAAGTATTTTTAATGCACCGAATAATAAATGTGCTAAAAAGGACTGATTTTTATAATAATTCACAAGAATTTTCCTTGCCAGAGTTACAGTGGGGCATTAATAGGGCTGTGTGGAAGGCTAGTGTCTCCATAATGAAACGTTCTTGGGATGGGTTAGGTTCTGCTAGGGTTAAAAAGCCAGGCAAACAGTATGAGAGAAACACTGGACAGGATTAATAGGCCAAACGCTGCCCTTGTTTATATCTGTACAGCCCAATTTACCCCCGGGGGCGGGGGGGACGGGACGGACTTCACCTCCACTGGTGCTTCATGAGTGTAACTCAGGCAAAATTTGGTCTTACTGACCAGAGCTGGTGCTAGCTCATTGGGAGCCCTTAAGCAGGAATATTCTTGCCCCATCCCCTCCCCACACACAACACATACTAATAATTAATAGGGGGCCCCCTTCAGCTGCTTGGGGCCCTAAGCAATGCTTAGTCTGCTTATGCCTAGAGCCCTGTGTGGAAACAAAATTTGTATCTGCATCTGAGCCGCACTCCACAAAAGTGATCCGTGGATATCCACATCTGGATGCGGATAGCTGCGGATATAAACCAGATATCCACGGATTGGCAGGGCTCTACTTATGCCTAACGCTGGCTCTGTTACTGAGCCAGAGTCCCTGCCTAGGTTGTGCTGGCACATGTTCCAGGTACCCAGCAGTGGTAAATTTGCCTGGAGCAGGGTTTGCAATGGTGTAGGCTGCCCATCACCCCCACTACCATGAGGGCCTATAACTAATTGAATAGATATGCAGGCAGGCAGATATGCCTTTGTCTGGCAGCCCCTCCTGGGAAGGGCAGCATGAGTGAACTCCTCTCTCTGGCACAGTGTGGAGGAACTGTTAGCATCCCCTGCTCCCACAGGTGTGAATCAGTCCCAATAACTTTTCAATCAAAATCAAGCCACTGGAATAAATGGTCCAAATTCAGAGCTGAGCTACACCTCCTGCATTCCCATTGAAGCCAGTGGGATTGCTCCTCGTTTAAATCAGCAACGAATCCAGACTGCTAGCTAGGAACAGCCTTCTGGCAAAGCAGAAATAACAATCCAAAATCTAATTCAAACCCCACCACAGTCTGGAAGGAGGAGCTTCACAGAACAAGTTTAAGAGGTTTATTTGTCATTTTAATCAATAAATACACACTGTGTTTTGTTTCGGTACAAGCACAGGACTTTTCTTAATGATCATTCACATTGTTTCTCTATCAAACATGGTAGCAGGTAATATTGCATATGAATAAGCAAACTTTGGTTCTCTTCCACCTGGGGAGGCCAATCTGTTTCGCCTGTTAAACAATTGCTTGCAGAGGACAGCAAGGCAGCTGAATGCCACACTGAATGCTGCATTCGGGAAAGCTAGGGACGCTGTAGAACTTGATCAGTTTTCTGAAGGCACTTTTTTTTAGCATCATGACCTCTTTGGGCAGCTTGGAAAGGATTTTATCACTGGGGTGAGAGCTATTTTTCTCAGAGGCTGCTGCCTTCGGGTGGCCGATGGTTGGCACACTGTTGCAGCTGAGGGAGCGTGCTGTCTTTTTCTTCTCTTGTACAGATAAGTAGCTGAATAGGAAAGAGGATAACTTATGTTTGGTGACATCTGGGACATCTTCTGGAAAGCAGTCATCCAGAGGATCCACTTGGGCTTCCAGGTGTTGACTGACCACACATGTAGTGGGACTAACTGCTACCTTTTTAGGCTGCACTATTATCTTTCTGGAAGGCGCTTTGTGTTCTCCTACCTCTGTGTGAAACGGAGAAGTACCATTATCAGCAATAGGACTGGGGTTACTTATTATGTTGGGGATTTTGGCCCCATCAGCAGAGTTGCTGGGATGCAGCGTGTAATGCTGGTTAATGATTTGGGCTGCAGTTTCTTGGATGATGTGCCAGTCTCGCAGAATGTCCTCTCTGGTTGTGAACTGAGATGTTACAGTAAAGCGGATGATGAACTTGTCATGAATGGTAGCTGGAATGAGGAAGAGGCTGCCTGATTTACTCAGTTCTTTCAAGACCTTTTCTGTCAACCAGTTAGGACCCTGTTTTAAAAATATATCAGAAGAAATGTATATTACAGTGGACTTTGCATATTAGAGATCTACAACAGTCTGTAACAATTGCTAGTGATCTTGTTACATTCCTTCATATAACCCTTACCCATAGCAATCAAGCTGGAAGACATGATGTTGGCTACTGCTGATTCATTCCAAAATTAATACAACTAATCATCATCTTTACCTTTAAACGAAATACAACCAATCCGAGGTGTCTCTTGGCAGGAATTTCAAAGAGGGGATCACTTCTGACCAAAGATTCAAAGTATTTGGCCATCTCAGTGCCCTATAATTTAAAATGTTTTTTGTTAAAGTGGTTATTTCTCGTGAATGACAAACAATGCATAAGATGCAAAATTACGTAGATAAATAAAGCCAACTCCCCTCCCCAACCACAACCTCACACACCAAATGCCAAAACACTGCGGTTCTCAGGTTTGCAAAGTAATAAAGATTTCATCCAGTTGCCAAAATATCTGGCCTGATCATTCACGGCCTGATCCACAACCCATTGAAGTCAATGGAAAGACAGTGACTTTGATGGGTTGTGAATCAGACCCTTACAGATGAACCCTTGATATCGGTACAAAACTAGAATGACTGGGCTTGGCTGGGGTTTTCTGGAGGAACACTGGAGAATGGAATCTGTCCCCATGCTTCTGGGCTGTGGATCACCAGTAGACACACTCCACAGCTGATGCTGTATCATACCGTGGCTTCCTGTACTTACACTCAGGGGTTTAGGCCTGTGGATTTGCATAGTTGTAGACACACTGACCATGAAGCCTCCCCTTGCCTACTTCCAGAACTACCCTCCTCTTCATAACTCACCGCCTTCCCCATGGAGAGCTCTTTGTGTTTGTGGAGGATTGAAAAAAAGATTTTGTCTGTATGCCCCATCCTGTGACCCTATTTAGGCAAAACTCCTAGCAAATCCAATGAGAATTTTGCCTCCCTAGGAACTACAGAGTCAAGACCTCTAACAGGCTAAAAGCAGCATACATTTTTCAATAGCATTCAGATATACACAAACTTCATGTGCGAGAGGATCTCTGCTACCCACCCTCACAGCTGTGTTTAATGGACTCAGATGCTGAAAAGCAATATCAATATGTTAACACTTGTCCTGTTAATTCACATACATGTCTGACGTGGGCTTGAAGCTTTTTCACCCCAAAGGAACGAATCACAAACCAGAGCTTCAAAGAGCGAAACCGACGACTTAGTGGAATTTGCCAGTGCTGTGAACAAAACAACGGCACATCAACAAGCTGAAAAAAACAATTTTAAAGAGAGTCCCACTTCAGCATAATAGAGTGTGGTCCTGCACTCCTCTTCTCAGGTGAGTGACCCTTACTCAGACAAGGAGTTTGACCTGAGTAAAAAAGACTGCAGAAATTGGCATAACAAACAGTCATTAAAGGAAGATTGTGTGTAGTTATTTTCCCAGGTGTTCTGAAAAACCATTATATTTTGGCTACTGCACTCAGATATTACAGTGGTTGGCGCCCTAGATGTGTCTAACTTTTGGTAAAAGATTACTAATATTTATTATTCCAGTTCACAGTGCAGAGGGCAGTATAAACTGATTAAAGTCCTGATTCAGGAAAACACTTAACATGATTAGTCCATTGCAATTGAGGACAGCAATGCTTAACTTTAAGGCCCATTGACTTGTCCATGTGCTTAGCTGCTGTCCTGAAGAGGGATGTTTTCCCAAATCAGGGCCTAAAGGATGAATGAGACAAATGAGACTAGAAAAATTAGAAAAAGCAATGGCAGCCATCTAACGGGAGACCAGACTACATTTAAAAAAAAAAGAAACTATATCAAAGAATCCACAAAACTACATGCCTCCAAATTAACCACCAGAGGGAGCAATGTATGCTAATTAAAGAAATAAGCTATACCGATCCCAAGAAAGAAAACAATTGCCTTTTTCAGGACCTTGATGAGCACACAGCCCAAACACTGGTCTTATAGAATATTATTTTGTAACACGGTATTCAGATTTAGTTAGCTAGATCTGAAATGATTTGCTTCTTAGCTCCCCACCACCGTCAACAGCTGCATTTAAAGCCCAATGAAGTTTTAATTTATTTTATTATTTTACTGCTGTTTCAAATCAAGGAATTTCCATTGTTTACATGTTTTCCCATAACTATGTCATGTATCAGAATAATTGTTGTAGGTTAGAGTAGGAATAAGACAAACAGAATAAGCCCCGCAAACATGTAAAAACCCCATCAACTGGAACTGTTCTGACAATAAATTACACGGAAGTGACCTTTTTCTGGCTGAGGCAGTGGGCTAGATCCTCAGCTGATGTCACTTAATGTAGCTCCAATTAAGTTAATTGAGCTTTACTGATTTACATCACCTGAGAATCTGGCTCAATATCTCAGTACACACAGACAAAAAATGTCCAGGGCAACACAAGATTGTAATATCCAAGTGTTGTTTGATTAACCTAACTAGCGTCTATATTTATCACTTCTAGCTTCTATATTTGATCTAGAAGAGTTTCTGTGCAATTTTACTCTCAATGCAGACTTACTGCCAGAGCTCATGTTACGCTCCCCTATTTAAACTGTATTTACACTTCACTATGATTGCTTCTATACTCTGCATTAGAGATATTCTTATCATCACATGAAACAAGCTCCAGGAGTATTAGGAATCTGGCAATTTCTGTTCAAACATTTTGTAGGAAATGTAAAGTATTGGTTCAGATGGCTACTTACCATGAAATCAGTCGCAGCCCCTGAATTGGCATGTCTGAGGTAGATGGGATTAACACTGAAGGTTTGCTGTAATTTGTATTTGTCTTTGACCCTATCAATAGTAGAATGAATTGTGCTTAGTAAAAAAAATCCTCAGAGGAAGACCTTGCAATTTGTATGTTGTACTTTGAGTGTTCGTTCCCTTTGATTGTTTTGCTCTACTCACCAGAATGCAGTGCAGTCAAAGTGAACCATCATCCATTTGGAAGGATTGAAAGCAAAAGAATCTGCATATTCAATGCCGTTCAAAAATAATCGAAATTCAGGGCAGAGAAATGCGGTTCCTGCATAGGCAGCATCAATATGAAGCCAGAGTCCCTCAGTGGCACCTGGAGAAATAGAAAATGTGTGTGAGGTCATGGTGGCTCAGTGAGTTAACACGTAGCTTCTCCATTCTGGAGAAGTAGGTTTACATTTTGTTTAGGACACAAGAGAAAAGAGTTTGGAAGCAAGACAGACCAATCCACCTCAAAGATGTTTCTGCATCAAACAGCTAAATCCACTGGAAAAGATTGGATCTGGATGGGCCCATCTCTTCTCCACGACAGAACCTTGGCTAATCCTCCCCCCTCTGTAAGGCAGCCTCTTAAAGTTTGAGGTCCTGTCATCTGTACTGAAAGTGAAATTCCTCATCACATCCCCACCACAAAGCCAGAGTCGGGGGATCCCAACAGAATGGAATCCCCACCCAACCAATGGCAATGTAAGCAGCAGCACACCAGCCTCTCTGCACCCACTAATCAGAACCTGGGTTGGAGTAGGATCCACAATCATTTCCCACTCCTTTGAAACATAAACCTAGTGGCCACAATGTCGTCCTGCCAGCCCCTACTTTCAAAACCTCTTCCAGACTGGGACATCCATGGAACCTCATGCATTTTGAACAGGACATATTTTAATGGCTTAATTCAAACATCGCAGACAATGGAGAGATTCCAATGGACTCCAAAGGTCTTTGGATCAGGCCCTAAAAGGTCAGCTGAATAGTGGTTTCCTGTTTGCTCTTGGCTCCACAAAAAATCCCACACTTGCCTCCCTTTACTGCCTGTATATAATCTTATGGTTAAAGAGATGCTTACAAATTGGACCCAGCTCTGATAGACTGTCAAAAGCACAGACACCAGTTGTACCCAACGTCGCACAAACCTGGAAGAAAACAAAGACTTGTCAAGATGGGATATTTAAATAATCTTTTTTTTTGACCCACACATTCAAGAACTAATCAGGCTAAGAATTCAGTCAGAATGGAAATTGTACCTTCTTATTTGAATAGACCAAAGTGTAAATTATTCACATGTATTTCTACCTTGAATTCATTATTGTTACCATAGTAGCAAAGTGATTGACACATTTTTACATGGACAATAATAATACACCAATATGTCAGTACCCGAAAGCAGAACTTACAAAGACAGGCACTAGGCCTTGGTTTCTGTCTTCTTCAATGGCTTTCTTCAGGGCTTTGCCTCGGAGGGCAAAGTTCTCATCCACAGGCAGAAATTTCATCTTCACAAGAGCAATCAAACCAGCCTTTTCTACTGAGGAATGAGCCTAAAAGAACAGAAAGGACTGCCTAGAAATACAGCTCCCTCACTCTATTCCCTCCTCTGGAGACGTAGGAAGGAGAGAACAGAAATGGGCTTTGCAGTGTGCCTGAGAGGATAGCAAATCTGGGCACAGATGAGCCAAGGGAGAAGAGAAAGTTCCAAAAACAAGGGGCCCTTACCAAGAACATCCGTCTCATTTATATAGTGAGGGAGATTCAGATCCAGCATCTATTCTATGGCAATATGTATGTTCTGGGGAAACAGATGACCTCTCAGGTGCTGTGCTCTGGATGGAGCACATGGGAGGTTTGGCCAATAGTGGGAAGGAAGAAGGGCTAAGTACAGGAGTGGGAGTCAGGTGAATGAGGATCTCTTAGTGCCACTATGACCTTAAGAAAGGCACTTCTTTGCTGTAAAAGCTTCCCCGCTGTAAAACAGGACTAACACCGCCCACCTCAGGGTTCATTCACAGCAGCACAGTACTTTGACTACTGATAGAAAATTGCAAAGTGTTATTATTCAGTCTGATAACACAGGAGCTAATTTGTTTATTCATAACAGTGGGAACCTACCTGATCAGATGCATAAGCAACAAGACGAGAGTTCAGTGTGGACTCATCAGTATCTGGCTCCGAAACCTTCATTTCTAGAATTTTGTTTTTTCTCGCTGCTAGCAGAGCAATCAAGGTTGATTCACTAACAGTGCTCTGCAAAGAAACAGCTGCTTATTAATTGCAGAATATCAAGCAGTGTTTTCCTCCTTTCTTGCTAGTTTGGCATGGATTTGCTAGTCACTAAAGCAATCATCTTATCCATCCCCTAGTTCATTTCTGCCACAAGTTATTTCATGTGCAGTGGAACCCCATTTATTTTCTCCATTGTGCTGCTGGTCTCTGTGGACCAGCAGCAGAAAGTGATGCATTTTGAATGCGGTGTGCTTTGAACGAACAGGAGAGCATTAACAAGAAGAAAGTACTGTACATTTTCTTTTGGCTATAAAGTAGTATAATCCACAGAAATTATGGGCCTGATCAAGGCCCACTGAAGTCAGTGGAAGTTTTTCCATTGACTTCAGTGGGCATTGGAGGAGGGCTTATGGAAGCAGTTTAAAAATGCAGGGCCTGATCCTGCAATTCTTACACATTCAAAGTACACAGGACTTGAAGTAAATGGGGCAGGGTTACTGGCATGAAGAAAGGTTGCTAGAGAAGTGTCCACTATCCCCAGGTGGTTTCACATAATTTTGGAGCATACAAGGATGATGTGAAATGAAGAAATCAGAAGGAAAAGTTATGTTGGCCTCATTTAGCAATAACACAGGTCCAAAGAGAAATAGCTCCTATATTGTAACTCAGGGACACATCATGCAATGGTTCTACATAAAAATTGGATTTTAAAATTACGGAATGTAACGACATTTAGAGTTAAAAAGTTTCTCCTAATATATACCGTAAATCTCCTTTGCTGCAGATTAAGCCCTACCTTCAATGGACATGGAGAACAACTGATCACTATCCTCTTTATAACAGCCCTTAACATATTTGAAGACTGTTATTAGGTTCCATCTCAGTCTTCTTTTGTTAAGACTAAACATGCCCATTTTTTTTTAACCTTTCCTCATAGGTCAGGTTTTCTAAACTTTTTATCACTTTTGTTGCTTTCCTCAGACTCTCTCCAGTTTATCCACATCTTTCCTAAAATGTGGTACTCAGAATTGGACACAGGACTCCTGGAAACTTTACCTCAGGTAAAAACTTCCACTGACTTCTAAAGGGAGTTTTGTTTGAGCAAAGGAATAGCCATTCTGAAGTGTGCAAATCAATTCTGCAAAATACCCACTGAGCTCTCCTACCTGTAATACTCCTCCTCCCTGGCTGTCTGGGTGATGGTGCAAGAACGTATCTGGAAGGCCCAGCATTTTCGCCAGCCAATCCATTACATTCATTTCCAGTTCTGTACAGGCTGGACTGGAGGCCTAGAAATTGGAACAAATAGACTCAGTCATGTTTTAATCCCTCTGATAGTAACCCTAGGGTGACCAGATGTCCCGATTTTATAGGGACAGTCCCGATTTTTGGGTCTTTTTCTTATGTAGGCTCCTATTACCCCCCCCACCCCCATCCCGATTTTTCACATTTACTGTCTGGTCACCCTAAGTAACCCTCTGATAGTAAACCTCATACCCTATGTTTTCCTTAAGTGACAATACTACAGTTTTTAAAATATCCATGACAGTAGACTAGTTTGGATTTGGCAAGCCATGGGTTGCTGTGCTGACATTCATGTCCAAGAAAAATGGGAGGATATCCCATATATCCCAAAAGAAGTTACTGGCCCTTCTGAGAGAGAGGCAATGGTCTATGGGTAAGGCAATAGGCTGGGACTCAGGAGATCTGGATTCAATTCCAAGTCTGCCAGAGACTTCCTCTGTGACCTTAGGCAAGTTCCTCATCTGTAAAATATGTTTAACAACATTTCCTTTCTCCCACCCTTGGTCTGTCTTGTCTGTTCAGATTGCAAGCGCGTTGGACAGCATCCAGCCCAGGGGTAGGCAACCTATGGCACGGGTGCCAAAGTCGGCACACAAGCTGATTTTCAGCGGCACTCACACTGCCCGGGTCCTGGCCACCAGTCCGGGGGTCTCTGCATTTTAATTTAATTTTAAATGAAGCTTCTTAAACATTTTAAAAACCTTATTTACTTGACATACAACAATAGTTTAGTTATATATTATAGACTTCTAGAAAGAGACGTTCTAAAAACGTTAAAATGTATGACTGGCACGCAAAACCTTAAATCAGAGTGAATAAATGAAGACTCGGCACCCCACTTCTGAAAGGTTGCCGACCCCTGAGCACAAGGGGGCCATGATCTCATCACTACTGCAATACACACAATAACTTTTGACCACTTTTGCAAGGTGAGCCTCCATGCTGAGAAAGGGTGATCTCCAAACTCCCACTGACCTAGTCTAAACCAACATAAGCCCAAGGGAATTGACAGGGACTGTTACTGGAGGTTGCTGTGCTACTTCCATACCAAGAGCAAAGAGAAACAGGAAGCTGGACCAGGTGCCTTCCTAATGGTTGATTTTTGTCATTTTGCCTCTTAGGGCTTGTCTGTACTTGCAGGTTAACACACATTAAGGTAGTTTAGTTTAGCCCCGGTTGGGTTAAGCTAAATAAGCACAAGGCTTTTAGGGTTGCCAACCCTCCAGGATTGTCCTGGAGTCTCCAGGAATTAAAGATTAATATTTAATTAAAGATTGTCATGTGATGAAACCTCCAGGAATACGTCCAACCAAAACTGGCAACCCTACTCTTGTTCCAGATTAAGTGTATCCACACATGGAGTCATTTAGGAACAGTTAAATCAGGAACAACTTTATATGCACACAAGCCCTTACTGGTGTATCATTCTTGCTCCTGCTGCCATTCATTGAAATTATGACATCTAAAAATTGGAGATTCTTTTTTTTTTTAAAAGCACTTTTATATTTTAGTTGTGCAAACAGCTTAAAATAGTTTGAAGTAAATACATTAATTTATTGATTCATAGATTTTAAAGCCAAAAGGCACCATTATGATCATCTGGTCTGGACTTCTGCATAACACAGACCAAGGAACAGCATTTCAACACTATATAAAACCAACATTATTTACCCATGTGAATCCCAAACAGTTAATAGCATCAGCCAGCATGTCCCCCAGCAGGGAAGGCCAGGAGGTAAGAGCTGGAAAGTAGGCGTGCATATGTGGACTCTGCCAGTGGACAACCTAGATCAGAGGATGCAGAGAAATTATATCCAGAACAATGTCAGAGAACTCTGAACCAGCCATACAAATTAAAACAATCTGATGGGAAAGTCTCACCACTCCCTGCTGAAGATCTGATAACAGCAAGTTTCAACATTAACAGCAAAAGAGCATTGTCAAAAGATAGTAATATGCAGTAACTAGATAAACTCCAAACTAAGCCAGTTTATTTATCTAAATTAAACATACAGCCATACGTTTTCAAACAGGAAATAATGGTCCTCTGGCAACCATCCATTACAGTAACTTTATTTTACATCAGATTATTCAGGGAGGCTTATACTTGTATTTTATGGAGTTTGCTGCAAGACTGACTTGTTGATTTCACCATTATTGAATTATAATCCCATGGATCTTCTCCCCTGGTAGAATGCCTGTGCTAGTTAATTAAGTAGCGTTCACTATGAACTACTCATTCCCAGGGTGCAGATGTTCACACTGGATGGTAATGACACTTTCCTGAGTCCGGTTCTACTCTAGTTCTTACCCCAGGCATGATAATCTTCTCAATGTCTCTGAAGATGTTGTCCCAGCTGTCTGGCTCTACAGGGGCACTGTCTGGCAGCTGGGCTCTCATGTAACCAGGCTGCACATCTGGAGTCACCCGTCTCTCTCTCACGTTGCTCAGATACTGGCAAATGTAATCCACCATTTCTTTCCCTGGAAGAGACAGGATGTGCCCTTTGAAGTCAGGCCATAGGAACAACAGCACATAGCAATTCACACACACTCTTTGCATTTGATAGGGCTCAGTTATCAAACTGCTCAATGCATAGCTGCAGTACTGAATACAATGGACACTCCAGAGCCATCAAGGCTTGGAAAACTCAACTGAGTACATTAAAAGAGCCACGTTTCCCCCCTGTAAGTCACCTGCTTCTTGTACTATATCTCACACGTCTCTTGGGAGTGACCCAGTGACGGCAAATCCTGAGTGATGGGCTTCGGCTTTCAACGGTACAGTGGCATGCGTCCCCCCATGAACAGTGGCTGGAAACTCTAAAGTGCCTTGGTCTCAACCCCCCTAACTCAAGAGCAGGTCAGGAAGACAAAGGAAATCCACTGATGTCTGTAAAATGCTTAAAATGCCAACTACATTGAAACCTACACTAAGGACCCCTGTGCTTGGCAGTCGCTTCTCTTCAGTGACCATTTTAAAGTAGCCCCAGGGTTTCCAGTACAGATTGTTCGAATTTAGTTAAAAATGCATCTCTCCTCAGAAGCTGACTTTGGCTAGTGCCTTGAGAGTTTGCTTAAGACTCTCTCTGTCCTCAAGAAGAACTTCCCTTGATAGCATTTGCTTGGCAATATACTTGTTTCATTGCCCATATAATAAAAGAGCACCAGACTCCATGGTAATAGTTTCAATTACTACACTTAGTTTATAACAGCCTTGTGGACCTGTACTCTCCTGTTCCCCTAAGAACACACACAGTGCACACCACAGCTGAGATGCATTTGTGAAACAGCCTCCCAAAAGCAAAGGGTTTCTGAATATTCCTCATGAAGGAAAACAGCCTTTTCTCTGGAAAAGGCAGGGAGCCCAGAGCCAGGAGACCTGGGTTCTGGTCCCAGCTCTGAACTGGCTCTTTCTGTCAATGGGTCAGACATTTAACTTCTCTGTGCTTCCATGTCCCATCTGTAAAGTGGCCTAGAGCCCTTTATAGCATGTTTGTAAAAAGCTCTGAGATCACAGATGAAGAGAGCTACGTCGGTGTTAAGTATCAGACAGTACAGGTCTGTCTCATCTTACACTGGGGTTACGCTCCGCGGTCAGCGCCTAAAGCGAAAACCACGTATAGTCAAAATTACGTTGAGTGTAATGGCGGGCAGAATCGCCCGCCCTACAGAAACAGTATTTAAATTGTTGTTTTTCTCTTTCTTTTTTTTTTCTTGTTTTTGCCGACCGCATAAAGCTGAAATCGCACATGTTAAATGTGCCTAAGATGCGACAGACCTGTATTTCTCAAGTGTCTTGTAACTTGGCACAGTGTCTAATCACTGATGGATATTCAGATAGTCTCAGCCGCAACTGAAATTGGCTGAAATGGTGTGTTGCAGAGAAATAAAGATCATGCTCAAACCTTTCATAGTCCTCTCTCTCTCTGTGCTGGTCAGGGACTATCCCGCCACTCCCTGAAAGCAATCACGGCTCTGGGCTCCTTCTCCACTTGCTAGACACTCTCCCTTTCCTGCATCAGACATGGAGTGTGCCTGACTTTTAAACTATATGACATGTTCTAATGGGCTTGAGCTGTGCCCTGATTTACACCTCTGCAACCACACTGACAACAGCAGGGTTTCATGGGGTGTCAATCAGGTGGGCAGTTGGTCCACAGTACATAACACAACCCTCTCCCATAAGGTTATTCTAGACTCAGGGCCGGCTCCAGGCACCAGCACAGAAAGCAGGTGCTTGGGGCGGCCAACGGAAAGGGGCGGCATGTCCAGCCTCTTCGGCAGCAATTCGGTGGCGGGTCCCTCAGTCCCTCTTGGAGGGAAGGACCAGCCACCGAATTGCCGCCGAAGAACTAAGCGGCGGCGGTAGAGCTGCCGCCGAAGTGCCACCGATCGCGGCTTTTTTTTTGCTTTTTTTTTCGCCGCTTGGGACGGCAAAAAGGCTGGAGCCGGCCCTGTCTAGACTGCAGGGCTACGGACCATTGCCCTAGGCTGCTGTAGTATTTTATTTATAACGGCAAGGAAATGAACTGACATCAGCGCCATCCTCTGAAACTCATCTTTGGAGGGATATTCCACCCAATCTCTCTCCTGCTGCTTTACAGTGTTAACTCCCATTAACCTGAGTGCACAGTGTCAGCCTGCATGGGTATGCGTGTGTAAGTTCACTTCAGTGTGCAGAACCCACCTAGGGTGACCAGACAGCAAGTGTGAAAAATCGGGACAGAGGGTGGGGGGTAATAGGAGCCTATATAAGAAAAAGACCCAAAAATCAGGACTGTTCCTATAAAATCGGGACATCTGGTCACCCTAAATCCACCTGGACTGCCATGCACCACTCCCAGCCCCACAACAGTTCTTCTTCCAGCAAGCAAATGCCCACCCCCCCCTTGATAGCCTGGAGAGACCCGCAGGAAGATCTGCCTCACTCACCTCTCTCTCTGTACTCCCCTGGTTCCATGATGGCTCCTTCCAAAGTCACCCCCTCCAATCTGGGCTGTGAATCTTCAGTTGGCTGCAGGCAGCTCTGTCCTCCTTCACTGCTGGCTGCTCATCCTTCAGCCTTTATACCTCTCTTTATCTGCCAGACCCACGCATTTCAGAAATGGGTTAGCGTAGGGAAATTAATGTAGTGGGAACTATGTATCTAACTCCTCCCCTCTGTGATCCTCAGAGTGCGTGTGTGTTTTCCCTGCACTCTTTTGATGTCTAAGATAATTTCCTCCAGTTGATTTGTTTCTGCATTAACCCTTTTTACTACTGGGAATGCAGCCTGGTGTTCAGTCTCTGTCAACAGCCACAGAGTAAATCACTCCCCATGAAATAACCCAGACACACATTAATGTACAATTTGGATGAGGATGGGGGTGACAAGGATGGTTCCAAAAGCAGCCCAACACAGCATGGGGATAAAGAAACGCAGACAGAATCCTTTCCACATTGTCTGTCCCCATTGGGAACAGTCTCAGTGGCACTTACTTTCCTACCCAGCCTAGTATTGTTAAACCTTAGCATGTTACATCATGGGCTAGGCCAGTCTTTGCCTAATAGCCCAATAGCCAGAAGCAGTGTTGCCAACTCTTGCAAGCCTTGAAATATTTGGTATTTTTCTTAAAGCTCCTGGAGGCATGAGGTGATGTGAGAGTCAGTTTTCTTTTGGGGGGAAATTTTTTTACTAATGTTCACAGTTGGAAAGAAAAGCTTGAAAATCTGACCCAAGTGCACCCTAAAGCCTCAACAATGAGAAAGGAAATGAAAAGAACCCAACCTTCCTACCTGCCTTCCTTTCACAGCCTCATGGTTTTGGGTGGCCTGCCTCATGGTTTGTGAATGGCTGGGGTTGGTAATACTGACAAATAATAAATGTGAGAAGGGACTGGATGTCTCGGGCGGGGGGGGGGGGCACTGTGACAGTGGATTATAGAGGCTGAACCGGGCTGAGGCCAGTAGGGACGAAAATCATTACAGGTAGCGGTCCAGTGACCTCAGGGCCATATATTGGTGTAGTGCTGGGTTTCAAAGAAGCTTGCCTTTCATGCCTGCATAGTGGATGTGCTATAAAGCAGGCTGGACACTTTGGAATAAAGAGACATTTTAAGTTAGTTTCCCTTCAAGCAGCCTACAGTATAACAACTCTGGGTATCTCTCGGAGCCTCTGCTTCCAGTAGATATTTGATAAGGAACAGCAGTTCTGGAGATATGACAAAGTTGCTCTGAGAAATAATGATACAATCAAGGTATTGATATAGTGAAGGAAGGAACATTGATACAAAGGCATTCGCACCAGAGGCGTGAAAGCACTATATAAAAATATGCCAGAAATGTATTTATCTGCTATTAGCTCATGAAAGAGCCTTTAGCAAAAGAACAAACACAAACTCACACAACTAGAATTTTGGGAATGCTACAAAAACTTCATTTCTCTTTGCTCTGGCCAGCACAGCCTGAGTAATAGGGAATTATAATGCAGATTAATCAGGCTCCGAGAATAGCCCAAGATTATTTGGATTGCATGCATGGGAATAACCCAGGTAATTGACAAGGAAACACATTGAGTTTCTTCTCACAGAGATTCCTCCAAATTCTCCCCTTGGAATATGGGCTGGGAACTTGCCCTTCAGCAGAATGAACAGGGGAGACAGTCCACAAAATCCACAGACCCTGTGGAACTGCTGGAGGAAAGGGTCACTCCAATTCTATGGAGTCTCTGTGACTCTGTATTGCCTCCTATTGACCCCCTCTATGGTAGCACAGCGCCATTGATTCTGTGCTGCAAGGGCAACCACCACTTGCTGGCTGCCCCCAGAACTTCCCTCAGAGGCTCCTGAGTCAGTATTTACGTAAGGAATGTCCACATCTTTAATGGGAATGATGCAGAGAATTCCCAGCCCACCACTTCTCTCGGCCCTAACCCAGCCTGTTTCACACCAGATCTAACCTGAGGTATTTCTGTGGTAGCTACAACCTCTGCAACTGCTTTGCTGGTGAGCAGAGCAGATAATCGTGCTCTGACCCCACCTAGGCATGCCTCCTCCTTGCGGGCTGAGGCCAGTAGGGACCAAAATCATTACAGATAGCGGTCTAGTGACCTCAGGGCCATATATTGGTGTAGTGCATGAAATTCTGTGTCCTGGTAATGGCTGGACCCAGGGAGGATAAGAGCCTGCTACTTACTGGCAACTAACAGAATTACTGTTTTAATTCAAGTTGTGTGTTCAGCACTGAAAGGGTGGGATTATAGTCCCTTGGTGGGTGCCTATAGGAACCCCTTGTTCATTACATACATGCTAATGGAGGGGTTCTCCACTGAGTTCTAAGTGGTAAGCATCTACATTTACAAAAAGCCAACAGCGCAACCAGCCGCTTTGCTGGCAGACCCAGCACAGTGGCCAGGGATGGTGTGGTCCTTGGAGCTCCAACTGCTCTTCCTACCTTCTCCTGCCTAGAGCTGGTCTCTCCAGAACAGGGCTGAGGCACATTGGCAGGGTGGAGTGGCAGGAAGCTCATACAGCTGCTGTCGGGTCTGCCATTTCTACAGACCAATAGAAGACTCTGGTCTCCAGGGCTATCAACCCTGCACTTTCCACCAACCCTGAAGATCACTCATAAAGGATATCAGAGGGTGGAAGCACAGAATAAAATAAGAAATCCACACATCATTGTCATGAGAATGGTTAAAGGATTTTGAAACCCTGACTTTATAGTGATAGACTCAAGGAGCTCAATCTATTTAATTTAACAAGGAGAAGATTAAGTGGTGACTTGTTTACAGTCTGTTAGAACCTACCAGGGGGAACAAATATTTAATAATGGGCTCTTCAGTCCAGCTGAGAAAGGTACAACATGATCTAATGGCTGGAAGTTGAAGCTAGCCAAAATCAGACAGGAATTAAGCTCCGTTTTGGACTGTGTTCCTGTCGTCTAATAAACCTTCTGTTTTACTGGCTGGCTGAGAGTGACGGTGAATCGCAGGGAGTGGGGGGTGCAGGGATGTGACTCCCCAACACTCCGTGACAACTGGTGGCACCTCTCGCTTCCTGCGATTTACCATGACTCTCAGCCAGCCAGTAAAACAGAAGGTTTATTAGACGACAGGAACACAGTCCAAAACAGAGCTTGTAGGTACGGAAACCAGGACCCCTCAGTCAGGTCCATCTTGGGGGGTAGGGACCCCAGACCCCAGTTCTGGGCCTCCCTCCTTTTCCCCAGCCAGCTCCAAACTGAAACCCCCTCCAGCAGTCTCACCCAGTCACACACCCTGGCTCCTCCTCCAGCCTTTGTCCAGTTTCCTGCGCAGAAGGTGTCACCTGGCCCCAACCCCCTCCTGGGCTCAGGTTATGTGCTCACGTATCATCTCTCAAGTGAAGTCACACCCTGATATCCCACCACCATCCAGCACCAATGCAGACAGTACCAGTAAAACTCCCACGCAACATTCCCAGGTCAAAACTCCCCACTCCCTACTCCATCACATAAGACATAAAATGTTAACAGGGAGAATAATTAACCACTGGAACAGTTTACCAAGGGTCATGCTGGATGCTCCATTATTGACAATTTTTAAATGAAGAGTCAGACTGGATGATCACAGTGGTTCCTTCTGGCTTTGGAATCTATGAATCTGTGAAGCTTCTTGCTATTCCCTGCCATTGCACAGTTATAGCCTTAGCACAGTCTGACTCAGACTTGAACAATATTTTCTGAGACAATGTTGGAAAGGATGAATAAGGATGGCGCTTACATGTATCTCACTTTGTTTACAGGGACTTTGATTCTGATACTCTATCCCCCTGTGGAGATCCCTGCACTGAGCCCAGTCACTCTGGTTTAGGAGCAAATCTCACCCTATATGCAAGCAATCTGCCTTCTGCTGTTGCAGGGACAGGAGGTATAAGTGATTGTTTCAAATTCTACAGTTACATCGATGCTGTACAGTGATGATGCCCTTCCTGGATAATCTACTCTTCCAAATGGTAGCTAGATAGGACTAGGTTGTATTTCATTCTCATGCCCATCCCATGGACCAGACAGTCCCTAGAGAGATGAGCTGGGACAGGGCATGTTGGGAGCATGCTGTATGTCTGTTCTTGCCCTTCCCAGGTGTGATGTGCTTGAGCACTTTTGCTTGGCCTAGTGTCCCCAGCATCCCATCAAGCTCACCTCTGCCTTAATTTGGCCCTCAACATGGAACCATAATCAGCCCACGAGATTGGTCTCAAAGGACTCACCCCTTCCCACTTTATGGCTCAAAACACTTCCTCGTCTGCCTTTGCCGCTAGTGCATTTCACATTATATTTTAATGTTGACTGCAAAGTCTTTTCTCTCCGTGAGTGCTTGCTGTTCACACTATCACTAAGCAGTCCTGGACTGTACCTAGAATCCTACTTAAAATTGTATTTGTCAAAAGGGAATAGTCCCACAGTGAAAGATGAAAAAGGCTGAGGGCTGGGTTTCAAAGAAGCTTGCCTTTCATGCCTGCATAGTGGATGTGCTATAAGGCAGGCTGGACACTTTGGAATAAAGAGACATTTTAAGTTAGTTTCCCTTCAAGCAGCCTACAGTATAACAACTCTGGGTATCTCTTGGGGCCTCTGCTTCCAGTAGATATTTGATAAGGAACAGCAGTTCTGGAGATATGACAAAGTTGCTCTGAGAAATAATGATACAATCAAGTCATTGATATAGTGAAGGAAGGAACATTGATACAAAGGCATTCGCACCAGAAGCGTGAAAGCACTATATAAAAATATGCCAGAAATGTATTTATCTGCTATTAGCTCATGAAAGAGCCTTTAGCAAAAGAACAAACACAAACTCACACAACTAGAATTTTGGGAATGCTACAAAAACTTCATTTCTCTTTGCTCTGGCCAGCACAGCCTGAGTAATAGGGAATTATAATGCAGATTAATCAGGCTCCGAGAATAGCCCAAGATTATTTGGATTGCATGCATGGGAATAACCCAGGTAATTGACAAGGAAACACATTGAGTTTCTTCTCACAGAGATTCCTCCAAATTCTCCCCTTGGAATATGGGCTGGGAACTTGCCCTTCAGCAGAATGAACAGGGGAGACAGTCCACAAAATCCACAGACCCTGTGGAACTGCTGGAGGAAAGGGTCACTCCAATTCTATGGAGTCTCTGTGACTCTGTATTGCCTCCTATTGACCCCCTCTATGGTAGCACAGCGCCATTGATTCTGTGCTGCAAGGGCAACCACCACTTGCTGGCTGCCCCCAGAACTTCCCTCAGAGGCTCCTGAGTCAGTATTTACGTAAGGAATGTCCACATCTTTAATGGGAATGATGCAGAGAATTCCCAGCCCACCACTTCTCTCGGCCCTAACCCAGCCTGTTTCACACCAGATCTAACCTGAGGTATTTCTGTGGTAGCTACAACCTCTGCAACTGCTTTGCTGGTGAGCAGAGCAGATAATCGTGCTCTGACCCTACCTAGGCATGCCTCCTCTGGGGCACTAAGTGCTGCTGGTAGTGCTAGCAGGCACCCCAATGCACTCAGCATCTCCAATAGCTGCTTCCTCACCATGAATCTTGAGGAGAGCAAGGGGCTACCTGAGCCCATAACACACCCATGCTTAAAGCGTCTGGCTCTAAAAGGATTTATTCCTTATTTCCAGTATTTACTACTGAAAACTAATGACAAAGGGGTGTATGTTTGTACAGTTCCTAGCACAAGAAGTCCCTGATCCCTGACTGGGGCCTCAGGAGTCTACTGTAACAAACGAATATTAGTCATTTCACTTACACGATTGAATTATGGGCACATTTCCAAGTGTCTGTATGTATTCCTGTATTCGTAATACAGACAGCAAGATGGTCCAATAGTTGTGGCAATAACCTAAGACCTGGGAGATCCGGGTTCAATTCCTTGCTCTCCCACAGACTTCCTGTAGGCATGTCACTTAGCAGCCTCCCTGTGCCTCAGTTCCCCATCTGTAAAATGGGGAGACTAATATTTCCCCACCTCCCTGGGGTGTTGTGAGGCTAATAGCATGAGGTGCTTTAAGACCTACTGATGGAAAAACGCTTTACAAGAGCTAGGTATTACTATAAGAACCTATTCAGAGCCACACACTTATAAAACCTTTTAAAAAGGTTTTAAAACCATGTAAAAGGCAGTGTGTTAATTTTATGTGATTCCAGATCTTATAAGCCTCCAACAAGTTTCTTTAATAAAGTGGGCTGCTGATTACATTTATGATTTCAACGTGGAACAACAAACACAGAGCAATATTTTACTCCAACATGTTTTCAGACCTAAGCTACACGTAATAAATATTTCTCATGACATTTATCTTACGTCTCTCACTCCAAAATGACACAGTGTGAGCAAGCATTTTTCATTCAGTGTAGGAAAGAACAAATAGTAGGTCTTGTTCAGGACGGGTATAAATTAGATAGATTATAATGAAATGCACACATGGCAAATATTACCTGAAGTAAACAACAATTCTCTGTTATAGTTACCCTGCACTCAAACTGATTTGGTTATAGACCAAGAAGGATGGAATATTTGCTCACAGGAAGCAGTGTGAATAGAAAAGCTTTTTTTTGTTATTTGCTAAATAGGTCTGTGTTGCCAAAGCCTTGGGAAACCCTCCATATGGACATGAATGTTTCCACTATCACTTTACAGGCTAGAGCTGAATTTGTTATCATTTCTAGGCGTTTACAATGATTAAACTGTATTTAAGTTTTGCAAGATGCAAGGACATGGATGTTATTTTGATTGTGAAACAGTTCAATTGGAGCAGTGCTTAATCAACAGGTAACATTTCACTCTATTGCTGGGTTTCTATATTCTTTACTGATACTGTATCAGCTACGAATTCCAAAGAGACATGAAAATGTCACATACTCTCTAATTTCATATTACAAATAGATTTTACCCAGTGCACAAGCTCCACACACGGTCCTATATGTCAATTAAGAACCAATTAAAGTTCAGTACTGCTCTCAAAAATAATTCTCGTAAAATAGCATCATGGCAATCCGTGTTTACTGTCTCAGGATGATTTCCAGGTCAAATTTGCCGAGTTTACAACATTCTTTTTCTAACTGACAGCTCTACAAACTCAAACAAGGATCTGAAGAGGAAGCTGGGTGCCTCTTTTTTATACAACATCATGAAGAACAAAGATTCCACAGTGTCATTTCCCTCCCTTTCTCATACTTGTGTAATCTTTCTGTTGAAGACCGTTAGTGACACCAGAGTCGGTCTGCACTGTTGCAACTAATTTGGTCTTAGTCTTCTCTCCCTTGCTCAGCTGAAATTCAGGACTAATTCCAGCAAGGTCATGGAGTGGGTAAAATATTGGAATTTTTAAAAACAATATTTAAAAGGAAAATATAAGCTGTCCATCAGCACATAGAACAGCTCTGACTGGCCAGTGAAACTGATGGTGGGATGGAACAAGATGAAGTCAGGCTCAGAAAAAGTGACAGTATGGCATATATGCACATACAAGCTGTTTCTGAGTCCTGACCACGAAGAGAGAAGACCAATATGACTAAAGTAATCTGTGCTGAAGCCAAATCTATAATCACATTGACAAAGGTCAAGTAGATCAGAGGAATCTAGATATTGAGCATTTTCTTCCACATCTATTTCAGCAATCTTACTCAAAAATGGAACATGCAATAGAGGGTGAGAAATAGAAGTTACTTGTAACTGGAGTTCTTCAAGATGGACTCCGATACTCATGGGATGCGCTGGCCAGTGCAGTTTAGATTGTAGAACCATCTTGTTAGAGTGCTCACATGCCCCTCCTATCCCTTTCTTCCAAGTTCTCAGATGTTTCCACTGCTTCCTCAGAGGATTTTAAAGACCTGCGAAGAAGAGGGAAAGGTAAGCAGGGAGTGTGTTTACGCAGAGTCCACTTTGAAGAACTGCAGTTCTTTGATAGTCCTCAGCATATTCCTACTCAGGATAGTTTGGCAAGCAGTATTCCATGAACAGATGGTGGGACTTGGAGTCCTAATTTAATAGGGATGGGAGTCTTGGGAATAGTGTTTTGTAAAAGTATGAATAGAGCTCCATGTGGAAGTCTTACATCTCTCAACAATCAGAACATGTTTAAGGCACACAAAAGAAGTAGTCAATGCTCTAGTCGAGTGTGTTAGATGCAATCCTATATCCCTCTTCTATACATTGTCTAACCCACATAGATTGTGACTGAAGAAATAGCATGACTTTTGTACTTGTCCGTGTACCAAAACAAATTTTAAGGGACTTTCAAAATTCTTTAGTCTTATTAAGATAAGCTAAAGCGCTCTTTCAATGAGTCTTCAAGGAATCAATCATCTTGATAAGAGTGAACAAAAATTCAATGTGGTCTAAAATACACTGCTGTGGGCATTAGAAGGGAAACGATCTTGCCCCACTGTGACATTGCAAATATCTCTATGATACAATCTCATAGAAATATGCATCCTTTAGATTGGGAGCTGCAAACAAATCTAGGGTTGAAAGGCAGGCAATTACTAAATGCTAACATCAACGTATGGGAACAGAACTTTGTGATATAAGCTTGCTCTAATCCAATATTGTACAAAAACCTCCATCTTTCTTTGGTATCAGGAAATATTTGGAATAAAAGCTCTAATTCATGAACTCCCATAATACCTCTGCCATTGCTCCTAACTGTAGCAGAGACTGAATTTCTGATCTTAACATGCTTTCATAACAGAGGTCCCGGAATAGGAAAGGGGTTGAGAGAAGGAAGGATTTTGAACTGAATGGGATTGCCTTTTTCTATCATCTCTAGAATCCATTAGTCCAATGCGATAAATTCCATGGGCTGATGAAATAGGAAAGCCAGTTTCCAAAAGGTGGGGAGGAAAGTTTGTTGCCGATTAGTCTGAAGGTCTTGATCTTATTTCAAACTTGAGGCCTGACATTTAGAAGAGAAGCTGAAGCTGAAAAATACTTTGCTTTCACTTGAGGCTGAGGTTGAAAGGAGGAAGGTGATTGCTGTTGTGGATGTTTTTTCTGGGCATAGTAAGACAATGAAGATGGAGGATAAAACTCGGTATGGTAGCTAAAAAATGATCCAGGGATTCCTCTTTCATAAGGTTGAAAGAGACCCAAAGATCTTGCTCTGGATCATGTTTAATCTTTTCCAATATTTCATCCACCTTCTTACTAAACAGCCCATTGGCTTTCAACAGGAAGATTCTCTATTTTATATTTCATTTCAGGAGGAAGAGTAGAAGACTTCAGTGATGCATGTCTATAGAGTAGCATAACAGATGTGTTGCCCTCGCTGCCAAATCTGAAACAATGAAGGAAGCTCTGAGTGCACATTTTGACATTGTCTGGCTTTCAGTTATTAAAGTGTTCACCAACTTATGTTGGTCCTCTGAACAAGGGGGTAATCTTGTGAGATAAATCCCACTCCAAAACTTTAGTCTTTGGTTTAGGATCCATTAGTCTCTGCTCCTCTTCTGACAGATCCAAGGAGTCTCCCAATTATGATTTAATTTCAGCAATCAGAGCCATCTTGTCCTGTAATATGTTCTTCAGAACTGAGAGAGTCAGACCCAATGACTTCTATCATGGTTTGGCTCTTACATAAGAGGCTGACACTGGCTTCGGTGGCAAGTGCTTAAAAGTCTGATCCAATGACTTGAGAATTGATCCTGGAGCTGAGACTCGTACCTTTTGCAATAGTCTTTTTCTTAGACCCAGAAGTGTCTGAAGCCAATACTGGCCTTTCTTCGTTAAGATCAGATCCTTTAGTGGTGCTGGATCCAGGAAGCTTTGCACACCAAGCTTCTAGAAGGAATAAAGATTGTAGCCTGTTCTGCTATTCCTTGTGTGCTTGCAAGGCGAAGGTGCTGCAGACAGAGCATCTCAAAGGAGAGTGGCTCTCACCAAGACAAACTAGGCATCCAGGATGAGCATTCAATGCCAGGAAGACCTCTGGACAAGGTGCACACCTTTTAAAACCAAGTCTCTTCAACTTTGGATCCACCATGGAACTGGTAAATGAAACTAATGATCTCTCAGTAACTTTTCTAAACTATTAAGCTAACATATCCTAAGGCTAAAATAAATTATAAACTGTAACTATACTAAGCTAAGATACTACTAAGCAAGGGATCCAGAGAGGTTTGTGTCCATCTGCTGCTATGGTTGGAAGGAACGGAACTGAGTCAGCAAAGAGCACCATGCCCCCTATTCTAGCCTCGCCCTCAGAACATTTGAAACAGTGAAGAGAGGGGTAGGAAGGCGTGTGAGCGCTCTAAAGGGGAATGCTATGAGAAAGTTCCACTGTCTAAGATGGTGCATCCCATGAGTGGGAATATGCAGAAGACATTCAAAGAAGAATTAGCCAGATTCTTAACGTCAAGTGATGATTTCTTAAGCAGAGGCTTTACTAAGACTTCCTTCAAAACAAAAGGGAATCCTGCCCTCTCTAAGAAAGATGCTGACAATCTCCACCAGCACAACACCAAGTTACTTCCCCACTAGCCTTCACAAGACAGGAAGTAGGTGAGGAGCAAAAAATTGTCTCAACACCTCCAGTACTTCTATGAGCACCGCTAATTGAAATTCTAGCCGGGAAGATAAGGCCCTTATCTCCCCAAGACCTTGCTCTGGCACCACCGCAGCAGTCAACTCATTGTTAGTCTGATCAATTTTATCCACAAAATATATAAGGAATTTCCTCACAACAGGAGTGGTTGAGCCTGGATTACTAGATTATCTACAACACAGATAATGCCTTCTGTCTGAGTTTGTGGATACTATGTTGGAGAAAACAACTTTTTCTTCACCTCACACACTGCCACAGCATATTTTTTTAAATCTACATGTTGCAACCGGTCACCCTCAGCCCAGACCTCTAGGGGTCTTCCCTCTTGCTTCATTTTAGATCACCCATAAACCAGGGTGAACTGTGAGAATGAAGAAAGAAAAGAGGGTGCCTAGAAGACACCTCATCAATGGTGGAGGATAAAGACTATCATGAAATCCTATCAAACCACCAAGAGAGTGGTCTGTCAGGGAACAACATTCTCCTGAGCTCTCTGGAACCTCCAGTGGTGGACCAAACAAGCTCCAAGCAATTACTCTGCTGATTGCCTTCTTGATTCATTATGTACTGAATTTGATGACGACTGTGCTAAAACTGGCCCAGCAGCAGCCAACCAGATTTCAGTGATACATGCAAAGTTGGGAGTCTCATCCTTATTAAGTTACATAGCATACATAGAAGATTAATGAACAGTCTGGTCCCTTTAAAAGTCTACCTTTCCCGCAAGAAAGGAGAAGTGGTTTTGTTTTTGTTTTGTTATAGGTTGTTGTTTTTTTAATAGGAGCTCATTGTTATTTGATGGAATTCACCCAGTAGAATAAGCGAGATTTGGAAGACCAGGATTGTGTTTTGACATCATCTGATAATCTTTATTTGTATTTCCAACAAGAAATGGAAATGTATGTTAAAACACAGCAAATACATAGAACAGTATTGAAATGGTGCTGTCATGGGGCCTACTGTACCCCCATTGGAATTGTGGGAGTTTAACCTCTCCTCCCACAATTCTTCTAGCCTGCTAGCAGTATCTACAATCCTGATCAACAAGTACAAAGAATGTAACATGACAGGGAACAGAGCCAGGAAGGAGAGGTAACTCACCTTGTGCAGTAACTGGAGTTCTTTGAGGTGGGTGTCCCTATGGGTGTTCCACTTCAGAATTTTCACTTCAAGTGTGCTTACACTCCATGAGCCTTTGATCAGAGATTATTGGTAATAGTGCCCCTTTGGCTCGTGCATGCACCCTACACATCCTTATGCCCAGCATTGAGGCACGTATAGTTTCTTCACCACTGCAAAGTCCCATAGAAGAAACTATAGAACACCCATAGTGGGACACCTCTTGAAGAACTCCAGTTACTGTACAAGGTGAGCAAACTTTCCTTCTTCGAGTAGTGTTCCTATGGGTGCCTCACTTCAGGTGACTTCTGAACAATATCCTCAACAGGAGGAGGGAGCTTTAGAGTCGAGTCCAATACTGAAGATAAAACTGCTTTTCCAAGGACGGCATCTGTTCTAGAAGAATGAACCACCATGTAGCACTGGGAGAATGTATGCATCGAAGACCAAGTTGCAGCCTTGCAGACTTCAGCAATGGGAACATTTGAGTAATGCTGTAGAGGAAGAGAGACACACCATGGATTGTTCAGGCTGTGTTTGTTCACAGTATAAACCATCCTGCACCAGTCCTGGAAACATCAAAGGCATAACTTGGCATGTTACATCACAAAGGTACAAGCTGCAATGTGTCTGAGTAGCTGAAGGAAATTTCTTGTTGATGTCTGCGGAGTGATCTGAATTTTTGAGATGAGGTTTGTTAATGTCATGAGGGCTGTCCATGGGAAGGTAAGCTCTGGCGGATACTGCTTCTAAGCCGGCCCCTAGGAACTCTATCCTTTGCAGCGGGCTCAAAGTGGATTTCTTGATGTTGATCTGCAGACTTAGCCTGCAGAACAGAACCTTTGCTGAATTTATTGTGGAGAGAACATTGTTTTAAAACCAGCCCTTGAATAGCCAGTTGTCAAAGTAAAACAATTATCCCCAGATGTCAAAGATAAGCAGCAAACACTGCTAGTACTTTGGAGAACACCTGCATGGCAAAGAAAGGCCAAAAGGAAGCACCTGATACTGGAAGTGAACTTGACTGACTAGAAACCAAAGGAATCTCTTGTGCATAGGGTGAACCGTGACATGAAAATATGCATCCTGAAGGCTGAGAATCAATCCTTTGGTTCCAATGATGGAATTATAGATGCAAGAATCACCATCCTGAATTTTTGTGTTTACATGAAGTTGTTTAGTAGTCTTAGATCTAGAATCGGTCTCCAGTCCCCCATTTTTTGGGGACCTGAAAATACTTCGGAGTAAAAACCCTGCCCCTGTGTTGAGATGGAACTGGTTTTGTGCCTCCTAAGTTTAAAAGGGAGTCCATTTCCTGTTTCAGCAAGTGCTTGTGAGAGGGTCCCTGAAAAGGGATGGGGAAGAGAGGCGGGTCGGGGGGGCAGGGAGGTAAAATTGATGGAGCCTGTGATGGGTTGGATCACAGAAACCCCCTTGGGAGCTGCCACCCGATGTGCAAAGACTACCCCTGTTCCTATTTTCCCTGTCAGCTCAGGACTCCAGCACCGGTCTTGCTGAGCCAGACACTCCCGTCTGCTCCAACACAGACCCAGGGTCTGAACTACTTGCCCCAAAGCTGCAGGTTTACCTGAAAACAGCTCACAGAAGTGTGCTTGTCTTTAGCACTCAGATGCCCAACTCCCAATGGGGTCTAAACCCAGATAAATCTGTTTTACCCTGTATAAAGCTTATACAGGGTAAACTCATGAATTGTTCGCCCTCTATAACACTGATAGAGAGATATGCACAGTTGTTTGCTCCCCCAGGTATTAATACATACTCTGAGTTAATTACTAAGTAAAAAGTGATTTTATTAAATACAGAAAGTAGGATTTAAGTGGTTCCAAGTAGTAACAGACAGAACAAAGTAAGTCACCAAGCAAAATAAAATAAAATGCACAAATCTATGTCTAATCAAACTAAATACAGATAATCTCACCCTTAGAGATGCTTCAATAAGTTTTTTCCTCAGACTGGACAACTTCCAGGCCTGGGCACAATTCTTTCCCCTGGTACAGCTCTTGTTCCAGCTTAGGTGGTAGCTAGGGGATTCTTCATGATGGCTCCTCTCCCTCTTTGTTCTCTTCCACCCCTTTATATATCTTTTGCATAAGGCGGGAACCCTTTGTCCCTCTGGGTTTCCATCCCCCCTTCACTGGAAAAGCACCAGGTTAAAGATGGATTCCAGTTCAGGTGACATGATCACATGTCACTGCAAGACTTCATTACCCACTTGCCAGAACACACACATACAGGAAGACTCACAGGTAAACACAGCCATCTGCGGACAATGGTCCTGGTTAATGGGAGTCATCAAGATTCCAAACCACCATTAATGGCCCACACTTTGCATAATTACAATAGGCCCTCAGAGTTATATTTCATATTTCTAGTTTTAGATACAAGAGTGATACATTTATACAAATAGGATGATCACACTCAGTAGATTATAAGCTTTGTAATGATACCTTACAAGAGACCTTTTGCATGAAGCATATTCCAGTTACATTATATTCACTTATGTTTTTATAAAACCATATAGACTGCACAACGTCACACCCTCCTCCTGAACTTACTGCCAGAGACTTGGACACTGACCATGGCAGAGGCAGTACCTAAAATTCATTTTTGGGCTCCCCTATGGGGCAGACACTCCTGTGTCCCCCAAAAGGGAAGGTGACCCTGCTCCAGCTGTAGGCTCACAGCTACCAGCTATGATAGACCTTTCCCTGGCCAGCAAAATCCCCCCCCCCTTTCACTCAGGTTGGGTTTGCTTCCAGCTAGAGTCCTTGGGGTTTGTTCCCACTGCAGCAGTCACCAGGACCCCAACTTCCAGCTCCAGGATACATGTCTCTGTGCCCCTCTTCCACTCCATTACAGCCAGTTCATGCTTCTGGGTCTTAATTCTGGTGTGCAGCCTTTTCTTTTTCCAGGTCAGCCTTTTCCCAAGCAAATTGTACATCAATTTTCCTTTGTCTTCCCTTGAGACCATCACTCAATGAGCTGGGATACCACAGAGAACCCCCTCCTGCCAGAACAGGCACCCCTCCACTCCTGTCTTGCTAGTTAGACACTCCAGTCGACTTCAGCACAGACAGAGGTTGGGCCACACCCATCTGCAGTTCACTGAAACTGATGCACTCAGCTCAGGGGCTTCTTAACAGAGACTTTCCCAGCACCCAGTGTTCAGTCTTTCTGGGCAATTTGCAACTTGTGTAGTTTTAGCTTCTTTTGATCTTCATTCTTACTTATTTTGCTTCCTTTTCTGTCCCTACTTCCCTTTCCCGAAATAAGCAAACAGAAAATAACAAACCAGTAACCACTTTGTCTGTTCTCCAGCCACCACACTTAAAACTCACTTAAAATCACTACCAGTATCTCAAAGCAATCAGCTGTGCACAGACCCTGCTCGACTACGCCACTGTGACGGGTTGGACCAGAGAAACCCCCTTGGGAGCTGCCACCTAATGTACCAAAGCTATCCCTGTTCCTGTTTTCCCTGCCAGCTCATGACTCCAGCACCCTGTCTTGTTGAGCCAGACACTCCCGTCTGCTCCAACACAGACCCAGGGTCTGAACTACTTGCCCCAAAGCTGCAGGTTTACCTGAAAACAGCTCACAGAAGTGTGCTTGTCTTTAGCACTCAGATGCCCAACTCCCAATGGGGTCTAAACCCAGATAAATCCGTTTTACCCTATATAAAGCTTATACAGGGTAAACTCATAAATTGTTCGCCCTCTATAACACTGATAGAGAGATATGCACAGTTGTTTGCTCCCCCAGGTATTAATACATACTCTGAGTTAATTAATAAGTAAAAAGTGATTTTATTAAATACAGAAAGTAGGATTTAAGTAGTTCCAAGTAGTAACAGACAAAGTCACCAAGCAAAATAAAATAAAATGCACAAATCTATGTCTAATCAAACTAAATACAGATAATCTCACCCTTAGAGATGCTTCAATAAGTTTTTTCCTCAGACTGGACACCTTCCAGGCCTGGGTACAATTCTTTCCCCTGGTACAGCTCTTGTTCCAGCTTAGGTGGTAGCTAGGGGATTCTTCATGATGGCTCCTCTCCCTCTTTGTTCTCTTCCACCCCTTTATATATCTTTTGCATAAGGCGGGAACTAGGGTGACCAGACAGCAAGTGTGAAAAATCGGGACAGAGGGTGGGGGGTAATAGGAGCCTATGTAAGAAAAAGACCCAAAAATTGGGACTGTCCCTATAAAATCGGGACATCTGGTCACCCTAGCGGGAACCCTTTGTCCCTCTGGGTTTTCACCCCCCCTTCACTGGAAAAGCACCAGGTTAAAGATGGATTCCAGTTCAGGTGACATGATCACATGTCACTGCAAGCCTTCATTACCCACTTGCCAGCACACACACATACAAGAAGACTCACGGGTAAACACAGCCATCTGCAGACAATGGTCCTGGTTAAGGGGAGTCATCAAGATTCCAAACCACCATTAATGGCCCACACTTTGCATAATTACAATGGGCCCTCAGAGTTATATTTCATATTTCTAGTTTTAGATACAAGAGTAGTACATTTATACAAATAGGATGATCACACTCAGTAGGTTATAAGCTTTGTAATGATACCTTACAAGAGACCTTTTGCATGAAGCATATTCCAGTTACATTATATTCACTTATGTTTTTATAAAACCATATAGACTGCACAACGACACAGAGCCATTCAATCGAATAACTACATCGGACAAATGAGTGTTGGAAAACTGCTATCATGCGGATTGAGAGTGGGAAAGAGGGCCTCCAAAGGTTGGGGGGGGGGGGGCAAGGCAGGTAGAATTGTATAGTGCAGCTCAGTGGTGTGGAGTTGTTCCAGACTCTTGACCTGTCCATCAAAACTGTTGTTTTGATGATGATGAAGGCTGAGTGATGTATGCAGATGAAGCGGGTGTTCTATTTCTTTGAAACCTTGGCTTCTTTCTGGGCAGCGATGTGGGTCTCTGAAATACTGAAAATGGAGCAGGATGGGATCTCTGTGCCAGATGTGATCTGCTAAACTTTCATTTGCTTGCTTGTGGGGATCTCCAGGGGGCCCTGGAATTTCTGCAAGGATTTGTCGGTACTTTCCAAAAAAAGTTTTAATCCATCAAAGGGGAGGACCTTGACCTTGTTTTGGATCTCTCTTGGGAACTCAGACAGCTGGAGTAAGGATGTTCTATGCATGACCACTGCTATAGAAATGGAGTGAGACACAGTATCAACTGTGTCTAAAGAGGCCCTCAGTGAGGTCCTAGCTAACAGTTGGCCCTTGTTAATAATAGACTGACGTTGCTCATGATGTTCTGCCATCAGGTGCTCAATAAAGGTGGTAAACTTAGAATAATGTGTATGGTTATGTTTTGCTCTAAAAGCCTGGTAATTTGTGATCCTAAACTGAAGTGTCACAGACAAGTAGTTCTTACAGCCAAATAGATCAAGATATTTTTGTTCCTTAGCATCAGGTGTAGATTTTACATGGTGCTGCTTGCCATGTTCATTCACTGCTTCCATAACCAGCAAGTTAGGTGCAGGATAGGAAAATAAAAGTTCAGAGTCCTTAGCTAGGACATAATATTTTTATTGGCACTCTTGCAGGTCGGTGGTATTGTTGCTGGGCTCTGCCAGATGATCTTGGCAGGGGTCCAACAGAGCCTTAATTGACAAGGCAACTCAAGCAGAGGAAGTCCACTGAAGAATGTTCAGGAGCTTATGCTACGACTCTCTAACCTCCTCTAAGGAGATCTATAAAGAGTCTGCATACATCTCATTCAGTCCTGAAATTGTCTGAAATCATCAGCCTGAGAAGCTGGAGGAGGCATTACCATCTCATCTGGAGATGATGAGGAGATATTTGCAGAAAAGCTTCCTTATCTGCTTTGGTCGCCTGCCCTTCAAAGGATTCCTGCACTTGAGGTAATGGAGGAGGGATAGATGGGGTAGGAAAATGTCTCCTTATGTGGTCACCACATGAAAGACAAGGGACTTGCGAAAATTGGTGTTGACGTGCAGCCTAAGGATCCCAATATGGCCAGAGAGAGTTCATAAGGCATGGGAGTGGCACCCAATGATGATTGAACCAGTGCAAAAGGATGTGGGTTAGTCCTGGGTATAACTCCTCTCTTTCCCCAAAAGTGTCAGGAGGGAGGTCCCGTTGGTGAATATGGGAATCCTGCACTGAGATTTGGAAGTCAGAAGAGAACTCATCTGAAGGAGGAACTCCGCCACTCTCAGAGGGTTGGAAAATCGAATGGTACTGAGGAAAGGTCCAGTCTTGGTGACTGTGTCACTCGTGTACCAATAGACATTCGGTAACCACTAGCAGGGGAGACTCCAGCTCATCTAATATGAGTAAGTCCCTGGAGTATCTGAATTCCTGTGGTACTGGGTTTGTTGGCACATGGCAAGGTTCCACAGTTGGTACCACAGGCATAGACTGCTCTGATAAGTCTCATACGATGGAAGTAGCTGGCTCTGACAAAAATGGCTTAGGAGGATTTGCGACAGTATGAGAAGTGTGACATCTGCCCAGTACTGAGGATGTCTTGGTGGCTGGCTTAGTTATGGAGGGTACTGAGGGAGTTGTAGGTATCATCCTTTTAGAAGTAGAGGGCTTTAACTCCTTTGCTGCAGTGTCCTGCTTCTGCGATACGGTGCAGGATATCGATACTGAGGCATATTTGGTGCATTTAGCCTTAGAAAAGCTTGGAGCTCCATGCACAGGATCAACACTGACAGAGCCTGGAGCCTCAGTGGTACCCAGAGCAGGACTTGAGATCTCCAATATGGTCTTACTTTGAGAAGACTGAGGCTTTCTCAAAGCAGACTTTAAAAATGAGAATGAGTCCTCCCAAGGATCTCTCCTGAGTAAGTCTGGGTGAGTGCAGATGTTGACAGGGCACTATGGTCTCTCAGAGGCTGATGCCTGGATCCAAGGCCAGATGGAGATAACACTACATCATTAAGAGCTTAAGTTTTACTTCCCAATTCTTCCTGGCTCTGCTTTTAAAGCTGAACAGATAGTACACTTCTGAGGGATATAAGTTTTCCCCAAACTATAGATACACCAGGAGTGCCAGTCACTGATCAGGACAGCTTCCTGGCAAGTCAGGCAACGATTGAAACTCAGGACAGTGGATCTCAAAAGAAAAAGCCCCCCTAGTGGTGAAGGGATTACAGAACAAATCCCTCTACAAAATGAAATAAGCATAAAATTAAATTAAAGGAAAAGAAAAGAAAGAAAATAATTAGACTAAGGACAAGCTTTGAATAGTAAAGCGGACACATTAGCACTCTCTCTCCCTCTCTGTCTGTGAAGGTAGGTTTGCCCAGGCAACCCTATATGTCCTCAGTGCAGGGCATGAGGATGTGTAGGACACAATGGGCACTACCACCAAGTTTCCAATCAAGGCGTAAGCACACCTGAACTGGAGCACTCATAGAGACACTACTTGAAGAACAACTCTGGGACATGTATCAAGACAGCAATGCAGCACTAACAATCTATTGATATTACACAATAGACTGTTCTAACATGGACAGGGCCTTAGTACTTATATAGCACCAATCCTTGTCATATCTAGGTGCTGGTAGCCAAGCTCTGGGACAATGGAAGGTTTGGATGTGTTTACAGGTACAAGGAGTTATTCTTTTGCATACATTGCAAGACACAGGCTCAGTCCTGCAGTCCTTAATCATGAGTTGTCTACCTGAAGTCTGTAGGGCTGCTTTTTCTAGCTCTAGCCTCCATGCTGTGTACTTCGAAATATTGCACAACACATTTCTGTCAAGCCCCATGCAAGAGTATATTGAGGGCACTTTTCTTAGTGAAATCTAAGTAACTATTATTCACAGTAGCCACTAAATACTTAAAGTGTTTCCAAAGAGCAGCTAAATTGCCATATATATATTCTTCTTAAGCCCTTTTGCTATATTAAAACTCTTGCAAAATACCAGTTAGAGCTTTTTCTCATGATAAATGAATGGATTACAGAATTAACATTTTGCCAATTCAATTCTCTCCTCACTCTTCCCCCGCACATCACCCCATCCTAAAGGATATTCTTAACACCTAGTGTGTAACACAGTGTTTTCATATTGTTCAGAACCATGATAAAAATTCAGATCTTTTAATGTACATATAAAACAATTTAAATGTATTGGATTCTACACCGTGAATATGTGGAAAAGATATTTAATTGTAAAATAGAAAAAGTAGGCCAGAGTACAGTTTTAAGGGCAATGCCTTTGAATACAGTATAGGTAAACTAGACTTTGTTTAAGTTTATATAAACAATATCATAAAAGCAGTGAAACATGGGAAGACAAAGCAAAGCACAAATAAAAGACAAGTTATGTTTTACAAAAAAGGAATCCGCACAATAGTTCAAAGTTGAATGTAACACAGCATCGAACAGTCTTAAGGCAGCGTGACCTAAGGACGGGACTAGAAGCCAGGAACTCCTGAGTTCTATTCCCGGGTCTGCCACTGACATATGTGGCCTTGGGCAAATCACTTAACCTCTCTGTGTCACGCTTACATCAGTTGTAAAATGGGGACAATAATGTCCATACCATAGGGGACATAGTGATGATTAATTCTTTACTGATTATACAACACTTTGAAGATGTAAAGCACTATATAAATGCTAAGTATTCGTACAGATCACTGCACAGACACACACATTTATCACAGTGAAGCACAATGATGGTAAATAAGAGCATCAAAACAACATCAAACTTTCAGGTCCAGGTGCATAATTTAAATGCAAAAGTCTGTTAATAAAATGTGTCCTTGAGATAATCTGAAGATTATTGGGGAAACAGCTTAATAAGAATATTTAGAAGGAATTGCTATGTGGGTTCCTGTGGAGACAGTCTTTCATACTTCTGTACTTTAAAAATGTTTGCACATGAAAGTTATAAGACACACAGAAAAGTGAAGTTTCAATGCCCCCCACTGTCAGCATTTTCAAATAATGTCTGTATTACGTAAATTACGTTTTTTTTTATTTTTACAAATTACATTCTTCCAAGAAATATACCATTCACAATAAAACTGGCTGCTAGCTTACTTCAAATGACGTTTAGGCTAAACATTTTTTCCTCATAATTTTCCTCATCTTTGATGAAAAATATCTATGCAAGATGTGTGTAGAAATTATAAAAACATGCAGCATATGTACAAACTGAAAAGTTTAAAAAATATTAGCTTCATATACATGTAAATCTACTTGGATATATTGGAAATTAAATATAAAATTTTCACTTTCTAAAACAAGGGTTTTCAGAAAATCTAAGACAACTACTTAAAGTTGTACAAAGATTTCCATCAGGAAATGTCTTATTCAAAAAGAGGTCTAAGTTGTTCCTTGTGGGAATAACTATTAATTCGTTTTGTCACATAATTCATTTTCAAACTGTCAATCTTAATCAGCAACATCACCCTTAAAACTGTTCTGTTTTTCAGAAATTAGATTTATACTAAAATCCAAAATTTCACAAAAACATTGGCTTCTTGTGTTTCTGGATCCCTTCAAAAAGATTTATCAACTCACTTTGGAACTGTAAAAAAACCAACTATTTACAGTATTTCATTTTAAATACTTTTCACAATTTCTAAATTCAGCTTTTATGTTACAAGAAATTCATCAGAGCTCATGGCTTAAGTCCAGTTATCAACCTGTAGCATCTTTGCTATTGTGTAATCCCATTTCTGTACCTATACAGTGTACAGTTCAAGATTGTACTGCAGTTTTCTTGACTGAAAGTAACAGACTTTGCAATATGTCCATTTCAATATTTAAACAGCTTCTTTATTAGTCTGGAGACGGGTCATTGCCTCTAATTTCTGCCGATAGGCCTCTGCTTCTTGCTCTTTCTTTAGAAGCTGCTGTCGATACTTTTGTGCTTCTCGATTTGCCTCATCCAGCTGTTTCTGTAGAGTTTCTCTCTCCTATTAAAAACAAAACAGCAATGTTTTGTCAAATGCATGTTAGGTGCAAGATAAAATGGCAGTTTTTGGTCAGCCAAGGTATAAGGCATCATATACAGAATCAGAAGCTAGGAGGTCCAGTCCTGCAGTTTACTCAGGCAAAACTCTCACTTAAATACTTTTGTGTAAGTAAACAATGAAAGATTGGGCCAGACAATTGCTCACAAGATTTAAAGTGCAAATATACCAAAAAATACTCTAAGAGTATGCTCTTATGACATTTTCTCAGAGAAAAAAGAAATCTTTGGAAAATATGTTGAATATTTAGGCACCGTCTGACTCAGTTTCCAGAATCTGAATTATTTTAAAAAAAGTTAAAACTTCTTAAAAAAAAAATCAATACACAGTTCATATCCAAGCAAGTTTCCCACTATGAGTGTGTATATAATTAGAAACGGACACGTCAGCATAGAAATAGAACTTCCAGGGACCAATTCTCCTATATCATGATAAAAGTAACTTCTGCCATTAGACTGACAACCTATTCTTTCCCCCGGTGAGGTGAAATAGGGGTTTTCCACCTTACAACACATACATCTCTAACTGAAGGGAGAAAAAGTTTGCTCATCAATGAAATTCTTAACTAAGGGCCCATCATGTATCTGCATCTATGCAGGCACAGGGGTTTGCCCACACAGATGCAGCTGTAGGACAGAGGCTAAGTTCCAGTTGCAGAATCTTTATTTCTGGCAACAATGCAGAAACCAGAAGGGACACAGCTTGACTTTCAGATCCACAGCTAATGGGAAAAACCTATTTTACTTGTAAAGTGAGCAATCTGATTTAGAAATTAATGAGATGCAACAAACATGGAAATTCACAAGATTACTTCGAGTCATATTTCAGACTACAATAGGTGATCAAATAAGAGAGTGTGCTGGCTGTGTGTGTACACTGAACCACTAATGAACACTGCATTCTAATGAGGTAACTGTTTTTCAGCCCATCAGAAGTACATTTTTAATCTACTAAATAATTTTAAAGGGACTCGGACACCTTAAATCTTGTTTGAATTTTTTTTTTAAACCTAGTATTGTTACAAGGAAGTTTTGACTAGAATTATCCCTTAAGATTACTGTAACTAAAAGGAATTAGAGAAAAATATTTTTCTTCCCTCCCCCCTGCCCCGCCAGCTTGTGCATTTGACAGTGCTTACTATATACAGTTAGTTTGATCAGAATTTAATGTCATCAGCTAACAGTAGCTTGCTGCTCCTCACTATAAATGACAACCAGGCTTTTATGGAAAATAAACTTGGGAGACAAAAGCAGAAGCATGCCAATCAAATATTATTATAATACAACAAAGCTCCATTACAATTACATTGAGTGTGATCTGCTTCCCATTGATGACAAATTCTTACTGACTTCAATGGGAGTAAGACCATGCTCTTTATTTCTATTCAGCGAATTGGATGGTGTAATTTTAACATTTTAACTAATGGCTCTCCATGCTGTAAAGTGATGGCTGCTCACAATACAATTATCTAACTTCTATATTCTCATTCATTTCAGTCACTGAATATAAGAATATTTTGGATTTTTTTCCAAAAGGACACTGTACTTTTATGAATTAACAAGTGTTTGGCTAGATTTATTTTTTAAAATTTGTGTAAAGTGAATTATAGTTGGCCATCCTACAAACCAATTGTCTGGCATACCTTGCATCTGCTATATTTAAATATGAGGTCACAGAATGGTTTCAAGGCAAAGTGAGACACTTCATTTCAAAGCAGGAGACATTTCCTGTGTCCTAAGAAACATAGCTGAATGTATTTCTATTGTACTCAGCTATTAATGATGTAGACGCTGCCATGTTGTTTGATGAAGAAGAGCCACCATGACAAACTGCATCCTATTGAAAAATGACTGCCTTGGAAAATAGCTTTGTTTTGATCTTCACTCAAGCAGAAGCCATCTTATTAAAATAAGTGCACCATACTTTTATGGATAAGCCAATTTCTGATTCAATCACTCTTTTCACTTTAATCACCAAGTAGTAGTTGTGGAAGCAAGACTCTCAGAAAATTTAGCTGCCAAGCTATCCCTCAGGAAAATGTTGGTCTATCAAATAAGACAAAGACATTATCACCATACTCCCTCACGCTTTCTCCTTCACTCTAGCAGCTCAAAACCTTATTACCATTTCAGACCTCAAGCAGGTCTGAAATACTTTTCTATAATATTTAATATACTTTTCTTTCTCAGCTCAGTAACCCTACTCCTCACCTGTTTGCATGATTAGTACCTAAAAATGTTAAATAAATATAATACACATAGTATGCCTTCCACTTCCTACTGTCCCCAATGCTAGAGCTACCTTTAGCTGTCACATGTGGTGCTGAATATGTCAGAGTATAATGACAAAGGTAATTGATCAGTACTAATGTTAGCATCTGTGTAGCAGAAACAATGGGTGGAGAGATTTTATTAAGTTTCATAAATGTTAGTCATCAAAATAGAGAAGGGAATAAACTACATATATTGTAGTTGCTTTATATGGGGCTTTACACGGTTTTGAACACTGGGCTGAAAGGGAAGCGAAAATCAATAGGTTTGAGAGGGGTAGCAACGTTAGTCCATATCAGCAAAAACAACGAGGAGTCCTTGTGGCACCTTAGAGACTAAACACATTTATTTGGGCATAAGCTTTCATAGGCTATAACCCACTTCACCAGCATCTGATGAAGTGGGTCATAGCCCACGAAAGCTTATGCCCAAATAAATTCGTTAGTCTCTAAGGTGCCACAAGGACTCCTTGTTGTTAAAATCAATAGGTGTCTGTCTCAGTTGGAGTATGCACAAATAAAATGAGTGCTCCATCTTAAAAGGTGATGATCTGGATCACTCACTTGACAAGATAATTTGGCATTCAACTTCTAAGTTTATCGTCTGGGGAATCAGAATCGTCTTGGGAATGTGAACAGTTTAATAGTAAATCAACCCATCCAACAATTGGACTGGCCAATTCTAATTGCCTTTTGCAAAATAAATATTTAAATTCACATCACAGGACATGTAAAGTGCAATTATACTCTAAAAAAAGTATAAAGTGAAGTTAGCACTGTGGGGTACAAGTTTGTGCCTCAGGGACATCCAAGATCAAATTTTCTCAGTTTATTAGTGAAAAGATGACTTTTCTAACTGTCACAGTGCAAACTCAACCTGAAGTCTGAAAATCAAATACGTTCTTTCTGGCTTGTAATTATCACCACTAAAAAGAGATTCTACAACTGGAATTTAGTGAGCTGATGATGCAAGATGAGAACTGAATTCACCTCTCTCCCACAGGTATATTTTTCGGCAGTGGAAATAGGGGAAGTATAAGCTTATTTAGGGGCTAAATTCTGCTCTTAGTTATAATGCTATAGATCTGGATTAACTAAAGCAAGCACACTTGACTCTAAATAAAAGGAGCAAATCTACTGAGTAAGAAATTGTCTTTTTAAAGTCTCCACATAAAGTGTGCTTATGTAGCTAATGGAGGGGAATGAGACATAAAATGCAGATACACCAATCTCTAAAGTAAATGGAAGATCTGATGGTGTGTACTATTTTAAATGCTTAAATTAAAAGAAGTCAGTAATAAAGGAATAATATGAAAAAAATAATATAAAAGTAGAGTTAAACTTTTTGCTTTATGGCAGATTAGTCTTCTGGTACAAAGGAATATCAAAACTGTGATGTTCAGGAATTTGATGGGGAAAAAACAAAATCTTCCTCTTATTTGGAAAGGAATTTTTTGCACAATAAATATCCACACAGCTTAGAATTACATGTCTGAGAAATGCAAGATTATTTTACAAAAAGGAGTTAGATCTGGGTTCAGAAATAGGTAATTTTATCTTATTCAGAGCTTTGTACTATTTAAATTAAAACAGCAATTCTTTTAAGTGAAGATAAGAATTTTAAATATTTTACTGGTAACTACTGTACATATACAAACCTTGAAAACATAAGATACATACCAAGCTTCCTCTAATATGAAACAATCCACATAAATGAAAATTCCTTGCTTTTAACTAAATCAGTTTTTTCTAACATTGTCTGAGCCTAAAGTCAAGTCTGCTTATTAGAGAATACAATTTTCTTACAACTTGGATTATTTCCAAAATTGAAAAATACAAGAACAATGACACAGAAAACTCCAAATCTGCAGCTACTCCTGGGAAGCAGCAAGTAGAAGAAAACAGAAAGGGAGGATACTGGAAAAGTTAAATACTATTGTGACGGGTTGGATCACAGAAACCCCCTTGGGAGCTGCCACCCGGTGTGCAAAGACTACTTCTATTTCCGTTTTCCCTGCCAGCTCAGGACTCCAGCACCCTTTCTTGTTGAGCCAGACACTCCCTTCTGCTCCAACACAGACCCAGGGTCTGAATTACTTGCCCCAAAGCTGCAGGTTTACCTGAAAACAGCTCACAGAAGTGTGCTTGTCTTTAGCACTCAGATGCCCAACTCCCAATGGGGTCTAAACCCAGATAAATCTGTTTTACCCTGTATAAAGCTTTTGCAGAGTAAACTCATAAATTGTTCGCCCTCTATAACACTGATAGAGAGATATGCACAGTTGTTTGCTCCCCCAGGTATTAATACATACTCTGAGTTAATTACTAAGTAAAAAGTGATTTTATTAAATACAGAAAGTAGGATTTAAGTGGTTCCAAGTAGTAACAGACAGAACAAAGTAAGTTACCAAGCAAAATAAAATAAAATGCACAAATCTATGGCTAATCAAACTAAATACAGATAATCTCACCCTTAGAGATGCTTCAGTAAGTTTTTTCCTCAGACTGGACAACTTCCAGGCCTGGGCACAATTCTTTTCCCTGGTACAGCTCTTGTTCCAGTTTAGGTGGTAGCTAGGGGATTCTTCATGATGGCTCCTCTCCTACCTCCCTTTTGTTCTCTTCCACCCCTTTATATATCTTTTGCATAAGGCGGGAACCCTTTGTCCCTCTGGGTTTCCACCACCCCTCACTGGAAAAGCACCAGGTTAAAGATGGATTCCAGTTCAGGTGACATGATCGCATGTCACTGAAAGACTTCATTACCCACTTGCCAGCACACACATATACAGGAAGACTCACAGGTAAACACAGCCATCTGCAGACAATGGTCCTGGTTAATGGGAGTCATCAAGATTCCAAACCACCATTAATGGCCCACACTTTGCATAATTACAATAGGCCCTCAGAGTTATATTTCATATTTCTAGTTTTAGATACAAGAGTGGTACATTTATACAAATAGGATGATCACACTCAGTAGATTATAAGCTTTGTAATGATACCTTACAAAAGACCTTTTGCATGAAGCATATTCCAGTTACATTATATTCACTTATTATCATGTTTTTATAAAACCATATAGATTGCACAACGTCACAACTATATACACATGAAAAATATTTTTTAACAAATGTAAACAAACAGAGAAGATAGGTTGAAGAAAACCTATGGCATAAGAATGAAGCAAGCCCTAAAGGAGGATCTTCACAGATGTCTTCATCGGCAGATCTTTTCTTCCCTGCCATGAAGATGCTAGAGATCTTGTAGAATGCACATGGATTCTTGATAGATGAGACTTCTTAAACTTATGCAGGATTTATTATGGCAGTCTTAACTCCTCTGCAAATAGATGCTTTAAAACCTTTCCTGGTGCAGCCCTAAATCAAAAAGACAACATCAGGCTTCTGCCATGGCTATACAGTACGTAAAAGGAGAGAAGAATCACTTCTTTGAGAAGAATGGATTTCTTCATTAAGAGGAAATAGAGAATATATCTTGGATGTGAATTCCACTAGTCGTCTTTTAGAACAAACAGAGAAAAAACCGGTTATCTTCCTTTCGTAGCTGTTGTTCTTCGAGATGTGTTGCTCATGTCCATTCCATTCTAGGTGTGCACACGCACCCACGTGCACAGTCATCGGAGATTTTTGCCTTAGCGGTATTGGTATGGTCTGCTGTGGCGCCCCCTTGAGTTCCGCGCTCATGCGCTGGTATGTTAGGTGCCACCAGCCCTACGCCCTCTCGGATCCATCTTGCCAGACAGAGGGGTAGGAGGGCGGGTATTGGAATGGACATGAGCAACACATTTCGGAGAACAACAGTTACTAAAGGTAGATAACCGTTTTTTCTTCTTCCAGTGCCTGCTCATGTTGATTCCATTCTAGGTGACTCACAAGCAGTATCCTCGGAGGTGGGCTTGGAGTTCAGTCTAGCGGCTTGCAGTACTGCTTTACCGAAGCCAGCATCGTCCCAGGCCTGTTGGGTAAGTGCGTAATGGGACGTGAACGTGTGGATGGACGACCAGGTGGCCGCCCTACAGATGTCCTGGACAGGCACTTGGGCTAAGAAAGCTGCCGAAGAGGCTTGAGTGGGCGTTTACAATCGCTGGAGGTGGCACCTTTGCCTGATCGTAGCAGCAACGAATGCAGGCAGTGATCCAAGAAGAAATTCTTTGAGCAGACACTGGATGACCTTTCGTCCTGTTGGCCACCACCACGAACAATTGTGTCGACTTGCGGAATGCCTTGATCCTTTCAATATAGAAGGGTAGCGCCCTCCTGACATCTAGGGAATGCAACCTACGCTGCTCCTCCGACTTATGCGGCTTTGGAAAAAAGACAGGTAAGTAAATGTCCTGGCCCATATGAAACTGTGAGACCACCTTGGGCAGGAAAGCCAGGTGTGGCCGCAGCTGGACCTTGTCTTTGTAAAAGACCATATGGGGCGGTTCCGAGGTGAGCACCCTAATCTCGGAGATTGGCGGGCAGATGTTATTGCAACCAAGAATGCGACCTTCCAAGAAAGGAGAACAAAAGAGAAGGAAGCCAGAGGCTCGAAGGGGGGTCCTGCGAGCCGCAACAGCACAAGATTCAGGTCCCATGAAGGAACGGAGTCCCTGATGTGTGGGTAGAGGCACTCGAGGCCCTTGAAGAACCTGGCAGTCATGTCCTGGGCGAAAACCGACCTACCCTTGAGTGGCGGAAGGAAGGCTGAGATAGCGGCCAAGTGGATCTTGATAGATGAAAGGGGAACAGGCCTTGGAACTTGAGATGCAGAAGGTAGTCCAGTGTTAACTGCAACAAGGCCCGCTCGGGCCGAATGCCTTTATCTGAGGTCCAACAAGCAAACCGCTTCCATTTGGCCAGATAGATCGCTCTGGTGGAGGGCTTTCTGCTGCCCAACAGGACCTGTTGGACACTGGCCAAGCACTCCTGATCCTCTGCATTTAACCATGCAGCAGCCAAGCTGTCAGGTGCAGTGCCGCCAGGTTCGGATGCAGAAGACTGCAGTGGTTTTGGGACAGCAGGTCCGGCCTGAGCAGTAGCTGTAACGGAGCAGCCACCGAAAGGTACAGAAGTGTGCCAAACCAGTGCTAGCATGGCCAACCTGGCGCTATGAAGATCACCTTCGCCCTGTCTGGCTTGATCTTCATGAGGACCCTGTGAATTAACGGCACTGGGGGGAAAGGCGTACAACAGAGCCCCCGACCACGGGAGCAGAAAAGCGTCCGACAGGGAGTCTCTGTCAATTCCCCGAATTGAGCAGAAAACGTGGCATTTCCTGTTCTGCCTGGACACGAACAGGTTCACCTGGGGAGTCCCCCACCTCTGGATGATGAAGCTGACCACTTCCAGATGGAAGGACCACTCGTGGTGAGATGAGAAAGTCCTGCTGAGGCAATCTGCCAAAGCAGTCCTGGCCCTGTGGAGGTGTGCGGCTACGAGATGGATGTCATGTTGTACACAGAAGTCCCAGAGCCTGAAGGCTTCTTGGCAAAGGGCAGACGATCTGGCTCCGCCTTGCTTGTTGATATAGAACATAGCTGCTGTATTGTCTGTCAGGACCTGGACCACCGGGCTTTCTATGTGAGGTAGGAAGGCTTAGCAGACCAGGTGAACCGCTCTGAGCTCCCTGACATTGATGTGTAAGGCGTGATCGTGACTTGACCAACGACCTTGCGTGCTAAGATCGCCCAAATGGGCTCCCCACCCCAGGTCTAAGGCACCAGAGAGGAGGGTCATCGAAGGGGATGGAGCCGTGAAGGGAACTCCCTCCAACACCAATGCAGGATTCTGCTACCAGATGAGTGATGACAGTACGTGGTCCGGGACCCTGACCACACAATCCATGCTGTCTGTTGGGGACGTAGACCAATGCCAGCCATGCCTGCAGGGGCCTGAGGTGGAGCCGCATGTGATGGACCATGTAAGTGCAGGGCGCCATGTGGCCCAACAATTGCAGGCACGTTTGAGCAGTGCCGAGAGGGTGGGCTTGCATGCACGAGATGAGGTCCGCCATGGCTTGGAACCGAGCCTCAAGGAGGAAGGCTCTGGCCTCAGTAGAGTCGAGGACCGCTCCAATGAACTCTATGCGTTGCACTGGAAGTAAGGTCGACTTTTTCTCATTTATTAATAGCCCCAGGTTGTGACAGGTGGAGCAAACCAGAGCGAGATGCCGCCGCACCTGATCCCGGGATCGGTCCTTTATTAGCCAGTTGTCGAGGAACTGGCAAAATTGAACATCCTGGTGCCTCAGGTAAGCAGCCACTGGCGCTATGCACTTTGTGAATACTCTTGGGGCTGACGAGAGACCGAATGACAGCACCGTGAATTGGAAATGGCGCTGGCCCAGCACAAAATGGAGGAAGCGCCTGTGCCCTGGGAAAATGGAAATATGCATCCTTCAAGTCAAGGGCAACGTACCAGTCTCCCGGATCTAGGGAGGGGATGATGGAGGCTAGGGAGACCAAGCAAAACTTCAACTTCTTGAGAGACTTGTTGAGGCGATGCAGGTCCAAAATGGATCTGAGGCCAGCTTTTGCTTTCAGGATTAGGAAGTAACAGAAGTAGAACCCATTTCCTTTCATGTCCCAAGGGACCTCCTCCTCCGCCCTCAGGTGTAGGAGATTCTCGACCTCTTGGACGAGAAGTTGCTTGTGAGAAGGGTCTCTGAAGAGGGATGGGGAAAGGAGGGTTGGCCACGAACTGCAGGGTGTAACCTGAAGATATTACGTCAAGCACCCAACCGTCCGAGGTCAGACGAGACATGGCCGACCGGAAGGGGCTCAGGCGGTTGAGAAAAGAGTGGGAGGGTTGATCCTGGAAACTGACTGGGGCGCCGTCCTCGAGCGCAGCCTCAAAATGTCTACTTCTGGCCTCCTTAGTTCGTGGAAGGGCCAGGCTGAGCAGACGAATGGGAATACAACAGATGTCTCTGCTTAGACCTCTTGTCTCTATCCTTTCTCCTGTAGGTGCTCAGCCGGGTAGTTCCCCAGGACCTAGACTGGGGAGGTGCAGGACGGAACGGCCTCCTGGCCTGCTGAGGAGTATGAAGGCCCAAGGAGCGGAGGGTGGCACGGGAGTCTTTAAGGCCATGGAGCTTTGAGTCTGTGAGCTCAAAGAAGAGCCCAGCCCCCTCAAACAGCAGGTTCTGAATGGTGGCCTGCATCTCCTGGGACAGTGGTTCTCAAAGCTGGTCCACCACTTGTTCAGGGAAAGCCCCTGGCGGGCCGGGCTGTTTACCTGCTGCGTCCACAGGTTCGGCCGATCGTGGCTCCCACTGGCCGCAGTTCGCCGCTCCAGGCCAATGGGGGCTGCGGGAAGCGGCGTGGGCCGAGGGATGTACTGGCCGCCCTTCCCGCAGCCCCCATTGGCCTGGCCTTTTCCGCCTTCTTAGAAGTAAACGGAATGGAAGAGAGGGTCTGCCACAGCCATTTGGCAATCTTAAGGGCCCCTGGGTAGACGGGCAGTGCGACCCGGGCTGGGGTGGAGGAGGATATAACATTAAAGAGGTCGTCACACTCCTCCGCAAACTCCTTAACTTTTAAGTTCAAATTGGTACTCACCCTTTTAAGGACGGCCTGGTGCTCCTTGAAATCATCGGGGGGACTGCCCGTTTGGGAGGGACCCGCCACCGCTTCGTCCAGAGATGACAACGACGACGGCACTGCCGGGGAAGGGACGTGTTCCCTTTCCTTCTCCGGGGATGGCTCCATAGGTGCTGGAGCCTGCTGCGCTGCCCCCACGTCGGATTCGGTGCTGTGTTCCAATTCTGGTGCCGGCGGTGGCTTGTCCAAGGCAGACAGGGAAGACTGGTGGGAATATGGGACCGGCATTCATGGGCACGCCCGACAGGTTCCAGTATGGATATTGAGTGGGCTACTGTCACTGCTGCCACGCCACCGCTGCAGATGCCGCACCGGTCTTGTGGGTCGGCGGCGAATCACCCCCTTGGGCTGAACTCCCAGTCCAACTTGGACCATTGCCCTTCCAGAGACCAGAGCAGAGCCATCGAGGCCTGAGTCTGCCAACTGACCCTGGTTGGCGACCAGTGAGACAAGTGAGAGGATCAGTGCCTGATCGACGAGCGGTACCAGGGAGGTGGAGCCCAGTGCCATGATAGGGAGCGATCCCGCCCCGGTGGGGACTGACATCTGGGAGACCGTCTAGGCGAAGGTAACCTGAGATCTTTGGTGGGAAGCTTGCTGGTACCAGAGGTATGGGGACCAGTGCTTCAACTCGTCTCCCGTGCCTCGTAGGTGGAGAGCGTGGCGTTGGGGACCTGGGCCTTCTGACTGGAGACTGAGGGTGTGATGCCGGGGTCCTAGGCCACGGAGATGGGGACCGAGAGTGCTCCACTGCCCTATGGGTACCCCCATGAAGCCCCGGGGTGGGCACATGGCCTGACATAGGTCTTTTGACTAAAGCTCCTTTACCTCTGGTGCCAAGGGGCTCTTCTTCTTTTGCCGCTTCTTAGGCACTCGTAAGGGGGAAAGGTGCCAGGCGGAGCATGGTGCCAATGATGCGCTCCGCACAGATGCCGAGGTGCTCAGCGTGGGGTCCGAGCAGGAGGGCTCTGACACAGGACGAAGCACAGCCTCCATCAGGAGGGCACTCAAGCGGATATCCCGCTCCTTTCGGGTGCTAGGGCAAAAGTTTTTATGGATTCTGCACTTGACCTTTCTATGGGATTCCCCCAAGCACTTCAAACAGCTGTCGTGGGGGTCACTAACGGGCATCGGCCTGTTGCATGACGAGCATGGTTTGAAGCCAGGAGAACGGGGCATGCCCCACTCCGGGGCGAAGTCCCAGCCGGGACTCTAACTACCAAATAACCTAACACTTAATTTAATGGCTAACTAAGTACCTACACACTATATACAAAGAAGATAAACAAAGAGGTGTAAAAAAACTGCTAATCCTCTTGCAATGCTAGACGAGGCGCTCTGACCATCACGGGCGGTAAGATGGAACTGAGAGGGCGTAGGGTTGGCAGTGCCTGATATACCAGTGCATGAGCGCGGCACTCAAGGGGGCGCCACAGCTGACCCTACAGATACCGCTAAGGCAAAAATCTCCGACGACTATGCATGTGGGCACGTGGACACCTAGAATGGAATCAACATGAGCAAGCACTCAAAGAATAGCTCCTTGCAGGAAAGGACACAGACCATCTCACACTTCTAACAGGGTGATTTCCACAAGAAAGATAACTTTAATTGCTATGAAATATAAACAAGATTCACTCATGGGTTTAAAAAGAGCTCTGGTATGAGCACAGAGGTTCAAAAGTAAAGAACCAACAAGCCATCAGATACTTTCTAATACATGATCTTAAACAGCTGACAGCTCTGTGGAAGTAGGAGACATGAGAATGTACAGGAAGGGTATATCAACAGTTAATCAGGTTTAGGGCTCCAACAGCTGACATTTGAACCTACAAACAACTGTAGCTAAGTAAGAACTCAAGGATGCTTTGAGTGGCTGGAATTTCTAAAACTTGCACCAAGTACAGTGGCTAAAGGACTGTAGCTTCAACCTTCTGGCTGTTAACTTTAACCTCAACAGGTTCAGGTGATGAACTAGATACAGATACAGCTGATCCCTGAAGAATGAGAGAGGCTATGGGCTGAAGGTGGATTTTTGAAGCACACTGGAGAACCAAGACCTTCAGATTCAGAAGAGAGCACTTAGAATAATCTTTGCTTGAAACCTCTTGATATATTCCTGGCCATCTTGCTATAAGTGGGGGGAATCCAATACCTACATCCAAGCCCCCAGATAGTTGAATGAGAGGGCATTCACCCTCCAAACATGGGGGTCCCAATACTTGATACAACAGAGAAAGAATTGTTGATCTCTAATCCCAACAAACAAGTCCACCTGATTAAGAACCCAGTTTTAGAATACTTCCCTTAAGTGTAGATGGCTGAAGTGAACAGGAGAGCCTTTTCTAATTTGGATAGACTACAGAGGGACTTGCTCCTGAGTGAGGAACTCGTATCACCACCCTGTATGCTGCATATATGCAATTGAAGCACAGTGGTTACATTCTTTCTGAGACAGAACACGGAGAAAGGGAGGGGAAAGGAAAAAAGAAGAGATAGACAGCTTTATGCAGTTTACCAGAGACAGAAGGACTCGGGACTGAAAGGAACCACATCAGTGCTAGGAATCGCTACAGAAGATATGGATGGTAGTGGTTTTGAGTAGGCAGATAGTTCATTCTCACAGTTTCTCTGAGATAGTTCATTCTCACAGTTTCCCTGTGTTTTTCTTACTGTACAATATTTTACACAAGTATTCATCTGAAGTCTGGCTGTACTTTAAAGAGAGACTTAAATTTAAAAGAAAAAAGTGAGTTAGAGGTAGTTTCACTAACTACAAATGCCCCATAACCCCCATTGCCAATTTTTGTGTTTTTACAGAGAGAATTTTGTTCGGTTATAGTTATATTAGGTGTTATTATGGGCAGCACAGATAGTGCTGTGTATAATTAGAAATAATGGAAAATGTCAGGTAATATTTAACAGTTGATAAAAAAGAAGAAACGTGATCCTTTAAGATGAACTTACGACAAAATTCAATTACAAAGACTTATGAAATGATAATTCCATTTGCTTGGTGTTTCTAATATATGTCACACTTTTCCCAAGCTACTCTGGAAAAAGTGGAAGTCAAACTCAATGGTGAATATGAATCATTGTAAATTAATATATTACGGTAAGTTATGGATGGAAGTCAATATTTAACTTGAGCAGTCAAAAAATAAAAGTTTATGTAAGTTAAATTTTGCCACTTATTAAGTACGTTAAAAATGTTTGAGACTTCTGAAATTTTTGACATTCTTCACAATACAGTTAAGTGAGTTGTATTCCTAGCAATTCAAACTTTGATTAATACATTCTTATGAGAGCTCAGAAGTCAAACTGAAAAAATTAACCAAAGTCCTCATCCTGCAACCACTAAACAGGAAAGTTTCTCACTGAAGTCAAAGGGAGTTTGGTTTACATCAGGGGTAGGCAACCTATGGCACACGTGCCGAAGGCGGCACACGAGCTGATTTCCAGTGGCACTCACACTGCCCGGGTCCTGGCCACCGGTCAGGGGGCTCTGCATTTTAATTTAATTTTAAATGAAGCTTCTTAAACATTTTAAAAACCTTATTTACTTTACATACAACAATACTTTAGTTATATATTATAGACTTATAGAAAGAGACCTTCTAAAAATGTTAAAATGTATTACTGGCATGTGAAACCTTAAATCAGAGTGAATAAATGAAGACTCAGCACACCACTTCTGAAAGGTTGCCAACCCCTGGTTTACATAAAGATTTCTGAAATAAAGCCTATAGTATATAGATGTGCTAAGAACTTAAAATGGTGAAGAAAGCTGTTACAGGTCTGTCATCTTACGCTGGGGTTACGTTCCGCGGTCAGCGCGTAAAGCGAAAACCGCGTATAGTCAAAATTACATTGAGTGTAATGGCGGGCAGAATCGCCCGCACTACAGAAACAGTATTTAAATTGTTATTTTTCTTTTTTTTGTTTTTTTTCTTGTTTTTGCCAACCGCATAAAGCTGAAATCGCACATGTTAAATGCGCCTAAGATGCGACAGACCTGTATTAGCTTTAAATAATGTTACCCCCTTTTATTTAAAAATCTATCAAATAACTGAAGGCAACGATAAAGACGTTTGCAACATTAAATTCAAGAAATGAAAGTTATGCTCTTCAGATATTAGGTTATTTTCTTTTCTTGTTTCAAGCATTTATCAGCTTCTGCTCTCAAGCTATGACAACAGCATGAAGTAGCTTAAAGGGACCCTGACCACTAATTTCCCAATCCTGCAATAAAATGGATGCAATCAAATCCCTGTGGTCCTGTCCGCCAAAGTCAGAGTTCTGTGCAGGTGCAGAGATCTGCCTGTACACCTCTCATTTCATAATCAAGGCCTAAATTTATCTTGATACTTAAATTTTTTGAAAACAAGTGGAACACTTAAAAAAAATCTATTAAGTATTTTTAGTAACATCGTTAAAAAGTCTTGTTTAAAATATATAACTTAAGCTAACAGTGTCACTTTTCATTTTTAATCAGTTTTTTGTCTCTAACTAATAAATCTATTAAGTTATTGAGATCAAGGAACTATAATGTTCTTTACTAAGAAAAATTCAGGCAGATTTTTAAAAGAATGTGAACAGAAGTTTTGTTTTTATTATAAATCATACATTAAAAAAAATGCAGCAAGAAAATCTCAACTGTATTGATAGTCTGTAATGATCACACAACTAAAGACAGCATGTACTTCATGTGATATATTATGGAAAGAAAAAGTCATTGAGGAAATATGCTAATTATAGCTATTAGTCATGCATGAGGTATCCTTCCACACACTGTACAATAATGAGGCACAAAACAGTATTCAATATAACAAAACTAGGAGAAATACATTTGTGAAACAAAATACTGTAAGGTTCACAGAAACAAAATAATTTGGCATTTACAGTCTAATCAGGGTAGGTAGCAGTTTTCATAGACTTTCAATCAAAGTAAGTAGCAGGGATAGAGCAAGGAGTAAAGAGGTTGCCAATGCACAATTGTGGATTGCAGAAAAATGTTTTGGTATTAAATAAATAAATTTATATAAGAAAAGGATAGATCTCACTTTTATTTTAAGTTAGGACTGTCGCACCAAAATTTCAGTATACCAGATAGTGCCATTAGATGCTTTATTCATATTTCTGCACACACAGTCCAAAAAATGGTAAAAATTTGAAGCTTTTTATAACAGCAAGATAGAATCTTATTGTTTTGTGCTTTCACTCATTAAATATCTTACCTAGATGTCATTAATGGTAAAATCATGATATATTTTCAGTAATCAAGACAAATGTGTTTTTTAAGAGAGAGATGAAAGGACATTATTCTCATTCATTGTTTATGAAAAGTCATATCAGATGATGATATATCAGTATCTAGTTTTAGGAATTTACCGGTGACATTAAAAGAAAAAAATTAACCAAGTACAAAAATAAGTGACGTCTATATGCACAAATGGGCAACCTGAGGATTGAACATATATATGCTATCTACTTCCTATAGCAATTTTGTAAAACACAAGTTCTGATATAAACTAACAAAGGATATGGGAATACAAACAAGTTATCTTCATTCTGTGGCTGCACAGAAACTCAGCTATAAAACAAGAAACAACAAAAAAATCAGTTTTGAAAATTCTAGTTAAAACACATCAGGTAATAGACTCCTTACTTCTATTTCTGCAGATTCCACACGATTTTCAACAATCTCAATGCACTGCCTCTTGATTGGTGGTTCTTCACTGATTACAGTTTCTTCAGCAATGTCTGTTGCTGGTACTGTTAATACTTCAATAAAAACATATGTATATAGATAAATATGAATACAAGGGCCAGTATTTACATTACATAAAACTAATATGTAAAATTCTACTTCCAAGAGTAAACGGAAAAGCCAGCTTTTCAGACAGAAAAACCACAGCTCAATTAAATACTCATTAAGTTCAAAATGTTATACTACAGCTTTTACTGCATCTTCTATTAGAGATTTCAAAGTTCTTTTTTTAAATTTAGGTTCACAACACAGCAGGGGTGATGATTAGATATCATCAACCCCATTGTACTCATGGGTTAACAAGGCACATACATTATGTGACCAGTCACAAGGTCACAGAGAAAATCTGTGTGGCAGGGCTGGGAACAGAAACTAGATCCCCCTACTCACAATTCTGTGCTTCAGCTACAAGACTATCTCCTTTTAAATAATTTGTGAAAAGTAAGATGGCTTATATTTTTGAGGTCAATCATTTAGGCAATTTGAAAAAAATCTAGCAGTTCCCTAACCCTGAGAAAATTATGGTCATATTTATAGTACATCATTGTGTACATATTTCCTAAATATTCATTTGGTTGGCTATGTGCTCTTCTAAAGGTCAGTTCAATTAGTAACAGTATAGATTCATATTTCGTGACAAATGGCTGTATCTGCCCTAAGACTGTGGACCAAATCCTGGACCACAGTGCATGGCTTTAAGAAGCCAAGCTCTGCATTGGGAATCCCAAGGGATGATCCGATGATGGGAAACCAAGAAAGGAATCATTTCCATCAGGCGCAGCTGTTACAGGAAATATTTACACAAAACTCCACAACTATTATTGCAGCATCAGGGCAGCAATAGCTCCCCACAGTAAATGTACTCTTGCTCCAGTGGGTACAATGTGTATTCATGAATCCGCCAGCTCTGCCCCTGCTCCTCTCCCAGACCACCCTCAAAAGTCCTGGGTATCCTGGAGTCCAAAGAGGATCCTCATAGAGCAAATCCCCATGGTATGCAAATGCTGCTCCTGGCACTGGGTCCTCAAATTCTGCATCCCACTTTTCTGCCTGAGTTCCTCTGATGAAGGGTCCTAACTACTGAAAGACTGTTTTATTGTTGGTGTTCTATATTTTCTATTTTTGATACTGAGTTTCTAACAACCCAGGTTGATAGAGATAAGTCAGACAATCATCACCTTTCCCTTCAACATCTTATCTCTCCTCCTTATACCTTAGAAATTTTTCTTTCTCCCCCACTCTTTTCTTAATATATTTACATACTCAAATCTCACTGGTTAAATTTATTTCTTAAATTTTATTTTTCCCCTATAGTCTATTTTTGATCCATTTTAGTCGACTTGCACATCTACAGAAAGATGCAATTCAAATGGCATCTCACTAGAAAAATAATTCACTGCATACAGCAAATGTCAATTCTATCTGCTGTACACAGAAACAGATCATGTAAAAAGTCCCACATTTTCCTGAACTATCAATATTTTAAACTAAAATTATTCTTGAAGTTCACATTGAGCATCTTGTTTCCACTCACCTTGCTGTCCATCTGGCATGGTCACAATGATTGGCTGACCTATTCCACTGGTTGGAATTGAATGGAGATTACTAAGCTGAATGCCATCTGTAACTATAGTAATAACTTGTTGACCTCCAGAACTGACAACTTGCTGAATTGCACCATCCACAGATTCTGCAGTCACTACTTCTTCTGTTGCTACAACTGTTGATAAAGTGTAAAGAAGGTCAGGATATTTATAATTTACAAATTGGGACTCAGAATTTAGTAACTATTAGAAGCCTTTTACATGCCACTTCAAATTCAATGTTTCTTCTGCAGCTCTAAATCTAATGTATTATTAACATATAAACTATGCTTATATGATCTAATCCAAAGTTCACTGAAGTCAATGGTAATCTTTCATCAGTGCAAGAAACGAAGTTTCAAAAATATATGTACTGGTATAAATTCTGCCCTGACTGCAATCAATGGGATTGAACAGGGCAGAATTCAGCCCAAAAGATTTTAGTTAGCATTTTTCATACTTTGTAAAATAATTTTGAGATATCTTAAGTACTGAGTTAGGTATTAGTAGTGCAGTAAGAGTGAGATAATTTTTTTGAAGAGCCCAATAGCTGTTGTGTTGTCTGCACACAGCTTTGTACATTAGAAACTCTCAGAAGATTAGTAATGAAACAAATGTTTTGTTCAGAATCTGCTGAAAAGTGCCCTGAGATCTTTAAAAGGTCAATCTGAATTTTTTTAAATTCACTAATTCTTTAAAAAAAGAAGGGTGGCATGGTATGGTATTGCCACCCTTACTTCTGCGCTGCTGCAGGTGGGGCGCTGCCTTGAGAGCTGGGCGCCCAGCCAATAGCCGTCACACTCCAGCCGTCCAGCTCTGAAGGCAGCGCAGAAGTAAGGGTGACAATACCGTGACCCCCCCAAAAAAATAACCTTGTGACACACACACCCCCAACTCCCTTTTGGGTCAGGACCCCCAATTTGAGAAACGCCGGTCTTCACCATGAAATCTGCGTAGTATAGGGTAAAAGCACACAAAAGACCAGATTTCACGGTCCGAGACGCGTTTTTCATGGCTGTGAATTTGGTAGGGCCCTAACTATATGTTGTCAAATTCCTGTCACATGTATAAAGTAAAGAAACTGGAAAAAATAATATTTTGTTCTTTAATATTTTCAGTTATAGTAATCTCAGGGTGACTTGTAACAAAAATTTTGGATAGAAATGTGGGTCTAGATCCTCATGTGGTATAAATTCATGTAGGTCCAATGAAGTCAGTGGAGCTATGTCATTTTACACCAGTTGAGAATCTGGCCCGTGACCTACAAGTTATGATATCTTTTTCCTAGGCAGTAATAGGTAAAAAGATCTCTGTAGGATCTTAAAGTTGTATTGTATGGGTGTTCCACACACACAAAGCCAAACAATACCTAAATGGTCTTGGTAGAGGGTATCAAGCAGGGCTAAGTGAACAGTATAGGGTAATCTTGTCTGTTTTCCACAGAAATAAAAACTTGGGAGTCAAATAAAATATTTACTTTGGGAAAGTAATAAGAAGCAAGTGAACTTTAAAAAGGTAAATTAAATGTTGTATAGCACTTTTACAAGATCAAAAATAATAAAAACAAACCTTTGCATATCAAACCCATGATTCCAGAATGTATATATGCATTGACCCACTCAAATTCTTCTATATTACATTTATGAATCAAGCTAAAAACCAGCAAAGATATTATTCAGCGCATTGATAAACTATGTGTTATCCATCTCAGGTTGTTTTTATTTGCCCTTTAAATTATAGGCCCCGTCATAGTGTCCCTTATTTTTGAAAATGTCAGGAGGAAAAACCCTATCCAAAAAATAAAAAAAAACACTAAGGCACAAAGAGCAATGTAAGCACTAGACAATCATGAACATTTTCAAGCACATTAAACCTATGTTTATGTTCAGCCTATGTTATGTTAAAAGCAGAGGCTTTGATTTAAACAGTAGACACTAGAAGGCTTTCTATCAGAGTAAAATTTAAAACTATAGCCTATGTCATCTCAGAAATGTCAGAGATCAGATAGATACAACTAAAAAGCTTTCATCTTTGCAATTAATGACAGCACAATTTAAAATGACTGTGCCATTCAAATAATGATTGCAATCATTGCCTTTTGAAGCGCTGTCCGTAGAGATCCCTATCCTAAGGAATTACTAATAAAAACACTCTTCTGGAAGTGTTTATGCAAGAAAGCAAAGTAGTATTAACTATATTAAACAATGAGGATATGCAAGGAAATAATTTAAAATAAACCAAGTTTATTTTAAAGAAATGTATAACTTTAAAAATCAAAAAATTCTACCACAGGCTTACTGCTCGATAATAGCCAAAAATGATGACTCTACTGCCACACAGTCTCTGTTCAGGCTGCAACGTGAAAATGTCTGTTACTCCAGCAAACTGCTCTGACCTTTCAAGGAGCTGGGACTAAAGTTAAAGCTTGTGCTTTTGGATGTAAACATCACTGGGGAGCCTGCAGCAGGGATACCCCTTATTAGGGGATGGAAAATTATTTTCCAAGTTGTTATTCTATTTAAAGAGGGGAAAAAACCAGCCCTTCCCTTGCTCTCCATGTATGTACGTATTTATAATGGACCAATCACCATACTACCTTAGACACTAGCAGGTACATTAGTGCCAAGGGAAACAGCAGTTCCATTATCCTCAGAGATGCAGAAGTAATCAAAAGGTAGGATTTCTTTTTGAAGTGCAGGTTAGCAATCCTGTGCACACACTTGGGTTCAACCTCAGACATGAACAGACCTATAGTTGCACTCCAAGTATTCATTTGGAACCATGTGCTTCTCTGATGTTTTTCCCTCCAGGCAGAGCACTCCATGCTCCACCACACCCTTGGAAGCAAGACCCCTCTTCACATGGGGTATTCACTGGAATAGCAATTAAAATAAACAACACTAGAGAGGTCCAGTGAGAAGCATTTTTCTCTCTGCTGCTTTGTAAAATAGATTATTTTTAATTGCTAAACTATACATGGCTAGTAGGAAGGGACTGGGGGAAGGCCAACCTGGAAAAGAGGGAAAGAAGTGAAAGGTTTGAAATCCATACAGAAGATATGCACCAAACCTAACTCTTCCTCCTTATCTATTCACGGTTGTATATTTTTGAAGCTACAGCGAAGATAAGAGCCAAAAATGAATGCCCATCTCTAAAGGTTTGCTAAATTATTTTACATATAATTATGACTCTCTTGCTAATTTTACTACGGACACAAAAAGTGTAGCCTTTTGCTTGAATATACTGGTGTTGATACACAGGTAATTAATTACTTCTTTTTCCTGCTATACATTTTAAAAGCCATTAGAGACTTCAGGTTGGTTTATTTATAAAGCTTATTTTTTTCCAGGGCTTTGCACCTTTAATGGATTTCTGATTTGGCTTGGGTTCTACTGCATCATAGTGAAGGTGGGCCTATGAGAGCTCTCAGCCAGTTATCAAAGAACATCTACCACTGAATCCTAAATACACTGCTAATCTTGTAGATCTTCTCCAGCATTTAAACTCTGAAATATTCTAAGAATGTAGTCTGATTAATTTGAAAGAGAGATTACCCAGCTCAAATCTCTCTCCCTAGTTACTTCTTTCAAAGTGTCAGACTATCAACTTTTGTTGGATGGGGTTTGGTTGCCTGATGGATCCATTAGGTGAATAATTTTTTTCTATATGATATATAAATATCTGCTGCCATCTTCACAAGGTCTAATAATCATAGTCTTTGAAGCCACTTCTGTTCCACCAGATTCATGACTGCCCTCTCTTTCCTAACTTTCTGCATCATAAATGGACAGAAGTAGGAATGGGGGGGAAGGCAGCAGACTCTCTGGGTAAGACTGGGAAAGCATGTTCATGGCAATAGGGTTGCCAATTTCCTGGGGAAATCTAGTTGAGGACAGGGTGCTGGTAAATACCAGCTTAAACTTGATTTAAACCAGGACACTGGGGAAAAATAACTGCATCAGTGTCCAGCAAGTTCTGCAAGCATAGAACAAATCTTTTCAAACTTCAGATACATCCATTCAAAACTGAGGAATAGGCTCAGTCTACTCACTACATCAAAGTTGGTCTTCTGCTACAGAATGCTGCACAGTCAAATGAACTTGGATTGGTAGTCTGCAACTCTGCATGCTTCTGATCGCTTAATGCTTCAAGCCTGCAACTCTGCATTATTGTCATTTTCATATAATCAAATGTTTTCAACTATAATATTGAAAACTGAAATATGAGTCATGACATACAACTTACTCGAGAAAATACCAAACCAAAATGTATACAGACATTCCAATGTTCAGTATTATAATTACAAGTATTAGTATTACATCCACTGCAGTTTTACTTATTTGTACAACCCTAAATTAATCTATGAATCTACTGCCTTATGCAGCCACAATTTGAATATGTAACTAAAAATAAGTGTAATGTGGCGTGCATTAACGAAACAGTTTTTAAAAATAGAAAATGCCTTAAACTGGGATGAAGTAGTTTATCCCAGAGTGCTAAAAACCATGATTTTACCTGGTAAAAACCACCTCTGGACAATATCAGACCATCCCAAGCCTCGTTAAGAGTTCTCGAAGGAGGAGGAGGAGCTGGCTACGCCCCTATTTATTTATTTTTTTTTAAAGGGAATAAAAGATGTAGGCTGTTGTATGTTCAGAGTAATTGGGGCTAATGACACTTTATACTATCTTGGCAGTCAACTGATTCTCTGTCCTCCCACAGCCTTGCAGAGTGAAACATGCTACAGATGGCTGCAGATACTAGCTGAAGATGCATGTTGCTCCTTTTCAGTGCAGCAGCAATGTGTGCCCAGAAGAGTGTTCCCCAGTCCTATCCCCACTGGCAGGATTCCTAGAACAGTGAATACATTTTCCAGCATCCTTGGTCACACTAGTAGTGCTATCCAGGCAGGATTTAGCTCTACATACATGTGTTACATTTGTAGGCAGGGTGCTTCAGTGTTTTGGGAGAGGACCCACATGTCATTTTATGGGCTGCATTCCAGTTAGTTAACGATTTAATCCAATATACTTAAGATTATTTAGTGGTCTTCACATGATGAGTGTGTTTTGTTTGAACGTTGTATGTTAATGGCCATCTTTTCCTAGTTTAAAAAAATATGAACTTAAACAAAATACAACAAGGAGTCCGGTGGCACCATGAATCTGAAGAAGTGGTTTTTTTACCCAAGAAAGCTTATGCCCAAATAAATCTGTTAGTCTTTAAGGTGCCACCGGACTCCTCGTTGTTTTTGTGGATACAGACTAACACGGCTACCCCTCTGATACTTTAAACAAAATGTCTAGTGTTCAGATATTAAAAGTTTTTCTCCCAACTAGTAATACAGCAGGTCAGAAACCAGTTTTTGATCTGACTATGGGCTCCTGAATGATGTTACGTTTCATGAAAGTGAGTGCTGCCTCCAAGAGATTCAGAAATACCAACTGTAAATAAAAAAAAGTCTTACTCTGAAATAGTTACGTCTTATATGTGGTAAGTATTTTACACGATATGATCCTCATACATTGCTGATTTGAGCAAAATGGGTATTAATTTCTTTTCAATATTTTTTAAATGAATTTCAATCCATTTATCAGACAAATTGTACTGCCGAAAGCTTTATCTCCACATTCTGTGTGTTCGTTTACTCAATGCAAATCAATTACTTTGCTTTCTAACCTGGTGTTTCTGAAGAGTTGGACAGAGGAGCAGACGCTTCCGCTAAAGCTGCTAATGTAGCTAATACTGATGTTGATGAATTTCCGAATTGTACAGCAGATACTCCCGTCTCGTCTAGTAGGAGAAAAAATAAAGTCAGTTCACAAACTTGTATTAGAATGTCACACAAGTCCCTATTTTTTACAGTGAAGACATATATTGGTCTTGTTATAAACCAAAAGTGCTATTCTGAAGACAAGTTTTTTAGGCTAATGCAGTTTCTGATGAGTTACCTCAATTTATATTATTATTCTAAGTACTTGGATATTTATAATATGCAAAAGACAACAAAGAGGAATAAGGCACCTGCTGCAATCTTACCATCACTGTTCTTAATAGTCTTTGCATAAAACGGCAAATCAACTAAGTATAAAACCCAATAGCTATCCTAAATGCATGTAAATAGCTGTTGCATTTGATATATTTGCAGAAGATACCAGACCTGTTAGGTTCACCACCCCTCCAGGTCCAATGATAAACTGTGGTGTGGCTGCGTGTATTGTCACAGTGTCAGGACTCTCTGGATTTGTATTGATTTGGTTCTGCATTGCAATCTAGGAGTCAAAAGACAACAATACTATTCAGTCTGCAAATAAACATTAAAAACAAACATATTATACTTCTATAAAAACTTTTTTTAAATGACAGCTTCCTCCACAGGAGAAGGTATATAAGACTAGAACAAGATGTAAATCTAGTCAACCCCCACCCAAGTAATAATCTAGGAGCTATTTCAGGTAGATTGGAAAGAGCAAGGACTGATGAGGACTCACACCAAATTATGTAAATTGTGACCAAGAGGCTGCAACTTTAGACTTTATCTTATTTGCTTCATAAAGGCAACATAATCTGAGTGAAGTAAAACAGTAGACTGCCACCAACACCTGTTTCCCTAGCATTTCAATACTGAATACTCAATACCCTCACTTATTCTAGGCCAAAGCGGCCCACTTAACCATGAAGCTTATATAAAACTACATAATCTCAGCGTCTGAAGCTACCATGCAAGCGACTGTACCGGTAAGCCAAAAAGCCTGGCTGTGTGAATCTGGGCATTCCAATGGATCCCATCCTCACTAGTATAGAAAGTTGGACTGGTGCCTAGTCAACAAAAAGAGGGCATCTCCTCCCTCTCCCATCCCCACCAACTAATTTAGCCCCCACACGTAAAGCCAGGACATATTGCCAGAGATGCCAGTACCTTAAAGTTTAGTTGCCATACCCCATCTGCAAACTATCCCAGCTATTCTGTAAGTCAGAATGAGCCAAGTTAAAAAGACTAAAGGCCCTCACTTCTTCGATTGGCAGGGGCTAAAAGCATTCTTCAGCCAATTTTTACACAAATAATATGTATTAGTATCATCTCACTTCTATGCTATGGACCGAAGAGGAGAAAATCTATGTTCATCACCATGCAACCTCCTACAACTACTAAATTAACAACTTAGCTGATCAGCATCTTTCTGTAAGTTTCATCTGCATCATAAATCAAAAAGTTACCTGTAATATTTCTGCTACATCTTCATTCCCGTTGTCTATTGCAATATCTAATGCAGTTTTGCAAAATTTACTTTGCGTGTGGACATCTGCTCCATATTTTATTAAGAGCTCCACCACCTCCTGGTGATTGTGTTCTGTAGCCCAGTGAAGAGCAGTCATCTTTAGCATGTCCTTTGCATTAACATCAGCACCATGCTGCAAACAAAAACATTACATAAATCAAATAAGCACAGGCTGTTTGAACTGCAAAATGCTGCAAATGTAATGATGTCCACGATGATGAAAGTACTCTCTTTCACTTGCTTGCTGCAAGGAACTTCCTGCTGTCTTATAATTACTATTTCATTAAAAGTACTTTATAGTAATTACCACACACATTAACACAAAGGATTAAATAATTCCTAGGACCACAGGTGTAGATTTTAGAAGATTTTTATTTATATAGTACTGTACTGCATTATGAAGAAGTCTTATTTTTGGATGCCAATAAACAATTTGCCTGAAAGCACACTGATTGTAACAAATATTTAAAAATAAAATACAAAACTGAATGGGAAAAAGAATGTACCACCTGTACCTTTAGTACAGAAGTTAAATTTTTTAAAAGCCCTTAAAATTATTTAAAAAGTCATTTTCAGCCAATTGAGGGATTAAAGAAAGTTACACCTATGCAGATTTATAATTAACTAGTCTTCTAGATTCAGGTTCAGTTTTAAATGGCAGATACCATAAATAGAAGTTTCTACCTTAAGTAAGACTTCTACTATGTTTGCATGGCCTTCAGATGCTGCCATATGTAATGGAGTTCTGTCCACTTTGGTTCTCGCATCCCGACTTACACCAGCTCGAAGTAACACTTCTGTTGTTGAATAGTGCCCATACTGTGCTGCTAGATGAAGTGGTGATGTTCCCAACTGTAATGTGGTACAAAAGTGGACTATTAACAAAAAAAACCAAACCCAGCATGAAGTACTCACTTCCAACCCTCTTGTTTTGTCTTTTCTATCCTGGAGGTACAGAACCCAGGCATCAGTCAACCACTTCTAACTCTATTTCTCTTAATAATCCTACCTTTTTCCCTTTTAATTTCATGGAAAGAAGGAGCAGTAGATTGAAAGAATGAAATATAAAAAGAAAGATTTCCAAATTGAGATTTTCTGCTAATAAGTTCCCATCATCCAGAGAAGAGACCACTGTCTATGGCTTGCCTCTTCAAGGTCACATACATGTTCCAACTCTACCAACTTCCAGCTTAGGTGTTTGTCATTGACCCTACTTCTGCTGATCATCAGCAATTAGAATAAAGGTATTAATTGGGCCCTCTTCCTAAACTAACACATGGTCACGTAATCAGGATGAGCTTTCTTTCTGAATGATGTACACATTTTATTATATTTTCCAAAGTTCACCTGGACTGCCGTTAAAAGATTAACTCATTCAGAGTTCACTATCATCAATTACTTGCCCAATTACTTGCCCAGTGCCTAAAATAGTCCTAGGTACCTAATTCCTAGGTCAGACAATACAATTAACTATCCAGTTTCAATTTGCAATGCCATAGTCCAGTGTCCAACCTCAGATTCAATACAGGAATATATATAAACCTCAATGTAGGTTTATATGATTGTATAGATTTCTGATAATTTAGTTACACTATTTTCCAGGGAAGATATCACAGAGAAACAAAAATAATGTAAAAACATTTCAAACAAATGAAAATTTTTTATTACCCAGTCTGTGGTAAAAGGTGCTCCATTTGCCATCAAAATGCGAACTTCATCATCTTGACCTGCTCGTGCAGCTTCTAAAAGCTTCTTTCCCAAATCTACCAAGGACATCTTGTGAAATAATGTAGGGGGAAAATTATGAAAAGTTTAACATTAAATTGACACTACTTCTTAAGTGTACAAATGCTACCAGAGTTTTTAAAAAATACCAATCATTTTTCTTCTCCATAATTTTTTTTTGGGGGGGCAAGACTTTTAAAAATTAGATTATGCTTTAGGCATTATAACAAGTTTCCTCACCTGCTTAATACACAGCAAACCTGTTCATGCAACCTTTTTTGGACATTCAAATAGAGTTGAAGTTGGGTGAAGAGTTTAATACTTTATATTCCTTCTTGCATTATTGTCCACAGCTGTGGAAGGTTTTTCTTTTTTAAAAGTTACTCCAGCCTCAAATTAGACTGAACTGGCTATATATTCTCTACATAAACAATGATGTATACTCTCTTACTTGGTATTGATTGCAACCCAGGGCAGCAACATTGGTACCAAGGGGATCAAACGGTACCAAAGATTTCTGGCTACTTATGTCCCCTGTTCATATTTCCCACTGGCACTGCATACATTTAGAAAAGCTATTTACTTTGATTAATTAAGGATCTGCCATGCTAAAAATACACTATGATAGACAGGAAGCACAATGCTTTTGATAACTTTTCTACGGAATTCCCTCTAGTGGACTATTACTGTATGGTGACACTAATATGTCAAAAAAGTTGACTTGCGCTGCCAGGAAAGAGAAGACAAGGAATTTGGGGGCAGTTGTGGCTTCACCTTGTAAATACATCAAAGCCAGATCAATTGTCAAAATTAACAAAACAAAAAAGTACAACTTGCAAGGGAAATCCATAGCCAGGCACTGGAAACAGTGGACATGCTCACTATAAGTGACTCAAAATGACTGAACTGAAATTCAAAATAAAAACCAAAAATCCAGAATTCATCATTTCAGAAAAATAGCTAAGTATGAAAGAGAATTCCCATCTAATCTGGCAAATGCTCATATAAACACACACAAAACCCCATACTTTCTAAAATGTATGAAATTCATATTCAATATATCTAGTTGCTTCACCACTTTCAAATACACACGCTAACTTATCTGGACATTCTTTTTCAAGCTGGAAAGGGTTTGTTGTTTGTTTGGCAATAGACTTAATTACTGGAACATTCCTTCAGAGGAGTATTTAAACATTTTTCTATTATCTGTATTAATATATTTTCCATATGAAGATGATCTATTAAGAAGTATTTTTGAAGTAGAAATATGTGAACAGTATTTGATTTTTTTAGTGTATACAATTTTTGGTGATCTCAATAGATTGTACTGATATCAATTTGATAGTGCTTGTTCAGCATATTATTTTATTGTAAATATGCAGAATTGGTAGAAATAGTAATTTTAGCACTTATGGATAAAATTAGGTTTTCCATTTTAGACATTCTGTTTTTAACAGTATACATGGCTATATTTCTATGCATGTTTTAGGAGCCTCAACAAGGTTGTGGACTTCACAAGGCAAGTAATATATAGATTATGGGGGGGAGGGAAAGAGTAAACCTATGTGGCAAAACATCCCTAAACATATGTTTTTTCTACATGAACTCCCCGGAACAACATCTTAGCAAAACCACTGACTCTGACCTTAGACCCAATATTAAAAATTAAATAATTAGAGAGTGTCCAGAATTTAAAATACAGTTTAAACTACCAGCCAAAACATATAATTAACTTTTCATTCTTTTATCTATGCTTTAATCTGCAAAGATACTAAGAATGAGAATAGGTTTTACCAATTTACTTTCCAGTCATGCACAACAAAGGGGTCAGACTGTATTATATTAGTCGTAGTTTATGAGAAGCGTGATGTATGTTTCTTGATGGAGTAATTTACCAATACTCATAGTTACAGGTCTAGCTGCTCCTCTTTTTTGGTCTCAGAGTACACTTCGTCATGCCTTTATCTGTCCTGGGGTGGAATTCCACAATTCTCCCACACTTAAATCAGGGCCTGGGCTACAGTACCCTGCATGTTAACTATTCTCACCCTGCAGGTCCAACTGAGATTGGACACCTGAGGTTCTTCCCTTTCGAAGTCCATGACTAGTGATGCCCAGTGTGCAGACAGACTTCTTAAAAACAAAAGTATTATTTATTCATGAATAGGAACAAAGCTTTTAGAGTGAAGGGCGCATCGTTGCCTGATGGTAACTTAGGCAGGCCTTAACTTCTTCAGACACTCAGTCTAATGGGTGCCTGCGTCAGCCTGGTTGCTCTAAACAACTGCCCCCTCACACCTTCGCCCAAGAGACCCTTATTAAATCTGCCATAGTTCTTTTGATCTTCTGCGTTCCCAGCATTTTCCTGTCCTGAAATTGCCTCTTAACTCTCAAATGTTTGCTCACAAGTGGCTTATCTTGAACCATTCTTTCCTTTCCTGCTTGCCTTTCCCTACAGTCCCCTATTAAAGAAAATCAATATATTCATACAGTAAAAATCCCAAGAACCAGGTCAATATACAGTATTTATAAATTATTACAGAACAGCTCCAATTCCATCACACAAATGATAGGGCAGTTCAGAAAGAAATACCATTAAACTATTATTTTAACTTTTTTTAAATGGAGTCAAAATCAGTCACAAAACCAATGAATTTGTAAAGTTTTCTTTGTGACTTCTTTAATTATGGTAGTTCCTAACTGAGAAATGGAGGAGTGAGGACAAGATGACTAGCACTGTAGACATCTATATTAGTGCTAGTATCAGGAACCAATCTGTTCCTGATACTTTTAGCGTAAGGAAGTAAAACCAGCCCATTAAGAGAGGGGACAGTGTCTTTTTACTTTTGTCAGGAAGAATCTTTGCAATGGAAAACATCAAGCTAATAAGTTATGAATGGCTGTTCCACAATAAAGTCATGAACAGGAGAAAAGTTTCAGAGTAGCAGCCGTGTTAGTCTGTATCCGCAAAAAGAACAGGAGTACTTGTGGCACCTTAGAGACTAACAAATTTATTTGAGCATAAGCTTTCGTGGGCTACAGCCTACTTCATCAGATGCATAGAATGGAACATATAGTAAGAAGATATATATACATACAGAGAACATGAAAAAGTGGAAGTAGCCATACCAACTGTAAGAGGCTAATTAATTAAGATGAGCTATTATCAGTAGGAGAAAAAAAAGTTTTGTAGTGATAATTAAGATGGCCCATTTTAGACAGTTGACAAGAAGGTGTGAGGATACTTAACATGGGGAAATAGATTCAATATGTGTAATGAACCAGCCACTCCCAGTCTCTATTCAAACCCAAGTTAATGGTATCTAGTTTGCATATTAATTCAAGCTCAGCAGTTTCTCGTTGGAGTCTGTTTTTGAAGCTTTTCTGATGTAAAATTGTCACCTTTAAGTCTGTTACTGAGTGACCAGAGAGGTTGAAGTGTTCTACTGGTTTTTGAATGTTATGATTCCTGATGTCAGATTTGTGTCCATTTATTCTTTTGCATAGAGACTGTCTGGTTTGGCCAATGTACATGGCAGAGGGGCATTGAAGAGTATATTACTGAAAGGCTACAGTATAATTGTGAAAACAGTTTTATGGGGGGAAAATGAACCTTTCTATTAATGCAGTGTTTCCCAAACTTGGGACGCCACTTGTGTAGGGAAAGCCCCTGGCGGGCCGGGCCAGTTTGTTTACCCGCCGCGTCCGCAGGTTCGGCCGATCGCGGCTTCCACTGGCCGCGGTTCGCTGCTCCAGGCCAATGGAAGCTGCTGGAAGCGGCACAGGCCAAGGGACGTACTGGCCGCAACTTCCAGCAGCTCCCATTGGCCTGGAGCAGCGAATCGCGGCCAGTGGGAGCCGCGATCAGCCGAACCTGCGGACGCGGCGGGTAAACAAACCGGCCCGGCCCGCCAGGGGCTTTCCCTACACAAGCGGCATCCCAAGTTTGGGAAACACTGCATTAATGGATAAAGCTGGAACAAAGTGCTTTAACCTTTGATAAGGTCATTTCAATAATTCCAAAACAAAATTGTTCAGATATTTTGTTTCACAGTGAATTTCAACTTTTCGTTCCAATATGGGACAAAAGGAATTTTTGAAATGTCAGAATTCAAATTCCAAATTAGGTTGAGAATTGTTAAATTCCAAATTTTGACCAGCTCTCAACATAATTCATGAACATCACAGTCTTATTTCTCTCCTTTGATTTTGTGGTTGTATTTTTAAAGGAGGAGGAACCAAGCAGTATATAAAAAAACGTCATCAGTCTTGCCATGGGGTGTCTGAACTCTGATGTAACCTTCTATTAAGAATTTCCAAGACTACCCCTCGAAGGAGCAAGTAAATAAACTTTTGTTATAGCCCTGTGGGGTTGCTCCCACTAGATGTTTCAGTCCACACACTCAAAGATATTTGAAGACAGTGACCTACAAGTACACTTAATTTTATTTCTCATGGGATACCCAAAGAAATGTTCACAGAGCCATCTTGTGGAGACGAGTAAAAAAAACCCTAACAAAAATTACATTGTCGGCCAGCTACAAAATAAAATCAAATTATATAACTTACAGCAGTGAGCAGCAGTGATACTATAGTTGTTGAGAACCAATTAGTTCTATCACTAGAAGACTTTCTATGCACTTAGAAACTTTCCATAGACAGAAAACGTATCACTAATGGTATTTCTCATGACTACTCAGCTAAAGTTGATTTTTTTTTTAAATTAAAAATGACCTGTGAATATTATTCTAATATTGCTTTTGGAATGCTGTTTCTTTGTTGCACTTACATAAACTCAAAATGGGTTATTTTTTAAAATAAACTTTTAACATGTGGTTGATTTTCTTATCAATGGGAACAAATGCAGTCTATACCATAGAGTAAGAACCCTCACATTTAGCATGTAAAATATGGCCTGAACAGAAAAATATGTTTGTACAAATAAACTTGTGCACAACGACATTGGACCTTAAATTATACGATTTTGCAGCTTCTCTGGATGGTACTTCCCAGAAGCTACTGTGGATTTCTCAGCATACTGGTGGCTTTTGGAATTCAGGGCTGTCCTTAGGAGCTGAAAAATGTGTGTGCAATTCTCAGCGGCATCAAGCCCATGCCTGATACAACTGTGCACGTTCTTATACTGGGGTGGATATTGGCAAGGGTGGCTCTTCACCATCTTTTATGAACTTTCCTGCTTCTGAGCCAGCCCTGGCATAAAAGTTATGAGGGCTAGAATAGACCCCTACAAACTGTTGCACTGGCCCGAAATCTGTTGAGCACAACACTCGACCCCAGAACAATTCCCCACCACTCCTCTGCCAGCATGAGAGCATCTCAGGAGGGGTTTTATACCAGCAGCCTAGGATTTTTCCCCTGCCAGAGAAATCTTCAGCTGCCCCTTTAGGACAGCTTTAAGGTCACTTTGTGACACTCCAGCTGCTTGAAGTGACACAAGCAAGACCAAGAATCTAGCCCTATATGCAGAACAGTAAAATATTATAGTCAACGTTGAGTTTTGCACTTAAAATTGGAATCAATTATAAATTAAGTGCTGCTACTGGACTTCCATAGAATTGGGACTGAGCATTATAGAGAGATGGGGAAGATGGTCCTTTTCAAATACTGTATACATCCTTTTCATCTGACCAGTATAGTATGGTCTTTGGGCTCTCCAGCTGCATTTCTGAAATTGGAACTTGGAAAAAAGAATCAACAGTCTTGTTCCAGACATGACAAACAAGATGTCAGTAGGTTGAGGATAATATCTTGAGCCTATAACATGAGTAGTTACTACACCAATTGTTTGTTTGCAAAGCCTTTTCTACACTAGAAAGAGTATACTGGTATAGCTATACCAGCACACGCTCCTAGGCCTTGTCTACACTTGCAAGTTAGAGCGCATTAAATCAGCCCCGGGCGCCCTAACTCCTGAGGTGTTCACACTGGCAAGGCACGTAGAGCGCCCTGACTCCGCAGCTGGAGCGCCCCTGGTAATCCACCTCCACGAGATGCATAACGCTTGCTGCACCCCGGCTGGAGTACCACGCCACCAGTGTGGATACCCTGGTCTATTAATGCGCTCTGATCGGCCTCCTCTACAGCCCCGCCCTCAGGTGACCAACCGTCAGACCCGCCCTTTAAATTCTCTGGGAATTTTGAAATTCCCCTTCCCGTTTGCTCAGCAAGGCGTGGCGTGCTCTCAGCGCATCTTACCAGTTGACCATGCCTCCACGCGCCAGGCGATCCCCAGTATGGAGCAATGGCGAGGTGCTGGACCTCATCAGTGTTTGGGGGAAGGAAGCTGTCCAGTCCCAGCTGCGCTCCAGCCATAGGAATTACGATACCTACGGGCAGATATCAAGGGCCATGATGGAAAGGAGCCATGACCAGGACGCAGTGCAGTGCAGGGTGAAAGTGAAGGAGCTGCGGAATGCCTACCATAAAGCGCGGGAGGCAAACCACAGCTTCGGTGTTGCCCCCACAACCTGCCATTTCTACAAAGAGCTGGATGCGATACTTGGGGGTGACCCCACCTCCACTCTGAAAACCACCATGGACACTTCAGAGGCCGTAATAGCACAGAGGTCAACAAGGCAGGAGGAGGAAAGCAGCAGCGAGGATGCTGAGGCGGAGGGGGGCCCAGAGCCAGAGGACGGCCCGGCATCCCTAGATGCATGCAGCCAGGAGCTGTTTTCAAGCCAGGAGGAAGGTAGCCAGTCACAGTGGACAGTGCTTGGGGAAGAACAAACACCAGAGGAGGTGCCCCGCAAGTGGCTTTTATTTTGGGAAGGTAGTTGTTTGGTGCGGGCTCTTGTGGCGAGGAGGGTTGGAGAAAGAAGGGATAAGGCTACGTGCATGCCTAGATGCGGAATAGGGGGTTTCTGTGCTCTCTAACATTGCGGTAATCGGCCTCAGTTATTTCTTCAAAGGTCTCATGCAGAAATGGGGCAATCAGCTTGCACAGGTTCCTGGCAGAGCTACTGTGCTCCTTGTCCCAGTTAGGCTAACATGTCCGTGCCACTGTGCCGTGAGGGGCGGGGGGACCATTGTTGCACACAGACAAGCAGCATAAGGGCCATGGCGGAAGCCGCATTGTAGTAGAAGACCCTCCCTTGCTTCCCAGATCACCCTCAGCAGCGAGATATCTTCCAGGAGATATCTTTCCACTCATCCTGTGGAAAATGTGGGGACAGTGTTCAGTATAGGGGCCCCCTGCAGCTGTTGGCTCTCCCCAAGACACAGAACCAACCCCAGAGGACAGTACGGCCGTGAAACAATCAGTCCCCCTTGCCCCTGTGCTTACTCGCCATTTTGGGGCTCCTGTGGGTTATGTGCGCTCGTTTTGGGACAGCACTTTCTGCTATTGTGTACACTGTACTTGTCTTTAAGTACAGTCGAATCATTGCTCTGTCTAGCGTGAACAATGCTGCCTCTGGAAGCATACGCGAAGAACCAAAGAGGACCTGCTGCATGAAGCCATGTAGCAGTCCCTTACTGAAAATCAAAAAGTACAGGAGTGGCGGGAGTCTGAAAGGAGGCTCCACCAGCAGAAAGCTGATCGCCAGCACCAAAGCACGGAGCAGCTCATAAGCATTATGGATCACCAAGCAGACTCAATACAGGCGCTCATAGCACTGCAGATGGAGCAGATCCGCCCCCGCTCCCCCCCGCCCCCAGCCCTTGTCCCAAACTCTTTTCCTTGTGCCCCCATGTCACCGCCAACCCACTTCCCCCAACAACCGGTTTCTTACTGCCACCAGCTGCCTTCAATACCGGTAGCTTCACCACCCAGCCATGCAAGCTAAGACCCTTCCCACTGCACTCAACCCCCATCACCATGCATTTTAGCCAGCCTGAAGTGCAGCACTCATTGTGCGGCACTCCAGACAGGAAGGCTGAATATGATAATAAGACATACGCAAATCTGTGATAGTCCTGTTCCCACCCCGCCCCCTTCCCTCCACCTACACAGCACAGATGTGTCATGCCCTGTTTCCCCAGCAGTTGTGTTTTTTTCAATAAATGAATTTTTTGGCTTTGAAAACATTCTTTATTGCATTAAGTACAAGATACCGTAGCCCAGGAAAGCAACAAGCACTGCAAGTCAGTGCATCATACGTAGCAAACACTAGCCTACTAGCATTGGAACCACTGCACTTCACTCCCGTGCAGGGCACCAAACATTATTGGTGGCTTTCAGCATCGAATTGCTCCCTCAAGGCATCCCTAATCCTTACAGCCCCGCGCTGGGCCCCTCTAATATCCCCGGTCTCTGGCTGTTCAAATTCAGCCTCCAGGTGTTGAACCTCCAAGGTCCATGCCTGAGTGAAGCTTTCACCCTTCCCTTCACAAATGTTATGGAGGGTACAGCACGCGGCTATAACCGTGGGGATGTTGTCATCGGCCAGGTCCAGCTTCCCACATAGACAGTGCCAGCGGCCCTTTAAATGGCCAAAAGCACGCTCCGCCGTCATTCTGCACCGACCTCAGCCTGTTGTTGAGCCACTCCTTGCTGCTGTCAAGGCTCCCTGTGTAGGATTTCATGAGCCACGACACTAAAGGGTAAGTGGGGTCTCCAAGGATCACAATGGGCATTTCAACTTCCACTACGGTGATCTTCTGGTCTAGGAAGAAAGTTCCAGCTTGCAGCTTCCTGAACAGGCCTGTGTTCCGAAAGATGCGTGCATCATGCAACTTTCCGGACCAGCCTGCGTTAATGTCCATGAAACGCCCACGGTGATCCACAAGCGCCTGGAGAGAAATACCCCTTCCAATTTATGTACTCGGAGGCTAAGTGGTCTGGTGCCAGAATTGGAATATGCGTCCCATCTATCGCCCCTCTGCAGTTAGGGAAACCCATTTGTGCAAAGCCAGCCACAACGTCACGCACGTTGCCCAGAGTCATGGTTCTTCTAAGCAGGATGCGATTAATGGCCCTGCACACTTGCATCAACACGAGTTCAACGGTTGACTTTCCCACCCCGAACTGGTTAGCGACCAATCAGTAGCTGTCTGGAGTTGCCAGCTTCCAGATTGCAATAACCATCCGCTTCTCCACCGGCAGGGCAGCTCTCAATCTCGTGTCCTTGCGCCGCAGGGTGGGGGCGAGCTCAGCACAGTCCCATGAATGTGGCTTTTCTCATCCGAAAGTTCTGCAGCCACTGCTCATCATCCCAGACTTGCATGACGATGTGATCCCACCACTCAGTGCTTGTTTCCCGAGCCCAAAGGCAGCATTCCACTGTGGTGAGCATGTCTGTGAATGCCACAAGCAATCTCATGTCGTCTGCGTTATGCAAGTCGACATCATCGTCGGACTCCTCACTGTCATTTTGTAGCTTAAGGAGTAACTCGACTGCAATTCGTGACGTGCTGGCGAGACCCATCAGCATATTCCTCACAAGTTCAGGATCCATTCCCGCAGACCAAAAGGGAAGACAGAGCACGCAGTACAAAAAACGTTGAAAAATGGCACCAAATGTGGACGGAAGCACAGGGATTGCTGGGATTCGAAGCGATGCATCACGGGGCATTGGGACAGGACCCAGAATGCCCCCCCCCACCCCCGCCCTCTTCCCACAAGCACAGCGCCAGAAAGTGGAAGAGGTGCTCTGTGGGATAGCTGCCCATAATGCACCGCTCCCAATGCCGTTGCAAGTGCCGCAAATGTGGCCATGCCACTGCGCTTGCAGCTGACAGTGTGAACACATGGCAGCACTTTCTCTGCTGTGGTCTCTGAGGGCTGGTTTAACTCACAGCGCTCTACATCTGCAAGTGTAGCCATGCCCCTAGTGAACACACAGCTTATATCACAAGAGTTCTTTTTCTGGTATAGCTTATACCAGCTCCCAACAAAATAGCTACACTGGCAAAAGGACTTTGATGATTTAACTGTGTCTACACTAGGGCTTTTGCCAGCATAGAATTGTCTCACACTCCTGACATAACTATACGACCAAAACTTTTAAGCGTAGACCACACCCTAGCTGAGGGTGCCCTTGTACCCCTAATAGCTCCTGCCCTACCACATGGGGTCATTGGCCAGCAGCAGTGTTTTGTCTGGGACTGATTAAGTGACTGGGATGCTCTTGTTTGTACTGTATTTGAAGTTCTTCACAGTAATCCTTGAGTTTTTGGACCTTTAGACTCAATTACTGCCATACACTTCACATGGCTACCTTGAAGACCACTTAAGTGCCACAGCTGGAACAAAAATCAAATGCACAGCTGTGAGGAACCATCAACATAGTACATCTGTTCTGAAGGAACTGTATTGGCTTATTTACTTTCAGTGGCAATTCAAGTTGTTAAACTTGTTGTATAAAGCTCTAAATGGTTTGGATCGTAGATATCAGAGTTCATCTCTCTTCCCCCATGCTACCAGCTAGGGTGATATGGAATGAGGCAGCTGGTAGCAGAACATTCTCAGGCCTTGCTTACACTGAGATTTCAGCCACCACTGTAGCTGTATCAGAGTGAACAGGAGTTACGCCGGTATAACCGACACTCAGGGGTGTAGATTTTCCACACCCCCGAGCAACGTAATTATACCGACATAAGTTGGTAGCACAGACCAAGCTTCAAATGCAGATCACATTGCTCTAGTGTATCAGTGCAGTTTACTGCAGGGTAAGCTGTGCCAGCAATACACAGTATCTATGCTAAGGATTTGCACTAGGGCAGTTACACAGATATCTGAAAATCCAAGGTAAACAAAGCCTAAGGAAATAGAATATGCTACCCCACTGGTCTGATAAAGACCAAGAGAATCGTGCTTTGGAACACATGTAAGGCCCATCACTTCTCACAGCCACTTGTTATTTATTCTTCAGAAAGTCCTTTTCTTTTTGCTGCTTCAAAGCTAATCTGCCTGCACAATCACTGACCTGATTTTCAGAGGTGCCGAGCACCGCAACGCCACTGAAGTCAATGGAAGCTTATTCGGCATCTCTGAAAAATCAGGCTAACGGTTTTTCGATTAGATTTTGTATACATGCCCTGAGAGGTGTCAAAGAAAAACACTGAAAATTCCTAACATATATCGATATATAAATCTGTTGGCAAAAAATTAATTCATTAAATAAAATACAAACATCTCATTTTATATTTCATTATCTAATCAGTGTTAAAATATCATCACTGAAATCAACTTGTTTCTGATTTTCCAAGTACAGACAATACCACAATGACTGAATTCAGGGCAAGGTATTGCCCCCATCACCACCAATAAAAGAAAACCCCTCTTTCATCTAACTAAAAATGGTTTTATTAGTACCTGCATAGAGGCTAAACTACTTGTTTCCACACGGTAATGCTTCTTAAGACCACTTCTGATGCATTAATTTTATTTTCACACGTATATATCATCTAACAGGCTGCATCCAATAATTTCTAAGGAAATAAATCCATCAAATTGAGTCATTTCCTTGTAAATTGTCATAACTCACTGATTATTCTATAATTCCCAGACATCATCATAGGATCAACGTAAGTATGCAGGTTGATATTAAAGATCTGAGCTAGAGTACAGAATTAAAATTTTATTTTAATATACAGTTTGTCAGAAGTAAACCGTTTTAATGCATAATGTTTTATCATGTCAGCCTTTTATTCTAACAGTGCAACAATTCTGCTCCTACTGATAGCTAACCACTGTTTCTAGATAGTTAACCAAAAATTCAACATGATATATGCTTCAGAAAAAGTTTACTCTCTCAGAGAACAGGTGATATGAATAGTAAACACTTGCTGTCATGTGGCGGGTCAAAGTATTTAATTTTGTCAGTAGTTTTGTTCTCTCACCCTTTTAATTTTAAATATGCCCATGTATCAATAAGACTCCATTGTACAATTCAGAACGATAGAAAATAATTTTTTCCTTGAGCCAGAAAGCATACACTTGGCTCTTACCTATGTTACAACTGTTATTCCCCTAATAAATGCTATCTTGTATTGACAGCCAAGATCTAGTTATGTTTTAACTATGCCCCTGAACTGTACTACAGCTTTGAAGAGAACAGGTCTGCAGTACGAACTGAGGATACACGTGTTGTCCCCACTTCAGTTTAAAACAGTTTCTTAACATAGACATCTATAATGAAGACCCTTGACACAGTTACTATTCTGTGGATAGGCCCAAAGCCTGGAAGGCAAACTGTTTTCAGGAAGAGCATACTTGACTTATTTGAATGGTGGGTGGCCAGGTGCTACTAATTGAGAACTGATTCTGACTCCTTACTTTTGGACTTGTGCTTATTACAGTGCATAAGGGAAACTGGATTGGGAGCAAGAGTTAGATTTGGAGTATATTGGGTATTGAACTTGTGTTGTATATATCCGTAACACTCTAAAGCAGGGGTCGGCAACCTCTGGCACGCGGCTCGCCAGGGTAAGCACCCTGGCGAGCCGCGTGCCAGAGGTTGCCGACCCCTGCTCTAAAGGAAAGAAGGTGATTTCAGTTTACATGGATTTTATTTTAAATTGCACATTTTATTCAAACCAGCTTTTATCCTAATTCAGATCCCTAATACGTGCATTGAATTTTAAATACAAGTGAAAACAGATAACTATTTCAAAGTTCATTTTACATAGCTATCCACGTAAATTTAAGACTAATACCTACTGTTTGCTCCAGATTACACCCAACTAGATCAAGCAAAAAACACTTTAGTAGAAGGCATAAGAGATCATTTAAAACTGATTTAAGAGGTGAATTCTAGTCTGGGTTTGACGTTAAAAGCCCTAGATTTGAAATGGGGTTGTTGTCAGGGGTCTGGTAGCATGTAAACCAATTTGATTCCTAGAGGTGACAGGCAATACAACTGTTCAAACAAATGCACCTTATGAGAATAACTTTACGTGTATATTATTCCTTTTATCCCAAAAGATTCCAAGCATTTTTAAATGATACACTACAAAATGGGGTAATTTTATCCTGAGTAAAATGTAAGCACTTCTGGGCCTGAAATACTTCCAAACAAGCTACAATAGATACAAACGACAGTAACCTGCATGCCAGCCCAAAGCAAGGCAGGAAACACACAGTCAGATTGCCAAAGTGGGGGCAAAAGAATGGAGCGATGCTGAGACCCTGGAGACAACATCCCTTTGAAAAAGTCCACTGCTGACCTACTGGAGAAGTCCTGTAACCTGCCCACTAGCCTGCTTCTCGCTATAACATTGTACAAGACAAGTAGATGGGGCCACAGCAACATACACACAACTGGGCTTTAGAGACAACTATTACACGCACTACACTCACCGGGGCCACAGGTCACAAATATTAACCGAGCCAACGTGCTCAGCACTGGGCGAGGAAGGAGGTAATGCAGGCACCACCCATCCCTTGGATACACATCCAACATGCATCTCTGCCACACAGACCCTTACCACCCCCACACACACAGTGCTAAGCAAGCCCCTTCATCCCCTCACAGACCACAGCCTCCCCATCCCCCTGGCACACATCCAAACTGCATCCCCTCACTGCTCAGGGAGCCTCCTCCCATCCCCTCACACACCACAGCCTACCCACCCTCATGGCACACATCCAACATGCACCCCACCACACACACCCCTTATCTCCCCAATACACAGTTATCTGCAAGCCCCTTCATCCCCTCACATACCACAGCCTCCCAACTGCCACATATCCAACCTGGACCCCACCACACACACACCCCTTATCCCCCAGTGCTCAGCAAGCCCCTCCATTCCCTCTCACACCAGAGCCTCCCCACAGCACACATCCAACACGCACCCCATCACAGACCCGTTACTTCCTCCCTGCTCAGAAAGCTCCCCATCCTTTCACACACCACAGCCTCCCCACCCCCACATCCAGCACGCACCCCACCATAGACCCCTTACCCCCCCCAGTGCTCAGCCACCCCCTCCACTCCCTCTCACACCCCCCCCTGCCCCCCACCCCCCCCCTCCCACGAGCACACCCCTGCACCCCCCCCACCCCTCAGCCCCCCCCCCCCACCGCGCTCAGCACCCCCCCATCCCTTCACACACCACAACCTCCCCACCCCCCCGTCCAAAAAGAGCCTCAACATCGCCCCCGTCCCCCCCCCCCCCACCTCCGACCCCCCCCCCCCACCCCCACATCTAACACGCACCTCACCCTAGAGCCCGTCCCCCCCCCACCCCGCATAAACCCCTCAAGCCCCCACACCCCACAACCCCCCCCCCCTCCACACACCACAGCCCCCCCCCCCCACATCCCACCCGCACCCCCCCACAGACCCTCTTGTTTTTCCCGGTTCTCAAAGAGCGCCTCCCCCCTACACACCACAGCCTCCCATACCCCACTCCCCGCGCACACCCCACCACACACACACCCCCCCCCCCATAGACCCTTTACCTCCCCCAGTGCGCAGCAACCCCTCATCCCGTCGCGCACCACAGCCTCCCCGCCCCCACATCCAACACGCACCTCACCCTAGAGCCCGTCCCCCCCCCACCCCCCACCACCCACACCCCCACCCCCCCACCCACCCCTTACCCCCCAGTGCTCCGCAACCCCTCATCCCCTCCCACACCCCAACCCCCCCCCTCCCCCGCCCCCCCCCACCCCACACCCCTTACCCCCTCCCTCCTCACAACGCTCCCCATCCTCACACACCACAGCCCCCCCGCCCCCGCAACCCACATCCAACACGCACCCCCCCACCCCCACATCCAACACGCACCTCACCATAGACCCTTTACCTCCCCCACAGTGCTCAGCAACCCCTCATCCCTTCACACACCACAGCCTCCCCACCCCCACATCCAACACGCACCCCATCACAGACCCTTTACCTCCCCCCTGCTCAGAAAGCTCCTCATCCTTTCACACCACAGCCTCCCCACCCCCACATCCAACACGCACCCCGCCACACAGACCCCTTACCCCCCCCCGCTCAGAGTCCCCATCCCTTCACACATCGCCGCCTCCCCACCCCCACGCCCCTCATACGTACACCCACCCCCGCCCAGCCACCCCGCGGAGCCCTGCCCGCGCCCAGCCCCCCGGGCGCCCCCCGTGCAGCGGGGTCCCCGGAAGGCCGGCCGGCCCGCCCGCTCGCCCCAACAGGAAATCCTGGCTGGGCTGGGCGCTGCGGAGGGAGCCGCGGCGCCGGGTTCCGGGGGAAGTGGAATTATTTTTTACCAGCGAAGAGATCAACTTCCACATCCGGTAACAGGGCCCTACAAAGGCACAGACTGACCTGGAAAAGCTTGGCCGGCCCGGGGGGGTGGGGGAGAGACGGGGCACGGCGATGGGGCCTTACCGTGCTGCGTACCCGGCCGTCGCCGCCGTCCACAACAACAACCACGGGCGCCAAAGGCCGCCTCTCAACGGCGCCCAAAAGCCCCACACAAAAGTCCCCGCTGCTGCGCCTGGCGGAGGAACACAACGGGCGGGAGGGGAGAGGCGGCTCAGGTCAGCACAGTGCGCCCCCTCTGCGCTGAAACAGGGGGACCCCGGGGCGGCGAGGCGGCAGCGCTTTGAGGGGCACATGGCACTTACCATTGGGGTGCAGGGATTATCTTATTACACAAATATCCCCGACAAAAGGGGGCTTGGCGGAGGGATACGGCCTCTGTGCAGCCTACAGCGCATGCGCAGAGATCGGGAGCAAGGGGGGGAGTTGGGACTTGAGCGCCCGCCATGTTCCGTGCCTGCGCTGCTTCCCGCCAGCAGGGGGGGAGGGGAAGCCGCCTCGCCGGCCCTGGGGATGCTGCCTTGGCTGGGAGAGGCAGAGGCGTGTGGTGTGTGTTCAGCTGGCCCCGGCCAGGCGGGCGGTGACAGCGGCAGGGAGGGAGTAAAACCCTTGTAAAAGCACAGCCACGAAGGGGGCTCCCTGCAAGTCTGGCGGGCCGAGGGCATTCGCCGCCCACAGACCTGCTAAGGCGGGGTCGGCGTTGCCAGCCCTCGGTACAGCCGGAGAGCTCCCGCTACGAGTGCCCGCGGACACCGGGCGCGGATAGTTTGCACCTCACTGTAGCTGTCGACGCTATGCCCCAAAAGCGTTTGCCAAGGCTCAGTCCGTCTAAGCAAAGCCTGCGAGGCCTTGTCCGCCCGTGGGTTTGCAGTGAGTTCACTGTCTGGCTGTAAAAACGCACCGGTGAACGTGCGGTGAAGATAGCGCCTGAACGGTGAACATACTGCACGGACCTCCGCTCCCGCATGAGCCAGTCCTGCTACTCTTGCCCTCCCCTCTGACTGCTGGACCTCTGCCCCAGGTCCCCAAACTGCTTCTCCCAAAATCTCCTGCCCTTCAAGCCCTGACCTCCAACTACTCTGAGACTTGAACTCTTGCTACCACAATTGCTCCAGTTCCTAGCCCCTATAGCAACCAGGAAAAGATACCTGAATCACAGGGTTATGTTGCTTTTTTTTTGAGAGAGAAGTGGGTGATCTTTTATTGGACCAACTTCTGTTGGTGAGAGAAAAGTGTGTCACTCAAAAGCAGCTCTTCAGGTCTGGAATAAAGGTACTTAGAGTGTCACAGCAAAATAGAAGGTGGAACAGATTATTAAGCATAAATAGTTAACACATAAGAGACCATTGAAGGTGAAGTCTCCTGTTAACACCTTGGAAATCAGAACAAAAAAAGGGATTAATGGGTTACAGATTGTTGTAATAAGCTGTAAATCCAGTGTCCTTATTAAGGATTTATAGTGTCTAGAAAAATTATGAATTTAAGCTCCCAGGCTCATCTTTTGAAGGTGTTGTGCAGGTTTCCTTTGAAGATGAGGCCCGAGGTCAGGTCTACACTTAAAACGCTGCATGAGACACCGCTGCACTGATGCAGCGGTGTCTCTGTAGCACTTAAGTGAAGATGCTCCTACGCTGATGCAAGAGCTTCTGTCAGCATAATTAATCCACCTCCCTGAGAGGAGGTAGCTATGTTGATGGGAGCAGCTCTCCCATCAATATAGTGCTGTCTATGTGGTGGGGCTGGGTTGGTATAACTATGTTGCTTAGAGGCATGGATTTTTCACACCCCTGAGTGTGATAGTTATACCAATATAGGTCTAATATAGGTCTAGTGTAGACCTGGCCTGAGAAGTCAGCTATGGAGTGATAATTTTGTGAAAAGTGTTTGCCACTTTATTTTTTGTTATTTTTATAGCCATTAATAATAACTAGATTTCCTTTGTTAAAAGATCATCTTTTTATTGGAATTATAATAATGTTTTTCAGAGTGGTCTTTCTTTTGTCCTATAAATTGCCTCGGACACCTCAGGGAAAAGTACAAATCATCATCATCATCCAAAGATCTGAAATCACCTCAGAAACATTAATGAATTAAACTTCACTATGCCTCTGTGAAATACTGTAGGTCAGTTTAGTATCCCCATTTTACAGATGAGGAACTATATTACAGAGAAAATAAGGGAGCTGCCTTACTGGCAGATGTGCAAACAAAACCCAAGGGCCTTGCCTAAGCATATTATGCTCAGACCACTACACCATACTGTCAGACTTGCACATTTCCTGCCTGCGGAGTCCTCCACACTTACCTTAAAACCCCAATGAATCCCATTTTACTCCACCACATTCAAAGGCCTTCCATTGTGTTGACACCCATTCTGATGAAAGAGGACCCAGTTGCTTGTCTTTCTAGAGCTCATCAGTGCTGCTCCATGCATCTGCCAGAAGGGGTCACTACAAAGCAACATGAGATACCCCCTTCCTTTTCGGGGGTTGCAATGCTTGCAAGCAGAATGAGGAAACAACAGGTCCAACCTTACTTGAATGTTTTAAACTAAGGGCTGAGGGAAAGCTGACAGGTATGGAAAAACACGCGGTTCAGATGGAGACATCCCTTAGGGTTGAATTTATTAAAGAGGGAACTTTATATCCTAGTATAGAGGATAGGAAAGAAATTGGTAAAGTACAGATAGGAGCTAGCAAGGGACAGTCAAACACTAAAGAGTCCCATTTAAACAAAACATGAAGGCATGCAATTAAATATTGACAAAATGTACAAGTGCTTATATACAAATGCTAGAAGTCTAAATAGTAAGATGGGTGAACTAGACTGCCTGGCATTAAATGAGGATATTAATATAATAAGCATCACAGAAATTTGGTGGAATGAGGCTACTCAGTAGGACATAGTAATACCATGGTACAAAATATATAGGAATGACAGAGTAGGTCATGCTGGTGGGGGAGTGGCACTATATGCTAAAAAAAGCATAGAGTCAATAAGATGAAAATCTTAAATGTATCAAACACTATACCATAGAATCTCTATGGATAGAAATTCCATGCTTCAATAATCAGAGTATAGCAGTAGGAGTATATTACTGACCGCCTGACCAGGATGGTGAGAGTGATTGTTAAATGCCTGACCAGGATGGTGAGAGTGATTGTTAAATGCTAACAGAGGTTAGAGAGGCTAAATCCAGCAATAATGGGTGATTTCAACTATCCTCATATTGACTGGGTAAATGTCACCTCAGGATGTGATGCACAGATATAAATGACCCTTGGAGCAGCTAGTTCTGGAACCTACAAGGGGAGAGGCAACTCTTGATTTAGTTCTAAGTGCAACACAGGATTTGGTCCAAGAGGTAAGTACAGCTGAACCACTCAGAAATATGACCATGAAGTAATTAAATTTAGCATCCTTTGAGGGGGATGGGAATACCAAAACAACCCACCACAGTAATATTTAACTTTAAAAGGGGTAACTACACAAGAATGAGGATACTAGTTAGATAGAAATTAAAAAGAGCAGTCACAAGGGTAAAATGTGTGCAAGTAGCATGGAGACTACTTCAAAACACCTTAATAGAGGCTCAGACTAAATGTATACCCCAAATCAAAAAACACAATAGTAGGACCAAAAGAATGCCACCATCATTACTCTGCTAGAGACCAAAAATCATGGACTGAACAGAGGCAGTGGATTTATGGTGTCTTCTTAGCGTATGCGCAATGTGCCTTGTGATTTATGGTTTGTTACAGCAATCTGTAATCCACTAACCCCCTCTTTTTATCCTATGACTGCAGAGGTGTTAACAGGCCACTTTACCTTGAATAGTCCTTTACAATATGTGCTAACTACTTATGGTAAAAAACCTGTTCCACCTTGAATTTTGCTGTGTTGCTAGGAGTTCCTTTCCCAGATATGAAGATCCATGTGCAGCTCAAAAGCTTGTCTCTCTCACCAACTGAAGTTGGTCCAATAACAGATATTACCTCACCCACCTTGTCCCTCTAATATCCTGGGATTGACAGGGCTACAACTACACTTCACACAACACAGTTTCCCCAACATCCGGGTTCTTATCGTCACCAGCTGCCTCCAACACCTGTAGCTTCACCACCCAGCTCTGCAAACTACGACCCTTACCCACTGCACTCAACCCCCATCACCATGCGTTTTAGCCAGCCTGAAGTGCAACACTCATTGCCCGGCACTCCAGACAGGAAGGCTGAGTATGATAACAGGACATACACAAATCTGTGATAGTCCTGTTCCACACCCCGCCCCCTTCCCTCCTCCCACACAGCACAGATGTGTCATGCCCTTTCTGTTTCTCCAGCAGTTGTGTTTTTTTTCAATAAATGAATTTTTTGGCTTTGAAAACATTCTTTATTGCATTAAGTACAAGATACCGTAGCCCAGGAAAGCAACAAGCACTGCAAGTCAGTGCATCATACGTAGCAAACACTAGCCTACTAGCATTGGAACCACTGCACTTCACTCCTGTGCAGGGCACCAAACATTATTGGTGGCTTTCAGCATCAAATTGCTCCCTCAAGGCATCCCTAATCCTTACAGCCCCGCGCTNTAGGGCACCAAACATTATTGGTGGCTTTCAGCATCGAATTGCTCCCTCAAGGCATCCCTAATCCTTACAGCCCCGCGCTGGGCCCCTCTAATAGCCCCGGTCTCTGGCTGTTCAAATTCAGCCTCCAGATGTTGAACCTCCAAGGTCCATGCCTGATTTAAGCTTTCACCCTTCCCTTCACAAATGTTATGGAGGGTACAGCACGCGGCTATAACTGTAGGGATGTTGTCATCGGCCAGGTCCAGCTTCCCATACAGACAACGCCAGCGGCCTTTTAAACGGCCAAAAGCACACTCCACAGTCATTCTGCACCAACTCAGCCTGTTGTTGAACCACTCCTTGCTGTTGTCAAGGCTCCCTGTGTAGGGTTTCATGAGCCATGGCATTAAAGAGTAAGCGGGGTCTCCAAGGATCACAATGGGCATTTCAACTTCCCCTACGGTGATCTTTTGGTCTGGGAAGAAAGTCCCGGCTTGCAGCTTCCCGAACAGGCCTGAGTTCCGAAATATGCGTGCATCATACACCTTTCCGGACCAGCCTGTGTTAATGTCAATGAAATGCTCACGGTGATCCACAAGCGCCTGAAGAACCATAGAGAAATACCCCTTCCGATTTATGTACTCGGAGGCTAGGTGGGCTGGTGCTAAAATTGGAATATGTGTTCCATCTATCGCCCCTCTGCAAGTAGGGAAACCCATTTGTGCAAAGCCAGCCACAATGTCATGCACGTTACCCAGAGTCCCGATTCTTCTGAGCAGGATGCGATTAATGGCCCTGCAAACTTGCATCAACACGATTCCAACGGTCGACTTTCCCACTCCAAACTGGTTAGCGACCGATCGGTAGCTGTCTGGAGTTGCCAGCTTCCAGATTGCAATAGCCACCCGCTTCTCCACCGGCAGGGCAGCTCTCAATCTCGTGTCCTTGTGCCGCAGGGTGGGGGCGAGCTCAGCACATGGTCCCATGAAAGTGGCTTTTCTCATCCAAAAGTTCTGCAGTCACTGCTCATCATCCCAGACTTGCATGACGATGTGATCCCACCAATAAGTTCTTGTTTCCCGAGCCCAGAAGCGGTGTTCCACTGTGGTGAGCATGTCCGTGAATGCCACAAGCAATCTTGTGTTGTAAGCGTTATGCGAAGTGACATCATCGTCGGACTCCTCACTGTCATTTTGTAGCTTAAGGAGTAACTCGACTGCAATTCGTGACGTGCTGGTGAGACCCATCAGCATATTCCTCAGCAGTTCGGGATCCATTCCCGCAGACCGAAAGGGAAGACAGAGCACGCAGTACAAAAGACGTTGAAAGATGGCACCAAATGGGATTGCTGGGATGTGAAGCGATGCATCACGGGGCATTGGGACAGGACCCAGAATGCCCTGTCCTCCTCCCCCAAGCCACAGCGCCAGAATGGGAAGAGGTGCTCTGTGGGATAGTTGCCCATAATGCACCGCTCCCAATGCCGCTGCAAGTGCCGCAAATGTGGCCACGCCAGTGCGCTTGCAGCTAACGTGACCAGATGTCCCGATTTTATAGGGACAGTCCCAATTTTTGGGTCTTTTTCTTATATAGGCTCCTATTACCTCCCACCCCCATCCTGATTTTTCACATTTGCTGTCTGGTCACCTTACTTGCAGCTGACAGTGTGAACACATGGCAGCGCTTTCCCTGCTGCGGTCTCCAAGGGCTGGTTTAACTCACAGCGCTCTACATCTGCAAGTGTAGCCATGCCCTAAGTAGCCATGGGATAAGAGGGCAGGTCCTTTCATGGATCAGTAAATGGTTAAAAGATAGGAAACAAAAGGTAGGGATAAATGGTCAGTTTTAACAATAGAGAGAGGTGAACAGCAGGATCACCCAAGGATCTGTTCTGGTACCCGTGCTGTGCAACATATTCGTCAATCATCTGGAAAGGGGGATGAATAGTAAAGTGGCAAAGTTTGCAGATGATACAAAATTATTCAAGACAGTTAAGTCCAAAGCAGACTGTGAGGAGATACAGAGGGATTTCACAAAACTAGGTGAAATCAAAATGGCAGATGAAATTCAAGATTGATAAGTGCAAAGTAATGCACATTGGAAAAAATTATCCCAAGTATACATATGCAATAATGGGTTCTAAATTAGCTGTTACTACCCAAGAAAGAGTCACTGTGGATAGTCCTTTGAAAACTTCCACTCAAGTACAGCAGCAATCAAAAAGAATCATAGGAACTATTAGGAAGGGGATAGAAAATAATACAGAAAATATTCTAATGCCACCATATAAATCCATGGTGTGCCCACACCTTGAATACTATGGCCAGTTCTGGTTTCCCTGTCTCAAAAAAGATATAGTGGAATGGGGAAAGGTTCAGAGAAGGGCAACAAAGATGATCAAGGGTATAGAACGGCTTCCATACAAAGAGAGACTGAAAAGATTGAGTCTGTTCAGCTTACAAAGGAGACAACTAATGGAGGCTACGATAGAGGTCTATACAATCATAAATGGTGTGGAAAAAGTGAATTAGGAAGTGTTATTCATCCAATGAAATTAATAGGCAGCAGGTTTAATACAAACAAGGGGAAGTACTTTTTCCACAGCTAAACCTGTGGAACTCATTGTCATAGGATGTACTGATGGCCAAAAGTATAACTTTGTTCAAAAATAATTAGATGAGTTAATGGAGAACAGGTCCATCAATGGCTATAAACCAAGATGATCAGGAACTCAACCCCATTGTCAGGGTGACCCTAAACCTCTGACTACCAGAAGCTGGGAGTGGAACACCGGGATGGATCACTCCGTAATTGACCTGTTCTCAACACTCCCCCTGAAGCTCTGGTACAGGCCACTATTGGAGACAGGATACTGGGCAAAATGGACCATGGTCTGACATAAGAACGGTCATACTGGGTCAGACCAATAGTCCATCTAGCCCAGTATCCTGTCTTCTGACAGTGGCCAGTGTCAGGTGCTTCAGAGGGAATGAACAGAACAGGCAATCATTGAGTTATCCATTCCTTGTCGTCCACTCCCAGCTTCTGGCAATCAGAGGCTGACCTAGTATGGCAGCGCTTACGTTCTTATGTAAATATTGGTTTGGGTGTTTGATAAGTGTGTTCTCAAAATCTTTTTGTGCCTCTTAATAAAAAACTTTTCTCATGAACACATAACATTGGTTTACATTTATTCATTAGCTGCTGATTATAGAAAATTGTTATTCCGTCCTAACACAGACAGGCAACACCACCACTACCACCATTGTTTATGATTCAGACAGCACTGGCATCCATGGGATAGCAAAACAGAATTCCTCCTTAGTATTATTAAAAATAATTTATAGTGCAGTTGAAGAAGAATTAAATATGCCTCTGGCTAGTAGCCAAGTCTCATTAAAACTGTATGTGAGCTTTCATTATTGTGAAGATCAACATTTACTACATGAAAGACACATTCTATTATACTTAGCTGTGCCTCCCCCACCCACCAAGAAATAACTCTTTTAAAGGAATTGGCAGTTTGTTTTTAAGTTCCTGACACTATCTCTAACCTACACAAATGTAACTACTGTAGACTAATAAAGGAGATTCTGCTTGACAACAGAATGACCGATTCAGGAGCTTGTTGAGCAAGCTTAGCAGGTGACAATAAGACTGCCATTTTTGTAATAGTGGTATCTAGAGGCATACACATCTGCCAGAACTCATCACAGCTCCAAAAGTGAGAGAGAGGAGCTTGATGCCTGACATCAGGCATGACAAACAGCAATGTTATGTCTGTAAAGTATGTAATATATTCTCTACTTAAATTATGCAAAGTTTTAAGGATTAGATTACATCCCCATTTTATTCAACTGAGCAGGGGAGTAAATGGGAACAAGCCACTTACCCCACCCAAGTATGATCTATCACTAGCTTGGGTCTGGTGTGGAGCTAAGCCCCTGATCCCAGGATACTTCTCCTGTGAGCAAATGAGTGAGGCGAGATGGAGAGGAGGTGGCGCTTTGGCCCATCTGCCACCATCTATAGTGACTGGCCATGCATGAATGGGGGAAGTAAGCTTCACCTTTTCAAGGGGCGTAGTAAGTTACAGCCACTCCCCACTCCAAATACATACTCCCTGGAACAAGAGAGGAGCAGGGGAAGAATTATGTATCAGAAGGTTTCTCTGGGACTACACCTAGGACGATGCTATTTACACACTAACCTTGGTCAGGGATAAAGACATAACCTAAGCTTGACTGCCAAGTCAGTATCATTTTTTCAAAATAGAACAGCTGTTATTCAGGATACACATTGTTCTAGCTGAGAGGAAAATGTTTGTCTGTAAAACATCTAGTACATTTTGGCTCTTTATAAATACTAAATTTCAAATGATCTGGCCAACAAAGAAGTTGCTACAGAAAGGGAAGAGGCTTGTAACGCATAAACTGGACATCTTTGCCTGCCTCTTAGTCGAAATGTGGGCATGAAGAAATTATGGGTGAATGTTAAGGCTCTTTCCTCTCCATGCCCATGTAATAATTCAGAGCTAAGTCTAAAATAAAAGATAAAAATAGAAATAAATACAAAACTGAGAAAAGGTTGAGTATAGCAAGTTTCCGCACAATTCAGCAGGCTGAATCTTGCTAGTCTGTGGCGGTTCTTTTTTTCCATGAAGATCTTTCTATTAATAAATTAACTGGAATATATTCTACTAAAAAGCACTCTTTGTTCTCTAACTTTCTATGCTCTCTACTCTGTTATTTTTTTTAATGTTATATTTTCAGGGCTGTAATACAGTAACATTCTTATAACACAATTTGTCACCGCTATACAGACAACACCAAAGCATGTTATAACACAGTCAGGATATTACCATGTTTTAACAGATCACCCCACATGGTAAAATTAATTATATAGACAGGTTGTAACATAAATCCATAATTTGGTTTGGTCATGTCCGTGCAAGCAAGACCAAACTATTTTATATCACAATTCACAATCCCTCTACATGGTAACATTTTCTGTGTAGATGGGCTCTCTTACCCTCTGTAATAAATTTATTTATTTGTAAAATTAGCATATTATTTCCAGAGATACTGTAAAGCTTAATTTGTGTTTTTAATGTGCTTTGTGATCCTTTGATGAGGAATGTTAAATAGCTGCATTTTATTATATTGTTGTTGTCCTAACACAGGAGTATTAATTTAATTCAGCAGCATAAGTAATGATGTTTGTGGTTCCCATAAAACTTTGTAATGGATGACCTCAGTTTGAAAAAGTCCTGCTTCTAATCCTGTTCTGTTATCTCTGTTTGGGGATAGATTATGCCCTGCCCTTTCTCCACCTTGCAGTAAGGAAAGACAGAGAGAGAGAGTAAAGAATCCCCTCCACCAACACCCTTGGCACAACCCACATTAGGGCAACCTGAAATCATAGCCTCTGCATTCAATTGGGGAACACAAAGCCTATGCCCTACTTAAACTATCAAAACAAGGTTTAAGTGGGATTTATGTGGTGTGTAGGCCTTATGCTATTCCTCTGACAGTGGTGACCGTCACCCATAATGCATACTAGCCCTCGATTAGCAGTGAAGCAGGTTCAAGAAGCAAGTGTAAAGGAAGGCTATAGACTGAAGCAGCAAGAATACTACAGCAACTGACCTCACTGCATAGGGTGTCACTCACTGCAAATGTTAGGGTACACCAGTTCCCTTTGATGTTTGGTAGCATGCTGTGTATACCAAAAGGTTGAAGGTAAGCACTATAGGCACTCTAAGCATTAGGCTCTCCAGGCTCTAGCCCTTAGTAGGTTCCTTTAAACAATTGCACATTTTGAGTAACACACAATTGCTTCATTAGGGCTGCTAGACTCAAAAAGGTGTAAATACGTTCAGCACAATTACTTTAACGGTTACAACAAAAAGATTAAAACAACAGTTTCCAAATCAGGCCCTAAATGCAGTCCAGGATGGAGGTATGAAGTTAGGACTACTTGGGCCTAGTGCTAGCGGTACTTCCTCCAGCCTACCCTTCTCCCGCTTTTGTTCATCACCCATGGCCTTTTTCAGGTCTATCCACATGACCCTCCTATTGCAAGCCACTCCCAGGTATCTGCTTGGCTTGCTTCTCTGCCTGGCTTTCAACATTTAGCCCTAGCTCCCAAGCTATTACCTCCAGCCCACTGCTTTCCTCCTATGCAGCCTTTGGCTCTCTCCTGGTTCCCTCTGACCTGAAATTGTTACTTGCCTTTTCTGTACAGGAGGGATTATGGAGCCAGAGGATAAGAGAATTCACAGTAATGAGCCAGCAGTTTCATTATGGTATTTCATGTTTCAAAATTAATATTATTTTGGAAGCACAGCTGCTCCAATGCCCAAAATACATAATTTTTTACAAACATTTATATGTCTGTATAACAAACAGCTCTTCTTGATGCATGGAAGAAAATAACTTTACTATTTGTGTATGTGTCAACTGGAAACCAATTGGTGGGAGGAAAATGGGTGCACCCAAGAGAACTCTTAAGAAGCGTCCTTAGCAAAGAGGGCAGAATAGTCAATTTGAACACCATAGAGCAGAAGGAAGAAACTAATTTCCACCCGGTGCGCAAACAGTGGTGTGAGAAGGATGTAATAAATAATAGTTATTCTAGCATGTGATGAAAATAACGAAACATTTTAAATTATAAAGGGAACTTTTTATAAAATGCAATGTCATATGGTCATCTGAAGTTTAATTTTCTATGTCTGAAACTGGTGTGAGCAAAGAATAAAACAGTAAAACTGGAAAAACAAGTTACACTTAAAATACCCTAGTGGTAAAAATGTGAACGACAGAAAAATTCACAGAAGGTGGGTGAGGTAATGTCTTTTATTATGGATCAACTTTTTCTGGTGAAAGACAAGCTTTTGAGTTACACGAAGCTCTTCTTTGCGTCTGGGAAAGGCACTCAGAGTGTCACAGTTAAATACAAGGTGAAACAGATTGTTTAGCATAAGTAGATGATACATTATAAAGGACCATTCAAGGTGAAGAGGCCTGTTAACACCCCTATAGTCGTAGGACAAAATTTCAAATTGAGATAACTGAATACAGCATATGATACATATGGGGGGGGGGGTGACATTGCATTTATCATTTACTTTCAGTCACCTCACTTACATTGTACCCATTTATCTATCTCAACTGGCACTAACGTTCCAATGCTATATGCAGGTCAAACCCATAGGTGCCGACTCCGTGGGTGCTCCGGGGCTGGCGCACCCACAGGGAAAAATTAGTGGGTGCTCTGCACCCACCGGCAGCCAAGCTCCCCTTACCCCCCACCCCACCTCCTCCTCCCCTGAGCGCCCTACGTCCCTGCTTCTCCACCTACCTCCCAGCGCTTCCTGTCTGGCTGCCGCCAAACAGCTGTTTGGCAGCGTTAGCACTCTCCGGGAGGGAGAGGGAGGAGTGGGAACATGGCGTGCTCAGGGGAGGAGGCGGGGAAGAGGTGGGGCCAGGGCGGGGATTTGGGGAAGGAGTTGGGATAGGAGCAGGGAGGGGGCAGAGTTGGGACGGGGACTTTGGGGAAGGGGTTGGAATGGGGGCGGGACAGGAGTGGGAAGAGGCGGGGCAGAGGCAGGGCCTCATGGAAGGGGTGGAGTGGGGGCGGGGCTGGAGGCAGAGGGGGTCGAGCACCCACGGAAAAGAGGGGAAGTCGGCGCCTATGGTCAAACTGGCTTTTTTCTTTAAATAACCAGCCAAAGCAGTATTTCCTTCTTTCTCCCCAAATGTGGAAGTTCCCCCCTAACTTGTCCCCACCAATCACACTGGTCCAAGGAAGGTATTCAGTCTTGTACCAGTGACAAATTTAAGGTTCAGTACTTAGGATCCATCAGGCATAGAAATGAAAGTTTTATATTATTGGAAAGGAGAGTTCTTCTTTGAGTGGTGTCCCTGTGGTGTTCCACTTCAGGTGTCGGTGCGTCCCGGCGCCATTGATCAGAGATCTTCGGTAGCAGTTCCTGGTCGGGATGCGCGTGTGCAGTTGGTGTCTCACGGTATCATTGGAGTATGTTTGGCGCACGCGCGTTCTGACCCCCTCAGTTCCTTCTCAACCGTCCTCGGCTGAAGACGGAACTCGGGGCAGTGCTGAACCTCTTCCCCTATTTTGAGAGAAAATTAGTTTTAGATAAAAACTCCCCAGTTACTACCTTACCTTTAAATAGTTGTGTGACATTGCAGTCTATATGGTTTTATAAAAATATGCTAATGAGTGAATATAATGTAACTGGAATATGCTTCATGCAAAAGGTCTCTTGTAAGGTATCATTACAAAGCTTATAATCTACTGAGTGTGATCATCCTATTTGTATAAATGTACGACTCTTGTATCTGAAACTAGAAATATGAAATATAACTCTGAGGGCCTATTGTAATTATGCAAAGTGTGGGCCATTAATGGTGGTTTGGAATCTTGATGACGCCCATTAACCAGGACAATTGTCTGCAGATGGCTGTGTTCTACCTGTAAGTCTTCCTGTATACATGTGTGCTGGCAAGTGGGCAATGAAGTCTTGCAGTGACATGTGATCATGTCACCTGAACTGGAATCCATCTTTAACCTGGTGTCTTTCCATTGAGAAGAAGGGGGTGGGAACCCAGAGAGGGACAAAGGATTCCCGCCTTATGCAAAAGTGATATAAAGGGGTGGAACAAAACAAAGCAGGAGAAGCCATCATGAAGAATCCCCTAGCTACCACCTGAGCTGGAACAAGAGCTGTACCAGGGGAAAGAATTGTGCCCAGGCCTGGAAGGTGTCCAGTCTGAGGAAAAAACTTACTGAAGCATCTCTGAGGGTGAGATTATCTGTATTCAGTTTGATTAGACATACATTGGCGCATTTTATTTTATTTTGCTTGGTGACTTACTTTGTTCTGTCTGTTACTACTTGGAATCACTTAAATCCTACTTTCTGTATTTAATAAAATCACTTTTTACTTATTAATTAACTCAGAGTATGTATTAATACCTGGGGGAGCAAACAACTGTGCATATCTCTCTATCAGTGTTATAGAGGGCGAACAATTTATGAGTTTACCCTGCATAAGCTTTATACAGGGTAAAATGGATTTATTTGGGTTTAGACCCCATTGGGAGTTCGGCATCTGGGTGACACTATTGTATCATTCCTTTTTTCTTTTTCCTTCACTTTGGAAAGTAGATGTATTTCAAGGATATATCTGAGCTCTAGACGGAAGGGGAGCCACAATGGGAAGGCATTGAGGAAGGGACTAGACTGACAGAGGCGGATTACTGTTTTGTGGGGCACTGGGCCAGAGCAAGTGGGTGCTCCTGCCAGGGACCAGGGTCAGGGCATGGGGGATTGCCCAGCTCCGCCCACCCAGCACTCCTGCTGGGGCGTGGGGTCGGGGCGCGGGGGCTTGCCCCGCTCCCCAGCAGGAGCACCGGGCAGGTGGACAGAGTTGGTCTGGACGTGGGGGCACCCATTTTTCTGGGCCCCCCCCAATTGGCCAGGGCCCCATTGGCTCAGTGGCTAATCCCACCACTATTAGACTAGATGTATTTTTCTTACTACTCCACTTTGGACAATAGTTAGCATGATATTTATAATTTATTTCCACACAAAGGGCCCAATCTTAGATGTCAGGAGTTTTGAAATCTATTCCTTTCTCTGCCGTAGACTTCCTTTGTGATATCTGCAAAATTGGGATAAAAATATTTATCCACCTCTGCTAAAGTACTTGTAGCTGCTCTTGTAAAAGTTATTATTAACAGATTCTTTTGAATCATGTTACAGTTCATCAGTCCACATTTCTAGGATGTTGACATCCTCGACTGCACAATATGGGAAAAGTCAGTGCTGCACTCAAAACTTCCATTGGATCCACTGCATATATGTGAATACTGTATGTCATATATACCATATAAATATATATATACACACACAAACATAAAGAATTATATTGGCTATCTTATTGTATACAAAAGGCTTGAATTTTCTCTGAACATTATTTGAAAATGCAGTATTAAAAGTAGTCAGTTATATACTAAGGCATGCAATCAAAATGTATATTGACAGCGGGTTGAATTTTCCACAGATGACCAGTGAAGAATTGCTTCTGTGTAGGGGAACTCTCTATGAGCAGAAAGCTGGCAGAGGCATCTCTGGCCTCTACTACCTCCTGTGACAGCTGCATGCCCACCCAGGCATGGGAGGAGGGATGGGAACTTGGGATGGTTGATTTATCTTATGCCTTTCCTCCACTGATATAAGGTCCCTGGGGAACTTTCTGCCAGCGTGTAAGTAGAGCTGCAGGGGAGCAGCTGTAAACTTGCACTGGGGCCAGGCTGAGCCCCCCACATTTGGAGAATCATTTCAATGTTTTAATAGTCATATACACAATGAAGCCAATATATCTACACACACTTAACTTTCTTCTTTGGTAGGCATGAGGCCTTGCAAAGTAATAAGTGCTACAAAGTGCACAGAACTATAAACAGCAGTCAGTGCTGGTGAGATTTGAATTCATGGTATCCTGGCTCTAAGATCAGTGCATCTTCCCCTATGGTAAAGGGTGTTGTGATTGGGGTGGGGGTGTTCTCTCCTTACCTCCACACCCACAATTGCCTGATTTGTCACTGTGGAACAGGTGGCCCAATTCAATTCAGCTGAAATGCTGGATGTCCCAGAAAAAAATGGTACATTTTAGAGCACTGTCTTTTAGCTATTTTGCTTTGGGGACATAAGCAGCTGGAAAAACAGGTGAAATAGCTACCTGGGGTTTCCCCCTTTGAAGGGGAACCCCTGAATGGTGCAGAACTGGCATAGTGGTTCTGTGGCAACCCTCCTTTCACCTGTAGTTTAACGGGGGTACCTAGGACAAAGAGAGCATGACCAGAGTGCTCTGGCAATCCTGCGTTGCTAACCAAATCAGGGAGTACAAAGGTGGCATAAGGCATAAAAAGACCTTTGCCCCCACACCTTCTCAGTTGCACTAAATGTATCCTCATGGGTGAAAAGCTAGCCCAAAGAATCCCATTTGTGGTAGCTGACTTGTCTCAAGGTGGTCTACTGATTTCCCACAAGCATGAGCGGGCTCAGGCAGCTGTGCTAGGGCAGCAGGCATGAAACAAAATTGCTGCATATATAAAAGGTCACACAAGGAGTGATGTTCTCTTTACTGTAATTCGGAAGTCCAAGTTGGCAATAAAGTCAAAGTATCCTGACTCCTAGTGCTGAGCTCTGACTGAACTCCCTCAATATGGCTACACTGCACATTATGCCCGGTCTGCGTGACTTGGGCTTGTGGACTTGGTGTTTATAAGCCAATGCTTGTGTGTCCACAGTGCATTGCAAATGGTTTACAATTGCTAGATGTGGGTCTCACAGCTGTGCTAACAGGTCCATATTGCCCTACACAGACCTTCTGACTCAAGTCTGTGGCTTGAGATGTGTCCACACTGAAAAATGACAAGGTTCAGACTTGAGTCACAGTTGGACTCAGGCTCTGTCTGATCCACTCCTCTAGCAGGGTCCTTAGTGCTTCCTAAGCCAAGTTGGACTGTGTGCGGACGGAAGGGGGCTTTGTGCTCAAATCTGAGCCATGGACAACTTCGTGTGCAGTGTAAACATACACCACCCCCTGAGTCTGGAATCCTGAGTCCTAGTGCTCAGTTCTAACCACGCTCCTTTCTACAGCCTGCTACAAGGCCCGGATCATTGGGCTAGAGCTCTGACAGCCTGACTCACTCCGCCGCACGCCTTCCCACAGCCTGGCGCAGAGCCCAGGCCTCCTGACTCCTGCTCTCTCCAGATCAGCGCACGCTCCTTCCCACACGGCCTAGGGTCGCATCCCAGGGTCCCGACGCCGCTACCTGGCTGGTTCACCTGCCCCCAGCTTAGCCCGGGAGTGTCTCCCCCCCCGCCCCAGGGGGACGTGCCCCGGCTAGGCTCGCAGGGGGAGCTTGGGGGCGGAGTGGGAGGAGCCCACTCGAGTTCCGCCTCAGCAGTTATGGCCGCGTAGAGTCTCCTCAGCGGTAGTGCTCGGACATGGGCCTGCCCCGCGCCGGCAGCTTGAGGCAGCGAGTCTCCTCGGCGGTGAGTACGGACCCGGCCGCCCGCCTGCCTGGGCCTGGCGGCCGGGCTCGAGGGCAGAAAGCGAGTGAGAGGCCCGGATGGGAGACGGCCTCTTCCTCCGGCCGTAGAGCCGCTCGGGCCAAGGTGCGGGCTCGGCTGTGAGGGCTGCAGGGCTCCCTTCTCAGCAGCCGGGGGCAGGTCCTGGCTCGGGGGCAGCCCATCGCGTACCCTGACTCCTGAGGCGATCCGGGGGCTGCCTAGGCCGGGCTGTGCAGGACAGTCGTGCGGGCTGGTGAGGGACAGGGGCTCAGTGTGGGCGCATGGGGGACAGCGGGGCTGGTCGGGGACCAGGAGGAGAGAATGGCTGGAGGCCCTGCAGGACAGGAGAGGGTGGTGGGGGTATTGGTTAGCGCAGGGGACTGGTATCCACGGCTGGGGGGTCCTGTTCCTGACCGCCAGTAACTTGCTTGTGTGACCTTGTCACTTAATCCTCTTCAGCCTCAGTTTACCAATAGGTAAAATGGAAATGGCTCTAGGCACCTGATCAGGAGGCTTAATATTTGTAAAGCACTGTAAGAGCTTCAGGTGAAGAGTACTGTGGAAACAAGTTATGATTTTATTTTGATAGTTTAACAAGCATTATGAATGTTTCATGCTGGGTGAAGTATGCAGATTCATAGTTTTGGGAGCTGCCATGGTGTGGTGTCTATTTTGAAGGGCTTAGGGTGCCCACAGCTATATCAAAAGGAAACTGTCTGGTTAAAAAACAAAAATTAAAGTAGCCTTGTATTACCACTTTAGTGATTAAAAACCAAAACAACTTACAATAAGTGGTAGAAAGTTAGATTTATTTATTTATTTGTGGCACCTCACACAACTTGGATAAATATACAAGTTAGGCAGTTTCACTTTCTGGTTCCCTTATTTCTACAGTAACTTGTTTGGATTGAATTACTTTTCACTGAACTTTCTCCCCTTCCCGCCCCCCCCCCCTCCCTTTTTTTTAAAGTCACAAACTTTTTTAGTAGTTTAGATTTGTGTACACAACAATAGTTTAGTATCAGAGGGGTAGCCGTGTTAGTCTGGATCTGTAAAAAGCAACAGAGAGTCCTGTGGCACCTTTAAGACTAACATCTATATTGTAAACAATAGTTTACAAAACCAATTTTCTGGCCTAAACTACCTGACAACATGTATTCATCTAGCAGTCAAGTAAAGGGCTTCCTCAAAAGTGCTAGAGTGCTTTTGAACAGTTGATAATATGAGCCCTGATCCTGCAATCTGAAATCTTTTCATGCAGATCAGTAGGACTCTGTACTGAAGGACCAATACCCATGTGGAGTTCCATTGGAATCAGTCTGTGTGTCTCAGATTGCATGACTGTCTCTAAAACTGTAAAACGTTAATCTTGAAAATTTTAGGAGTAGATTCACAAATCTAATTCTAACAAAACAAGATCAAATATTTGCATGCAGAATGTAGGCAGTAAACTTAACTTTTAAAATTGGGAGAAACCTGTCTCCCACTTACTGAATTCTTGGACATTAAATATGTATAAAAAGATTAATACTTCACTACCTACCAGAACATAGTGTGCAATACTTGGCATGTAATCTAGGTCAAAAAGACAGCACAGAGGGAGTCATGTTGCAAGTAGCATATTCCATTATTTCCACTGGTGGTTATAGTCACTTCTTACTCATATCCTCTGTAAATACAATCACGTTAATTAGCTATGTAAAAGATCTTTTACACGTGGGTTATTTAGTCTAGAGCTTGGGGTTGGGGTGGGAGGAGTCCACTTGAGTTCCGCCTCAGCAACTATGGCCACGTAGAGTCTCCTCAGCGGTACTGCTTGGACATGAGCCTGCCCCGGGTCGACAGCCTGAGGCAGTGAGTCCCCTCGGTGGTGAGTACAGACCCTATCCTCCTAACTCTGTCACGCAGCATAGCTTTTGGGGGTGTTGTGCTATAATAGGGGAATCTTGTAGGAGCTAGTCAGTCTAGCAGATGTTCTGACATCTGCCAAATGGAGACCAAGGTCCTCCTTGGATGTTGAGCATCACTCCCTGTCTCATTGAAAGGAACTTTTGGGGAACTTCAGTGAGGTGAACCTTGCCCAGTTATGCTTTAAATATTTCCATTAGTAATACCCAAGCAAATTTTCCTGATGTTTTGAGGTGAAGGGCCTGATCTTGGGATGTACTAAGTACCTGTATCACCCATTGACATCCATTCCTTGGATCTCAGTACCTTTTGGGATCAAGATCTAGATTAACAATCCTCAGGTGTGGAATTGGAGTCCAGTGTAATGCTCCATCTCCAAATTAATAAGTAAATAAATAAAATAAAATGACTTGTTGAGAGCCATTTTTACTGAAAGTTCTAAAAATTCACAATCAACCTAAAGTAGTCCAAAAAAAAAATAACTAAAAGTGGATTCAAATATTGCACTGGCTCCTGAGTTGTCCTGCTGTTCTTTGTGGTTTTGCAATCTCACGTTCCTTTCTTTAAAAAGAAAAAAAAAGTGTCTACTTTGTGGATGTGTGAAAAACCGAGACACATGATTCTAAGATCCTTTGTGCTTTGGGTTGTGGAGGGGAGCAAGAGAGTAAAGAGGCAGAAGAGGAAAGGGGCATGCACCCACCTTCATAAGAGCAGAGCAACTCCATGCACTCAGGTCTCTGCTGTGTTGGGGTCTAGCAGCCACTCTGCCCAGCATGCTCTCCTCCCGACCTGGTGGGAGATTTCATTTAAATTTTTAGACAGATGTTAAATGCTAACATTTTTTTGAAAAATCAAGTAAAAATACTTTTATTAGCAAATTGCTTTTGAACTGCACTGCCCACCGCTAGGGGAATTGGCACTAGTACAGCAGAATTGGCCAAGACAGCATAGCTTCTGGGGGTGTTGTGCTACAATAGGGGAATCTTATAGGAGCTAGTCAGTCTAGCAAATGTTCTAACATCTGCCAAATGGAGACCAAGGTCCTCCTTGGATGTTGAGCATCACTCCCTCTCTCATTGAAAGGAACTTTTGGGGAACATCAGTGAGGTGAACCTTGTAGAGTTTCTAGAGGGCGTCTTAGCCACGCTTGGCCTTTACCATTAGAGCCAAGGATAGGATGTGGCCTTTTAGTTTTAGTGGACTTTAAATCATCTGGTTAAATCAAAATTTAGTTTCCTGATCATAACAGATTAAATGCTATTTACAAAATGAAGTGAAAATGGTATTCTATGAAAATGTTTGTTTACAAAAAAGTCCCATGTATTTCCTTGTTAACTAGCCCCCTAGTTTTTGCAGTATTCAGATGCAGCCATATGGAAATTTGACAGCAGCTCAGGTAAATGTTTTTTTTTTAAAAAGGGAGTGTTACTTGCATTAAATATTAAAAAAGGATCAAGACAGCTGCTGTATATATTATTATTTTAAATTCAGTTTTACTCTGCCCCTAAATTTTCAATATGCTGCAATAAACAACATCACAGAACTGCATTGTCAAAGTTGAAAGAGGGAAGTTTTAGCAAGTAGAGGCCCAATCCTAAAAGAGACATTCACATGTTTAACTTTACTACTGGGAATAATCCCTTTGAAATCATTGGAACTACTCAGGGTAGTAAAGTTAGGCACATGTGTAAATCTTTGCAGGATTGGGGCCTAGGTAGGCTCTTGGCACTTGGGATGACATTGAAGGGGGCTTAGGATAAACAAACACTAATTGGTTATCTTGTTAAGATGACAAGCAATTAAATAGTTAATATGGACACTTGTTTTTCTTCAGTGTTAGCACTTATAATGAGTAGTTTATAACTCTTAGATCTATTGTTTTATGCTGTCTGCAGACTCAGGAAGACACTTTACGGATTTAAGTCTAGTCTACATTCAGAGGGTTTTGCTGGTTTAACTATATCAGCGTAGTTAAATCAGCAAAAGCCTTCTAGTGTAGATGCAGATTATTGGTATTAGAGTGCTTATACTGCTATCACTTATACTTTTATCATATCTCTTTTGACAAATAAAAGTCACACCCCTTACAGACATAACTATGCCTGCAAAACTTTAGAGTGGTAGTAGTGTTGATGTAATATTCTTAGACTTCTACAAGACGTTTGACTTGGTACTGCATGACATTTTAAATAAAAATCTAGATATAAAATTAACATAGCACACATTAAATGAATTAAAAACTGACTCATTGATAGGTCTCAATGTAACTGTAAACAGGGAATTGTCATCCAGTGGGGTATGTTTCCAGAGAGGTCCTGCAGGGATTTAACATTTTAATCAATATTCTGGAAGAAAACATAAAATCATCATTAATAAAGTACTCAAATGACACAAATTGGGGGAGTGGTAAATAATGAAAAGGACGGGTGATTGATTCAGAGCAATTTGGATTGCTTGGTAAACTGGGTGCAAGCAAACTATGTATTTTAATAATATGGCTAAATGTAAATGTATAAATCTAGGAACAAAGAATGTAGGCCATACTTACAGGATGGTGGACTATCCCAGAAAGCAGTGATTCTGAAAAAGATTTGGGAGTTGAGGTGGATAATCAGCTGAACATGAGTTCCCAGTGTGACACTGTGGCCAAAAAAGGTGCTAATGCAATCCTGGGATGCATAAATGGGAATCTCGAGTAGGAGTAGAGAGGTTATTTTACATCTGTATTTGGCACTGGTGCGACCACTGCTGGAGTCCAGTTCTGGTGCCCACAATTTTAGAAGGATGTTGATAAATCAGAGGGTTCAGAAAAGAGCCACTGGAATAATTAGAGGATTAGAAAACATGCTTTATAGTGATAGACTCAAGTTGCTCAGTCTATTTAGTTTAACAAAGAGAAGGTTAAGGGGTGATTTGACTACAGAATACAGTAAAAGCTGTGTTATCCGGCCCTGTACCAATTGGAAAGCTCTATAAACTGGTATTTCTAATCTTCATAGAAAGTCCAGTTTATAGTCCGGTTGGCGCGGGGCCAGCAGGTTCCCTACCTGGCTCCCTGGAAGCGGTGACATGTCCCTGCTGCTCCTAGGTGGAGGAACAGCCATGAGGGGTTTGGAGTGCAAGAGAGGGTGCGGAGCTGGGGTCCGGGAGAGGGCTTGGGACAGGGAGTTGGGACGTGGGAGGGGGCTCAGGGTGCTGGATCCGGGGGGGTGCTCACCTCAGGCGGCTCCCCTCAAGCAGCGACCTGTCTCGGCTGCTCCTAGGTGGAGGCACGGCAGGTGGCTCTGCACCCCCTGCCTCGAGCCCCCTCCCGCACCCAAACTCCCTCCCAGAGCCTGCGCCCCACACCCCCTCCCAAGCCCCAACCCCATGCCCTCAAACTCCCTCTTAGTTAACTGGCATTTTTCCACTTACCGGCAAACCCCCTCCTCCCCCCAGTCCCCTAACATGTTGGATAAACAAAGCTTGTACTGTATAAGTATCTACGTAGGGAACAAATATTTAATAATGGGCTTTTCAATCTAGCAGAGAAAGATATTACATGATCCTATGGCTGGAAGTTGAAGCTAGACAAATTCAGAATGATAAGAAGACACACATTTTTAATGGGGAGTGTAATTACCACTGGAACAATTTAGCAAGGGTTATCGTGGATTCTCCATCACCAGTAATTTTTAAATCAAGATTGGATGTTTTTCTGAAAGATATGCTCTAGGAATTATTTTTGGGAAGCTTTATGGCCTGTGTCATATAGGCGGTCAGACTAGATAATCACAGTGGCCCCTTCTGGCCTTAGAATCTATGCAGCTAGTGTACACTGGCTCTTAAACTCAGTTCAAAAAATTGTGTTTTTTTGCAACTATAAGATCTGGAAACAATTTTCTTAGTGAATGCTTAGACTCTGGAGATCAGTTATGCAGCAAGTGGTGTATTCTGCAGCAAACTGTAGACAGGGACCCATGTATCCTGTAATTCCACAAAGGAATTTTGTAAGGGGAATGGCTAGGTCAGGGATTTGGTAATGGGTTATTCAGTTCTTCCCCTGTAGGCTATTAACTCAAATCTAGGATGGGTTGAAGCAGCAAAGTGGCACTAGCACCACTAGTGTTTTAATTGAAGTGGAGGAGGTGAGCTAGGAGTGATTGGGTGAAAGAGTGGGGAAGACACTGAGGGGAAATATTTTAGAAGTATGAGACCGAAGGAGAGAGAAATTTTAGGAGAGGAGGTAGCATGGCCTTGGCGTTCAGGAGTGGAAACATGGCAAGCTGAGTTCTCTTGTAACTGATCATAAATCAATTTTTCCCTCTGAGGGGATAGTAGCACCCTACCTAGTAACAGTAGTTAGGTAAGACAAGTTTCCGTAGCCAGCCCAGTGGAGGGAAAAGAGCCAGTGACACTTGTCAGCAGTCTGAATTAAATGGTTGACTTTGGGAGCACAGTGTGTGGTGGTGGTTCAGTTTGTCTAAAGAACTGCTGCTAGTCAAAGCAGCATAGGAATAAATTGCGAACTCTAAACTATACTGACATATTCCTCATAGGTATGTAATCACAGGTGACTCTTTTGCAGGAGTGCCTTTCTTGTCACTCTGCTTTTTCTTGAAACTACAACAAAATTTGAACTCCTTTCTCCAGTAAAGAGCCAATGACTGTTTTTAACCCCTGAAAATAAGTTTTAAATTTAGGGCTGTCAAGCGATTAAAACAATTAATAATGATTAATCACACAATTAATCGCACTGTTAAACAATAGAATACCATTTATTTAAATATTTTTGGATGTTTGCTACATTTTCAAATATATTGATTTCAATTACAACACAGAATACAAAGTGTACAGTGCTCACTTTATATTTTTGATTACAAGTACTTGCACTGTAAAAAACACAAGAAATAGTATTTTTCAATTTACCTAATACAAGTACTGTAGTGCAATCTCTTTATCATGAAAGTTGAACTTACAAATGTAGAATTATGTACAAAACAACTGCATTCAAAAATAAAACAATGTAAAATTTTAGAGCCAGCAAGTCCACTCAGTACTACTACTTGTTCAGCCAAACAAGTTTGTTTACATTTGTAGGAGATAATGCTGCTCAATTCTTGTTTACAATGTCACCTGAAAGTGAGAACAGGAATTCGCATGGTATTGTTGTAGCTGGCGTCACAAGATATTTACATGCCAGATGCACTAAAGATTCATATGTCCCTTCATGCTTCAGCCACCATTCCAGAGGACATGCGTCCATGCTGATGACGGGTTCTGCTCGATAATAATCCAAAGCAGTGTGGACCGACGCATGTTCTTCATTATCTGAGTCAGATGCCACCAGCAGAAGGTAGTGGTTTTCTTTTTTGATGGTTAGAGTTCTGTAGTTTCTGCATCGGAGTGTTGCTCTTTTAAGACTTCTGAAAGCATGAGCCACATCTCGTCCCTCTCAGATTTTGGAAGGCACTTCAGATTCTTAAACCTTGGGTCGAGTGCTGTGGCTATCTTTAGAAATCTCACATTAGTACCTTCTTTGCATTTTGTCAAATCTGCAGTGAAAGTGTTGTTAAAATGAACAACATGTGCTGGTCATCATCCGAGACTGCTATGACATGAAATATATGGCAGAATGTAGGTAAAACTGATCAAGGGACATACAATTCTCCCCCAAGGTGTTCAGTCACAAATTTAAGTAACGCATTATTTTTTTAACAAGCATCATCAGCATGGAAGCATGTCCCCTGGAATGGTGGCCGAAGCATGAAGGGCCATACGAATGTTTAGCATATCTGGCACATAAATACTTTGCAATGCCAGCTACAAAAGTGCCATGCAAATGTCTGTTCTCACTTTCTGGTGACATTGTAAATAAGAAGATGGCAGCATTATCTCCTGTAAATGTAAACAAACCTGTTTGTCTGAGCGATTGGCTGAGCAAGAAGTAGGACTGAGTGGACTTGTAGGCTCTAAAGTATTACATTGTTTTGTTTTTGAGTGCAGTTATGTAACAAAAAAAATCTACATTTGTAAGTTGCACTTTCAGGACAGATTGCACTACAGTACTTGTATGAGGTGAATTGAAAAATACTCTTGTAATAAAAATAATATACACTTTGATTTAAATTATAACACAGAATACAATATACATGAAAATGTAGAAAAATATTTAATTTCAATTGGTATTCTGTTGTTTAACAGTGTGATTAAAACTGCGATTAATCGCGATTAATTTTTTTGAGTTAATCGCGAGAGTTAACTCATGCGATTAATCGACAGCCCTAGTTAGGTGCTGTATTTGAAACAGCACCTTTTTTTTTTTTTAAGTCAACAGAAGCTAGGAAATCCAGAGCTCAGGTTGCTACTCTGTCCCTAATACACTTTGTGTATGGGTATTGCAGGAAGACAACATCACACACTTTTCAGAATCTACTGCAATAACTAAATGCAATAGTGAGTTAAGGAGAGAGAGAATACTAACTTTGAATCTCTTTGGTTTTGTCTATATAATGACAAAGCCTAAACAGAACATCATTAAGCAATCTTAGTATGGAATACAAAACATTTGTTTCTTGTGAAATAGGCATATGACCTGTCAAGCATTGATTTATCTTTGTGCTTTGACTTTATCTGAAATTGACATTTCTGTATTTAATTACAGCTTCAGTTTGCATAAAACTGTATTATGCCCAAATGTATGCGTGAACTCGTGTTGTCAATTGATGTTAATATCAATCTAATAATATTATCTCTGCTGCAAAAACTGTGAGAAGAGCATAAACATTTTTGTTTTTAAGAGTCTTATAAGTTGTTGCTGTTACGTGTGGCTTTTTTGTTTAAATTGGTCTTATTTCCAGCCCATCTCTACCCAAGGAGGCTATTGCTCCATTTGGAAATGTTCATTATTCCTCCATTTTGGAGTTGGTCTCCAGGAGCAACAAAGAAAAATAAAAACAAAATGAGCCTTGGAACTGATTTAGTTCAGATAAAACTATAGCTCAGTGCTATTCAGCCCAACAAAACAAAGTCAGAAACAAATTGTCACCATAGCTTTTCCATGTCACCTTTTGCTCCTCTTCTTCTTTTGGAGATAGGGTGAAGAGAGTCAGTGACCCACTGTATAAGTGTCTCACCACTTCCGATGACTTTGATTCACCTCATTCAAACTCATACTGCACTAGCAATGTAGATTCATGTTCATTTAGAATTCTGATTCTTAAGGAAAACACAACTTCATGGAGAAATTCAAGCCACGTTTTATAAAATAGTCTAGATCCAGAGTTTTCAAGCTTTCATAGTGGGCCACCCTCATTCCCACTCAATTGCATGGAGCACTTAACTTCCCACTGGCAATCAAATAATATTTCTATGTTAAGAAGAGCAATTTTAGAAAACTAAGGTATTTTAGCTTCTTTTAATATGCTTTAGCAGCTTAAAAAAAGGGGGGCCACAGAATCAGCACTCTGTGACTGGCCAGCTCTCTGGAGACCACCACAGAGTACTTCTTTGACCACCAGTAATCCACAGACTATAGTTTGGGAACCATTGACCTGGAAAATTATGAAGCTGCCAGTAACCATTACATACTTAGGGTTAAGTATTGCACTTATTGCAAGGTTAAGTTAGAAATTACAGTAGAAATCTTAGATGAATTTATGAAATCCACAATAAAGCCAAATGTTTATCATGATTGTGTCTGATACCAAAAAGTGTAATAAGTAATCTGTTGATTTCTTTAAAAAAAAAAAAAATTACAGTACTCCTACATCCTTTCCTTATTTATTTTATGTTCAGTGCAGTAGCATCTGGAGCACCAGATGTACAAATAGAGTCAAAGCCGTTAATTGTTTGGCAACTAATTTACTCTTAGAAAAATCTTGAAAAAAGATAAGGGGAGTGAAGAAACATTTCTGATAGGAAAAGAAAACTAAATCTAGCACTGTGTTGTACATGGCATGATCTTGAGGCTCATAACCGCAGAAGAAGAATAGTAAAATCTGGGAAGACATTTGCTTCACTACTGAGAAATTGTACAAATGAATAAGTGGCTAGACTGTTACTCACCTTATTTTCTCATAAAAACAATCTTTAGAGTAATTTTGTACCAGCTAGAACTCTATATTTATGTAGATTAGATCCCAAATAGAAATTCTAATGTCAATTATTGGGAGATTTTATTAGCATCTTTCCCATTTTACAAAATAATTGTCTATTTTCCATATTTTTGTTTTCTAGACTAGGGTTGTTTTCATACCAGTGTCAGAATTCACACTTAAAGTTATAATACTTGTAAGACAGTTTATAATACTCAATTACCAGCTACTGCTAAGAGTTTCAGAGAACATAAAAGTTATGTAACACATTGAACCTTGAAGATATATTTAGAAAGGACTTAAAGCTTCAGGGAAATGAAGTCTTTATTTACAGTCCTTAGAAAAAGACAGAAGCCAGCTAAGGCTGTCCTCTGAAGATGGATTGAACAAGTAATGTGAAAATCCTATTAAAAAGAGAATGAAATCTTCTCACGTAACTGCAGCATTACCCAAAATTTGCTCCACCCTGTGCAGAAAAGGCTGTTACCTTGCAAGAAGTACTTTTGTGTGTGTGGTATCCAAACCTATCACATTCTTTCAAAGCAGTATTTTAAAAGTATTGAATATCTATGCATCTCTGCATATGCCTTTTAGGGGAAGGTTCTTAATTCTGTATTTCACTTAAACTAAACATTTGATGGATTCTTAAATTTTGATGTCTTCAAATTAAAACTGGATGCCTTTGGGAAGTTATACTTTAGCCAAACACAAATTGTTCAAAACAAGGGTAATTGGGTGAAGTTTTATGGCCTCTACAGTATATACAGGAGTTCAGACTAGGTGATTTAATGATCCTTTCTGGCTTTAAACCCTATGAATTTTTGTTGTCGTTAGTGAAATGTGCTCATTTGAGAACACAGGCATCTGAATTCTTCCATTTATCCACATCTGAGAATGAGGGGGTATTTCATTCTCCTTTCCTATTTAATTTTAGGATCACTGCTGAGACTTACAATTGGGGCTTTTAATGTTGATAGTTTTCTGATAGAAGCATCTGACTACTAGGAAACGGGCTGAGACCATCAACTAATACCACATCTGGCTGTTTCATGGCCTATGTGAAAACTACCATAGAACTTTTTATATCACATGATCATAACAATGAAGTAATTTCTGTTGATAACCAAGAGAAGTCAGGCTTTAACTGATTTATTACTCAATTTTGATAGTAGCCATTCCTAAATGATGGCTGTAAGTTTGAAGAGATAAGTAACAAAGCTTCTTCCTGATGTCAGACCTTGAGGTGTTAAGGTACGTCCTTAACTATATTAAAGATTAATTTAAGCATTGCTTCAGATGACTGCCAGATTATCAAATCAGGAGATAAAAGCAAGAATGTGAAATTACCTCTAAATGATAATACTTAGCACAGAGCAATTTAGGAGATTTGTTTATTCCTTATACAGGGCTGACTGGTTTTCTTTTCTTGATACTTATTAATTTTTATGCCCAGACTAGTGTAAGGGCAAGTTTTTAGATTGGCCCCTTCTGAACCAGTATTCTCCGTGGTTAAATTAGCAAGTCAAGTCCCTCTTCTCCCCCCCCCCCTTGAGTAAAGAAAAGATGATACCCTTAAAAAAAAAAAGTATCGATCCGTATTTTCTCTTTCCATGAAAATTGAACAGTCTGATTTAATTCAGAATAAAACAAATCATACTTACTGTAAAATACTAATACCGGATAAGGTGGACATGTGCAAGATGCCCAGCTGTTACGCTGATGGTTGCCTGGAGGAATTTTCCATATGAAAAACATAAAAGCAATTATGTCTAAGCTAGTTATTAATACCTAGAGAGGTGTGGCAAAGATGTTGCAAATTTATGGATTATTGCAGCTTGCCTTCTCTTGGCATGAGCTCTCTCTGCTACCTGTGTATTGCCAGTCACCTTTCTTGGGTAATGTCTGTGTGCAGAGGTCAGCCATAAGCAAGTCATAAATCAAATTATCCTTTTAAGATTATGAATACATAAGAGGTCAATTTCTTTCTGATATACTTATTAGCTTTACATTAAAATGAATCTTTGCAGGATAAAGTAATTTTTCTCCTCCTAAATTTCAGAATTACTTTCTCTCTCCTCCTGTTGTGCCATGGAGACATCAGATTGCTCCCATTCCCAATTATTTTCCTAGAATTATATTTTAATAACTCCCCCATCATTTTTTGAGGGATTTATTTATATTCATCCAAAAATTCAAATACATCTGTCTGGCATTGCTAGCACATAAGACTAGTAACAGGACTCTGAGGCAATTAACATTTAAATGGTTATATCCTAAACTTCTATGGTAATGTTCTGCCTCTCTGGCTGAGTATTAAAGCTCAGGGCAATACCAGACAAATTAACAAATCTGGTATTACAGATACAAAATGCAAAAGTATGATAGCTTCCTGTAGTACATGACAATTTGTCTGTTTTTTAAATTAAGAAAAAGCTTTTCTATGTAATTAGTAATTTGTTCTTAATATTTTATTTAACAGGTTACACTTAACACTATTAAAATAATATAGATAAGTGTTAAAAAATAGCAGTGCCACAATTTTGTCAATTCTTTCCAATTCTATAATTGACAGATTAGGCACTACAGTTCTGTTTCATAAATCAAAGTATGCCCAATGATTCAGTTAAGTTCAAAACTGTGCTTTTACATTTAATTAGGTTTTCTTTATTGCATAATTTCCAGAGGGTTCTATTACTAATATGCTCTTCATTTGAAGTTGAGCAAATCTGTATGTTAAGCTAATTAATCATATAGATTTATTGCATTATAACGCCTTATGCTTCATGTTAAAACCTATATTTTAAAAATCAGTTGAAGACATTAACAGAATGTGTTCAATAAAATCCTTTCTTTCTATTTTCAGAAAAACATCAATATTAGAGACATCTAAACAGTCATAGTATCCTTGAAGGGACATAAGTAACCATACATTAACATGCCTGCTGTGGCTTCTGTACCCAAGGAACTATACCTCTGTACTTCACTGAAAGATCTTAACAAGAAAACAGAAATAAAAGCAGAGAAGACCAGTACAAAAAAGTATGTGAATTTCCTTCTTTAATTGGCTTTGTATTAATTGTTCAAATTCCACAGCTAAGTAACAAGTGATGCAGTGTTTAGTACTCTTATATACAGATGGTGATAATGTAGACCTGTTTTCTAAGTAAGCATTAACTCATTAAGTAGCAATGCTGCACTTCTGGCCAAATTCCAGCTCAGGTTGTGTACATAAATTCCCTCTTGAGTTTCAATTCAATAGCATAGCTTCCCTCAGTCCTCTATAGTGTTGCTGTGGATTGTCAAACTAAATATGGAGAGATCATCCAAGAGATAATGTTTCAACAGTGAAGTGAACATGACATCTGTGAAAGTTTTGAAAGTGCATTAGGATTCTTCGAGACAACAAGCTATATTAATGCAAGTTATTAACATCAGTTGAAAAATTCAGCCATCACATGGGAATAGAAACAGCATAACTTTGGAATTTGTAGACTGAATCTTCATGCACTTCAGTGTATGTTTTCATAGGACTAGTGCTTTAAAAGAACCAGTCCACTCTGCATTCTAGAGAGAAGTGGTTCTGAACAGACCCTCTGTAGATGGGTTCTTGTTTGAAATGTTTTAAACTGCCATTTAATTTATTACTGAATAATTTCTTTTCAGTACTGTAATTAGCAAGCTAATAAACAATAGCAAAGAAATATAATTCAGGGGGGAAAAGTAGCTGTGATTTATTTTAACTTGTAAAGCTCGGATAGTGATGCCAAAGGGATGTTTAAACTATATGGGCACAAAATGTGAACATTTAAGTCAAGAGTTCATTACAAAACTAACTGTTCTTTTGAAAACTAGGTCAACAATTGTGGGGGGTTTTTAATTGACCCTTTCCCTCCAATTTCAAGTTATGTGCAGAGTGCCCTTAAGATCTTCAAGGCAGCGGAGGAATGCAGGTTGGACAGAGATGAAGAAAAGGCCTACGTCCTATATATGAAATATGTGACTGTATATAATCTTATTAAAAAAAGACCTGATTTCAAGCAACAGCAGGTACATATATATCTTTCCGACTGCATTTTTTATATTGGTAGAAGTAACAGAAGTACTTCAAATCAGTGGTCTTTATATCTGAAGATTGTATGTGCAAATGAAATAATTACATTTGTGTGCACTACTGAAACAGTAATTTCAGTAAAGGAATTATATTTATTTAAATAAACTTTTTAGTTTGTGTTGATAAGTGAGGCAGTCCATTATTGTAAGCCTCCTTTATTACTTTCTAGTACAGTACACTTTGCTAATTACATTGGCATATCATCTACTGGACTTTAAATAGTATGAGCCCTGTTGCTATCTTTCCTGTTAAAGTGCTTTTCTGGTACAAAACTAAATTGAGTATTATTTATTCCTTTAATTAAGATAACCTTAATTTAAAAATGGATACAATGTTTTTTACTCTCCCAACCTTGTGACCAGAGCTTGTTAACATTATAAAAATTAAATATTAACATACATATGAATATTTGCCTTGTTTATAAATAGTGTGGTATTTTTCTTAAAATATTTAAGAGAAGAACATCTCACTTTATTTACAGAGTAACTATGGCAATAATATAAAATTAGTTTTAGATTATTTTTTCCTTCAGTAGGTAAACTTTAGTGTGCTGTAAACTAGGTGCTAAATGTTGTTCTTGGTAGTGTCTGCAGAAGTATTCTATCCTGTATGCACATTGGACAGTATTAACTGTATGCTGGGGTGGTTCTTGTTGTTTTAGGATTACTTTCATTCTATACTGGGACCTACAAACATAAAAAAAGCTATTGAAGAAGCTGAAAGACTCTCAGAGAGTCTGAAACTGAGGTATGTGCAACATTTTTTTACAAAGCAATATGTAAATATTGCTGAATATTTGAAATTTGCGCATCTGCTGCTGTAGTTTGCCTTTGTTTAGACATTGTTTGCAGTAGTTGCTGATACCTGTAATCCAGAAAGATTAAACTTTCTGATTGAGCCTTTTATTCAAACTGGATTTCATTTGCCATCATTCATCCCAGTCACTTCAAACCCATGTGCTTAGATCTACCTTCAGTTTCTCTCTAACTTTTAAGTTTCTCTCTAAGGTAATACCATCAACAAATGTCAGCTGTTGTTTTTCATTAATATATACACAAATCAGAGGCTCCAATGAAAACCTCTTGATAATTGCTGTTAGTCACTCTATTAAAAGTCCTTCCCTAGTATTCTTTCCTGTCACGTGATCATATTAAGGCCAGGTGTATGCCACGAGCATTTTGCCAGTATAGGTATACCAGTATATTATACTGGGAAAGTGCTCCTAGTGTGGATGCAGTTTTTAGCAGGAAAACTGCACATTTGCTCAAAGGCAATGTTTTTGAAAGCTGCTTTTTTGGTAGTTTATGGATTGTCTCAAAGGAACAAAGTTTGAGAGTTGATACAGTGACTAATTATTTCAAGTGTATTGTGCAAATATGTACTTGAGCAATTAAAATGTGTATTGACATGTTTAAAGATACTTAAAAAGAAAAAGGTGGCTCCTGTACGGTCACAGAAGCCACTTTACACTAAGTATATGAACCAATTTACTTTACTATTTTTCTGGCATAATTTTTTTTTTCTAGAGAGTAGTTAATTACCAAATTTAAAACTCTGGGAGGTTCAGGTAGTAAAACACCATTTGCCTTGAAGTAAGAGAATCCCAATATGGATAATCCAATCTGCACATCATAGAAGCAGTAGACAAATTTGACTTAATTCACTTTGTAAGAATTGTATTAATATTTTTAAGTGGTGGCTAGACATTCAGTATTGCTGAGATTCAATAAAGCACTTAAACACATGCTTAAGTCTCACTTGAAGTTAAGGTGGCTGAAGCGTGTGCTTATGTGCTGTCTCAAATAGGGATGCTTCCTGAATCAGTGCTTGTGTCACTAACTAGAAAGTTACATAGAAACATCAGATTCCAAACTTGCAGCCTCATCCCTATGGAATGTCCATTACACTGATAGTGAACCAGGATATGACAGGTACATTTCGTATCAGTGATGTAGTTTACTAATTGAATGTCCCTGATTTGACTTGGGACAGTTCAGTGGTTGAATTGATGACTTTCAAGAAGTCCTAATTAGCTAACATCTCATTAAGGTAAATGGTCATTCATATGACTACTTGTTTACAATACTAGAGCTATCTTTACAATGAGAGGCAAAAAAACTTCATATTTAAAAAAAAAACCAAAAAAACGGTTAGGCCAAATGTCTTAAAAAAACAGGCACCTAAATAACTGACCTGTTTGGTTTTTTCCAGAAGTCCTGAGTACCCAGTAACTCTTACTGACTTTATTGGCACTTCAGTGTTTGAATTCTTTAACGATGGCTACTGGGTGCTCAAAACTGTTGGAAAAAAATCAGTCCACTTATTTAGGCACCTGATGCACATAATTAGTTGTGATTTTCTGATGCAGTCCATCTTAAAAATATACTGAATAAAGACAAGGCTGAAGACTTCTCTGGCTGAAAAAATATAGAAAACTATAGGCTCAGTTATTCTTACAGTAATTAGCTATTAGTGATACTGTTACTTATTAGATGCCAGACTAGATTTTCTTAGCAAAAATGTGCCCAGGGAGAATGACTAATACATTCGGGTGTCAACATTACTTAAATCTTATAAGTAAATCTTTACATGTAGTTGTACTTTGTACAAATGCAGAAGAGGGTGGGAAATTTAGCATTTTCAGTGATGCCAGAGCAGAAGTATTTTACATAGACAGCTGAGGTTGAGGGAAAGAAATTGTAAGCCTTGAGAAGGGCAGAGGACATCAGTTGGTCCCAAAAAACAAGGTTAGTTATAATGCAAGAAGCACAGAGAGAAATAATATCAAGCAGCTACTGAGGAAAATGGGAAGAATTTGCGAAGTCAAGAATAAGTGCTGTGAGATTTCAACATTTAAAATGTTTGGGGGGGGGGGAATTGCACAAAGCTACTGAAGCACAAGTTAAACGTTTTTAAAAATGGAATTTTTCCTTCTAGATATGAGGAAGCTGAAGTTCGGAAAAAGCTTGAAGAAAAAGAGAGACAAGAAGAGCAGCAGAAAAAGCAAGAAGTAAAAGATGATGGAAAGGCTTTAGCCAAACACTCTTCAGAAAATGCAGTAGATTCCAAAGGAAAAAACCAAAGGGTAATGGAGGGGAATATTTACAGACATGCTAGTAAATCTGTAAATGCATGATGTTTAAATGAGCACTTCATTAAATCAACTGTTAATATGAGGCCACTTATTTTATTGAAGAAACTGAGTTAATTAGTAACGTTGCACCCATGACTAGATTGTTTACCTTGTAGAAAGTTAAACATTATCATTTAAAGATAACCATTTTAAGTTTACTTCTACCATTTTTGGTAAAAGGCTTTATATTTTTTATGGCATAATATGAAACTTTTGAAAGATATGAATTTTTATTAAACATAATTTTTGTCAGACCTTTGTGGACATATTTGATACCTGCAGAACCCCACAGAACTCTTAAAGCTCAACAGAATAATAGACTTCAATTCTTCCATAAAGCTCAATTTTTTTCCTTAAATTAAAAATTGTTATTCATTAGTGTGTAACGCTTGTGCCTTCATGTACTTTGAGGTTTTGTGGTAACAAAATTGAGCAAGTTCAAGTGAAATCTGTGTTCTGTCCTTTAAGTCCTCTGGCTCTCCACCTGGCTGATGACAACGCCATCAAATGGCTGGGCACATTGCGCATGTGCAGAGAGAGAGTCCTCTTATGTCTGGATAAATGCATGAGTGGACATTGTTTTTGATGCTCTGTCTAGATATTACAAGCTTTCATGATGAATTCCTTTGCTTTATCATTTTATGTCGGATTGTTATTTAAACAAAATTGTATCCCTAGCTTTGTGCATGGAAATGATCCTCCATGTTGCAGATCTTATGCTTCTTGTTTGAGAGGGTTCTAATCATAGAATATCAGGGTTGGAAGAGACCTCAGGAGGTCATCTAGTCCAATCCCCTGCTCAAAGCAGAACCAATCCCCAGACAGATTTTTGCCCCAGATCTCTAAATGGCCCCCTCAAGGATTGAACTCACAACCCTGGGTTTAGCAGGCCAATGCTCAAACCACTGAGCTATCCCTTCCCCCCCCCATCTATGGACAAATTTCAGTTGGGTCTGGAACCTGTGATTCGAGTGGGCAAAAGTAGTGTCCCAGGGAGTCATGCATCATTTCTCTCCCCTGCCTTTCTCCCCCCAAAATCACCCAGCAGCAACTCCACCTAACAAGCACTGCAGTCCTAGGCTGTGTTACATCTTCCACAGCTCCCCTCTGTTAAGGGCAACTGCCCTCCCATCCTCTTTCTTGGGACTTCTGGGCATCTGACAGCAGATCTTTGTAGATATTTCCCTCTAGTGGGTCCCTTCCTGTTGTATTCATGTTTTGTGAGTCAAGGTCACTTAGTGAACTTGTTACTTTATATTAGAAAATAAAAACAGCAACTTCTAACACTTTTTTACAATAATACAGATCAATGGTGAGAAGAAGGGTTCAGTGGAAAGAAAAGATCAATTTGACAGATTGAGTGGTAAGTGATGCAATGTTTCACAGGAAAAGTCTTCATTGTTTAACAGGAAAAAAAGCTTCATACAATTTAGTTAAACAGTGAGAGTAACTAACCATTGGAACAACTTACATGGAGGCATCGTGGATTTTCCATTATTGGCCATTTTTAAATTGTGATTGGATATTTTTCTAAAAGATAGTCTCCAGAAATTATTGATGGGAAGGTTTATGGCCTGTTTTATGCAGAAGGTCAGACTAGACAAGAGGTTCTCAAACTTGGGGAATTTCTTTGGGAGGAGGTGGGGGGCGGCATGAGAAACGTTAGGAGAGCAGCGGCTACTGTCCGAGTACCCAGCTCTGAAGGCAGCGCCACTGCCACAGCAGAGAAGTAAGGGTGGCATGGTATAGTATTACCACCCTTACTTCTGCGCTGCTGGTAGCGGCGCTGCCTTCCGAGCCGGCCAGCAGCCGCCACTCTCCACTCTGCCTTCATAGCTGGGTGGCCATATATGTACTTGTGTAGCAGAAGCACAGGAGAGAGGGACATAAACAACCACAGACACAAGAAGGAGGGCGCGGTCAAATAGGTTTGAGAACCCCTGGACTAGACAATCACAGTGGTCCCTTCTGGCTTTGGATTCTCTGATAGCTTCCTTCACTGCCCCCCGTTATGATTTCCTCTCTTTAAAATCAAAATTAGTGTACCATCTTAATTTAGCATTTTACTTGTTAATTATGACATTCAGTATATCAGTTGAGCCTCCCCAGTCTGCTTTTTTGTTAAAATTACATTTGACACTGAGGTTTTTTATGACTTCCTTGCTCACTTCCCCATGACTTTCATAAAAGTTGTCCTCAATTCATGTGTCACCAGGTGATTTGGTAGTGGTTGCTTTTAGGAATTACTGAATTTTGATCATTACACAATAATTCACAATGTAGTTATTTCAAATGTAAACTGAACTAACCGTGGCATGGTCAAACAGGACAAAAAAAAACCCCACCAGTCACCAGCTACAACTGGTATGAAATATTCAAGGCATGTTTCTCAGAGACTTTTGTAAGAAAATTTTGATTTAAATAAAGGACCCTTTTCCCCAGGCTCCATTTCTACACTGTACAAATATGAAATTCTTCTCTTGAATTCTCCTTCAACCTATAAGCCAGTGCAGACTAGTGTGACAATACTGATCATTTTAAGCTGATGGTTTTTAAATATTGTATAAAATCAAAGAACAGCTACGGACTTACAGTGGAAGCCAAGAGCTGTAGATACTCGTATCAGATGTCCCACCTTCACGATTTTGTGGGCAAAATTTCACATGGGAGATGGGCCTCAATGTTCTAATTCAGTTTTTCCTGAAACTATATTATTCCATGGTCTTATTTATTTGCAAACAAGAGTCTTGACCTCTCCCATGAGATGTGATCACAAATGATTTCTGTTTCTCTTTGTAATATATTTTTGCATATAATAGCTCCTGTATCTCAAGAAGCAATCACTGCTGAGAAACTGTTTCCAATGATGATGGACAAAAACATGGAATTGCTCATAATGGATGCTCGAAGCTTGAAAGATTATCAGGAATCCTGTATTCCAAATTCCATCAGTGTTCCAGAAGAGGCTATCAGTCCTGGGTATGAAATAACCTTTGTGTGGTAGAATCTTGTGACTATGCACTGATATTAATGAACTCTAACCATTTGGTGGAAGAGAAATAAAATATATTTCTCTAGTTTACTTACTATATTCCATTTTAGACTGACTGAAAACCATTTCCTTATACAAGAGTTATGAGCAACTTGTTAAAGTGAAGTAAGCTTGTGCTTTCAGTTTCAGAAAGTAACTGGCATGAGTGAATGAATGAGTTGTGAACATTTGGCCAGTTTAAGCTTCTAGGTGCACTAATATAAGAACAGATCTAGGTTCATTGTTTCTTTGATATATGTATTGCATATAATCATACCTTTATCATCTATACACAGTCTAAAAATATTTTTAGGCATTCTTGGACAAAATGTGGTGTTTGTACTCAAACACATTTTCCTGTATTCCAGAGTCACTGCTAATTGGATTGAAGCTAAACTCCCAGATAGTTCTAAAGATCCATGGAAGAAGAGGGGACATGTTGATTATGTTGTACTGCTTGACTGGTTTAGTTCTGCAAGAGACTTGCAGCTAGGAACAACTCTACAGAGCCTGAAAGATGCACTTTTTAAGGTACACAAGTTTGGCATTTTATATTTGTCTAACTTTATTATCCTGGTTGATGAGAAGTGGTTTTTAAGTAACTGTAATTCTAAAATGCAGGAAAAACAGATAAAACATTCTTAGCATCCCTTCCTATGGTTTTCAACGAGACTGTGTGGTTTTGATACCACAAATGTCTCACATTTTTCGCTTGCTTCCTCTTTCTGGCTGAAGACAGCATAGCTAACTGTGTGGGGAGGGTAAATGTGATAAATGTTGTGAACCATCTCTTTAAAAATTCTTATCTGCCTTACCTACAGATCATTTGGGGAAGTGGCTGTCCTTGTATTAGTACATGGGTGGGCAAACTTTTTGGCCCAAGGGCCACATCTGGGAAAAGAAATTGTATGGCGGGCCATGAATGCTCACAAAATTGGGGTTGGGGTACAGGAGGGGGTGAGGGCTCTGGTTGGGGATGAGGAATTTGTGGTGCAGGAAGGTGCTCTGGGCTGGGATCGAGGGGTTCGGAGGGCGGGAGAAAGATAAGGGATGGGGCAGGGGGTTGGGGCATGGGGAGAGGCTCAGGGGTGCAGGCTCCAGGCGGCACTTACCTCAAGTGGCTCCCAGAAGCAGCAGCATGTTCGCTTTCCGGCTCCTATGCGGAGGCACGGCCAGGCAGTTCTGCGCACTGCCCCATCCACAGGCACCGCCCCCACAGATCCCATTGGCTGCGGTTCCCGGCCAATAGGATCTGCGGGGGCAGCGTGCAGCGCAGAGCCCCCGGCTGCCTCTACGCGTAGGAGCCGGAGTGGGGACATGCCACTGCTTCCGGGAGCCACATGGAGTGGCCCCCGACCCTGCTCCCCAACTGGAGTGCCAGAGCACCGAAGTGGGGCAAGCCCCAGACCCTGCTCCCCAGCAGGAGCTCGAGGGCCAAATTAAAACGGCTGGCGGGCCGCATCCGGCCCCTGGGCTATAGTTTGCCGGCCCCTGTATTAGTATGTCAAGGACATGTTCAATCAGTCTCTCTCCTCTCTCTTGCTAACTCATAATACATCATTCCTTGGAGCTCTGGGAAGTGGTCCACTATCAAATGTCTAATGAGTCAATCCATGGCTGCCAAAGTGGAGGTAAATCTCTGTGAGCCAGAAGCCTCCAAGATTGGAGGAGTTGGGAGAAAGTGAGAAGCCCCCATCAACACTCTTGGCCATCTTCACTGGTTCTGTTTACTGGGGGAGCACGGATTAGATTGGCCTGAGTTTCAGCTACAGTAAGAGTTTAGAAATTGAACAGTTCTATTTTAAAATGGTTCAGTGGTGAAAGATAAAATTGATAGAATTTACATACTACAATTTTAAGTGTTTCCCCTCTCTGCTTTCTTGAAATGGATTGAGATTGTAAAAGGACTCTTGTGCGCACAACACTTTCTGTCACCTAAAGCTGCACAGTTAGAAGGACTGAGAATTCGTGCCGGCATAGCCTGTTTTCTATATGTATTGCTACACACGTTTTGTGAACCCCACAAAGCTCTCTGGTCATACTAGTGAGCTCAGGACAGGGTGGCAGGCTCAAGTCTGAAATTCTGGGCTTTTGTTTTGTTGATGGCAGATTTTTAAAATGTTAAAGCTAATGCACCTATTCACAGAACAAAGTTAACCCATGAGAGGCATTAGCAAGCATATGCTTACTATAAATAGGATACTTTCAGAATTCAAGGGTTGCTGCTAATAGTAGTAAGTATTTATATTATGGTGGTGCCTAAAGGCTCCAGTTGGGATTAGAGCCCCATTGTGCTGGGTGCTGTACAAAGATAGGATAGAGAATCCTTTCCCTAAAGGGTTTGCAATCTAAATAACAACGATTTTACTGATTGATTGTCAATCTGAACAATAACCAGTCTACTAAAATGTAACAGCCAGGCATGTAAGTTTTTTCAGCATAATTTGAGTTGTAATTTAAAGGCTCTGTTGCTACATTCAGAATGTCTGTCTCATTTTAACTTTTTCCAGTGGGAAAGTAAAACTATACTGCGGAGTGAGCCTTTAGTCTTAGAAGGAGGTTATGAGACCTGGCTTCTTTGCTATCCCCAACACACAACAAATGCTAAAGTAACTCCACCCCCGCGTGGCAAGAGTGAAGCTGTGTCTGTCTCTTGTAAGTATAAAGAAGACATTTTAAATACATTTAAAAGAATAAATAAGCAATCTAAGATTATATACAGTAATTTAAATATATATTAAATTTAATAGTCTGCTCCTGCTCTTGCTTTAGATTAGGATGCTAATTACATACACAATCTGTTTTTGTTTTTAAAAAAGCACTATATTTCTGTGGTTTACAGTGGATTTTACTTATCCCTCTCTGGAAGAACCAGCTCCTCCTCCACCACCTGTTGTCCACGTAAAGCCCACTCCAGTAGAAGTGACTGAGAATGATGAAATGGGAAGTAATCAAGAGGGGAGGACAGGATCACATAACACACCAACTCCAAGTGCACCAGTTGTTGCTACCCCTCAAACTGACAGTTCACATGTAGTCCACCCAATATATGCTGTGATAAATGTCCCACAGGTAAGATGTTCTTTCTTGTTTAAGCTTTCATTTAAAAGAAAACTTCTATGTAGCTCTGTATTGTCCATGTTAATTATATTTTATTAAAAAGAGACCTGCAAATGGGAAAAGTCTAGTTTTACTGTTTCCTCACAGCTTTCTGCATTTGATTGAGCATTGCTGACTTAATACAATTAAATTCCCAATTACTCTGATCAAACAGCATGTGGTGAACTTTAGCATTTTGGTTCACATCAGGGCATGGCTTACCTCTTAGTTATCTCAAACCTCAGTTTCCCAGTCGCCATGCCTCTGGAGCCTGTCTTTCCAGGCTATTAAGGTGCCTTAGTGGTCTGTGTGCCTTGGTCTTCTAACTGAAGCAAGAATGTTCCCCATATGGACAAGCAAAAATAAAAAGCACTGATTTGCTCTTCTCATGGCAGGGGGCTCACAAGGTTCTTCACTTTCCTGTTGCCACAGCCCTTTCTCCTGGTTCTCTACTTTCTCCTCTTTTGGCAGGAGTTTACAGCAGTCCTGTTCTCCCTTCATCACAGGAGCATTAGCTTCCTTCTCCTGGCAATGTAGTTGAGGCATAAGGGGAAACTGGGTCTTCCCTCTAATTTAGACTTCAACCCAGGAACCCAAAACCATGAAATGGCTCTCACTTTTTCTTTTCCCTAGGCTACTTTCTATACTTTGCTCATAGCCTCAAGGGTCTTCCCTAGGCAGCCATAAAAAGACTCCTCGGACACTCTGCTCTTCCCTTAGTCTCTCCCTGGTCTGAGCCACAGGCAGATCTTAAATACCTGCTCCCCCACTCAGTCACATGCTCTGTCACAAGGTCAGAAGAAGGGGAAGAATATGCCCAAGTCAGAGCTGGGGCTTAACCCCCTTAAAGGTCCAGCTCACCTTGTGACAATTTGAGAACTAGCGTTGAGTTCTAATAATAATCAGTTTTAACCCTACTTACCTTCAAAGTGCTGTCCAAACTGTTAATACTCACCTAATATCGTAGTTTTATTAATGGGTAAACTGAAACATGCATGGTGTGTGATTTTCCTGAGGCCACTCAAGACTCTTAACACTGAGTTCTCAGCTCTAGTCCTGTTCCCCAACTACTAAACAACATTGCCTTCTGGTTTCTGGTGGAATATGCAAGAAGAATTATGTAAAACCATTTAAAAATCAAATGGATGATCAAACAAAATGGATGACACAACAGTCTGCTTGCTTCCATCATGTTTGTTTTATCTGGCAGAAGTAGACTTTTTTAAGTTGTCTTTCAGTATTGCCCTTTCACATACCTTTCCTTAAACAATTTTTTTTTTTTTACATTGAAGAAACATTATTTTGATTTCTATTCAGGGCTTTCTATTGAAAGCTTCATTATTATAAATCTATAGCATAGCAGCCAAGATATTAAAAGTGAGGAGTACAAATCTAAGGTGTTTTTTTTTGTTGTTGTTGTGTGTCCCCCCCTTGAAAATGTCTGCTTCAGCCCTCAAGGAATGTTAATAAAGATCAGGAGTAAGTAAACTGAAGTCTGCACAGAACTTTGATGGAACATCTTTCACTAATAGGTTCCATAAATGGAAGTTTTGAAAAGCAAGATGGCTAAAACAATGTGGTAGGCTTTACTTGTACAAGTCCAAAGGCAGTTTAGTTAAAGAAGGTAGTGTTGCTAGAGGATCCTAGTGCTATGTGATATTAGGGACTGTAACAAATGTTTCTAGTTGACATTTTATTCTCATTTTATACTTCATTTTTATTATTCCAGATTGATCGTACTAAAAAGCCTTCCGCAAAATTTCTTGATGATGTTAATAGTCCAAAATCTGAAGATACAACTCTTGACAAACATCTTATTCAGAATGGAAGAACGATTCCAGATCGTTCCACAAAGCCACCGTTTGATGCAAAGACCATACTGACAGAAGAAGAGAAAAGCCGCATACACGCAGAAACAGCTTCCATGTTGGAGAAGAGCAAACGGGAAAAAGAATTGCGGGAAAGACAACAAGAGAAACAAAGAGATAAGCTCAAATTGGAGAAGCAGGAACAGGAAGAAAAGGAGCACCGAGAAAAGCTACAGCAAGCAAAAGAAGAGAGAGAGAGGAGACAGGAGGAAGATCAGGCAATTAGGGAACAAAAGGAAAAGGAAGAACAAGAGAGAGCATGCAAAGAAGTATTAGAAGCAAAAAGACAAAATAAAACTGAACATGAAAAAACTGCTGCAAAAAAACCTGAGCTTGATAAAGTATCCGCGGAAGAAAGAGAAAAGGGGACTCGAACACCAGAAATGCAGAGGCGTGCGTTAGGAGATACATCTGTGACAGGGGTGTCAGTCTCAAGCAAGGTTAGTAAACGAGCAGTTCAACAGCCACAAAATGAAAATAGGGTAATCATTTGGCACAGTTTTGTCAGTGTGTATCAGATTGCTTGCATTGGGAAAATGCCAGTGCTGAGGTATTTAACTGCAAGTAACTGGGTTTTGTTTGGGACCTGACATTTTGATTTAAAACTAGAGGAAAAACGCAAAACAAACCCCAAAGGGGCAGATCCTCATTCCCACTTTGTGCTATTTAAGCAACATAAAATGGCCAGATTCTGACCAGAGCTGGGCAGCAGGGAATGCCCTTAGGGCTGGGGAAATCCCTGCTGATATAGAGCCAATAGAACTGACTCATGTTCTGTCTGTCCTTTCATCCCCAGCATAGGCGGCATTTCAGAGGCATGGTGGCACTCTACTCTGTTATACCAATCCTCTATTTACTGCTGTAACTTGTGCTGGGGAAGGACAGAATCATACAGCCATAATTGGTTCCCAAATGCCCCAGGTTAGACAGAACTTGCAGGAGAGGATAAAGGTCATAGTATTGTTAACAAGTGTGGGAAGGAGAAGTAGTCTACTACCCCCATCCAGTGTTCTGTTTGAGAGCAGACCTGCTCCCCACTCCCTCTTCTGGCATCATATCGCCTTCCTTTATCCCACTAAAGCCTAAGAAAAGTGAACAAGATCAGTCACATTTACCCTCCTGTGGTCATAAAATAGAATCAGCTAATCGGAAGATCTGAAGAAATAGGTTGGGCTTCACTGCTGGTTAATAGCCACATTTACAGCTTGAAAATGCACCATAAAAAGATGTTGACATTTTCTCTAACCTTCAGATTAGGGGAGTGGAATTCATGCCCAACATCAGTGATATTAATGCAAAGGAAGTCTTTAATCGCTCAGAAGCTCCATAAACTCAGATGAACAAATTTAGTGTCTTTTAATTTTGACATACATTTTGCGTAGCTCTAATAACTGTGGGATGTTAGAAGTAAACATTTCTACTTTATATAGAAATATAAAAACCCCTACTTTTAAACTTCCTATACCATATTAAATGTAAGCAATTAGTCCATCAAATCCCTTTTTGTTTATCCTTTTTTTCTTTATCAATATCGTGAAGGTGTGCTTGCAGCTCCATAATTAGACTTGTGCCATGATTTTGTCTTAGATGGGACAAGAAGCAATGGGCTAAAATTGCAACAAGGGATGTTTAGGTTGGACATTAGGGTAGTTCGGCAATGGAACAGATTGCCTGGGGAGGTTGTGGGATCTCCGTCACTGGAGGCTTTTTAAGAACAGGTTAGACACACACCTGTCAGGAATGGTCTAGTTCAGGGATCGGCAACCTTTGGCACGCGGCCCGTCAGGGAAAGCTGCTGGTGGGCCGGGCTGGTTTGTTTACCTGCAGTGTCCGCAGGTTCGGCCGATCGCAGCTCCAACTGGCCACGGTTCGCCATCCCAGGCCAATGGGGGCTGCGGGAAGCGGCGCGGGCCGAGGGATGTGCTGGACGCTGACCTATTGAGGTTCTTTCCAGTCCTACATCTCTATGATTCTCTATTTCGTGCTTTGTATGGAATATATCATAATTATATGACAGGAGTGAATATGGGGGTTCCAGGGTGCTGATTTGAGGTACAGAGTGCCACAGTATGTACCTGTTGTAGTCACTGAAACAAACTGAGGTTTACCTTCAATCTTTTGCTATAGCGTAATTTAGGGAACACTTGCTATAGCGAAGTGCCACTCACTCACTGACACTCAGTAATTCCATATGAAAATTGAAAGTCTCTTTTCAAAATCTTTTACAGCAAACTGGGGTTAAAGGACAACCAGAAAGTGGAGCTCAAAGAGAGGATACTGAACAAGATACTGAAAGACTTAAAGTAAATAGAGTGTTGTATGTAGCTGAGAGAAACCCAGAGCAGATGTCATATTGTTGTAATTTTATCTCATGTTAAATTCCACCTCATTTATTTTTAAGATCTTCTCTTTAGGAGGAATCTATGCTGTGTTCTGCAGCTGTTTGTGTTACTTTACATACATTTTTCATTTTTTCCTGTAAAAATTAAAACATATTTAACACTTTCAAGTGAAAGTACTTTATATCTCCTATGGGATTAACAAGTGTTTCATGACTTTATATTGTTTTCCTTTTTGTGGTGGAGTTGTGGGGTTTTTTTTGTTTTTTTTTTCTTTGGGGGGAGTGGGAGAGTCATTCATAAATATTTAGTGAGAACACACAAACACACACATACCTAAAGTGATTTTGATAATAAAGGAATTGGAGAATCAAATTGTTTCATATGTGCAATTAGATGGATTTGCATTATTTTGGTGTGTGACAATGAATGTCATTCATTTAGATCAATTGATGCTAAATAATAAAAACATACTATCAGTTTTCTGCCCTAGACAAAAAAAAAAATCCAAGTTTCTACTTAGAACACTAGTGGTTCTTATTGAATTGTTCTATGTGTAACCTTTTAGCTACATGGAGAATTTACAGAATACTAAAGACAAACTAGACATGCTGCTCTGCATAACAATAACTTCATGTGCCTTTATATTTTATTTGTATTATATTAGTCCCAGCGGGAGCCGTTGATGAGAGCACGAAGTGAGGAAATGGGGAGGATAGTACCAGGATTGCCTGCAGGCTGGGCAAAGGTAATGATAATTTCCAAACATTCCAAAAATCTAGACAGTGAAGTCTGAATGTGGTAATGGCTTTTATTTGCACATTCATTATAAAATAGTTTTGGATTGACTTTTTTCCCCCTCTTTAAATTTCTACGTGATTGTTCTTATTTTCTAAACTTTAAGATTATTGTTAATGAAATGACTGGAGCTTTGTCAGCAATATTTAATGCATACTTTGGGAAGAATGATGCTATTCACTAGATATTGAGATCAAGTCACATTACTGTAGTCTGCATTCTCTTCATATTAGAATTATTCTGGCCAGTGTTTTTAGTAGTTTAATAGTATTAACCAACTAGTCTATTGAGGGATTTTACTCCGTTTTTAAACTTTAATTTTTGTCACCCAAGTTTCTGGATCCAATCACTGGAACCTTTCGTTATTACCACTCGCCAACAAATACTGTTCAGATGTATCCCCCGGAAATGGCTCCTTCATCCACCCTTCCATCCACTCCACCAACTCATAAAGCCAAGCCACGGGTGACTGCTGAACGGGACAGAGAACACTCCAAATTGAAGCGATCCTACTCTTCACCAGACATAACCCAAGCCATTCAGGAGGAAGAGAAGAAAAAAATTCCTATAACTCCTGCAATCAGTCGTGAAAATAAGTATGTCTGATAAATTAAGTCAAAACATCACAGCTAGTACAATATTATAGGGTCTCGAATTTGCCCACCTGAATTCTATTAACTCTTTCCCATTGGTTTACATGGAATGTTTCTGATAGACTTAAACTACATAGCTGCAGAGCTCAAAGCAGAACACAGTATACAGTGATCCCCATTGCATAGTGATTTCTCCTTGTTTACCAACAATAACGTATAGAGATTTTAGACACCACTAGGTGGGGAGCGTTGGTAAATGGTGACTTTTAAATGGCAGCCGTTTGTTTGTCTGCGTGCTGTCAGGCCTTAGGCTGCTGTTTATTGTGAAATGGAAAGGTTTTCCTTTTCTAAATTATATTAGGTTTAATTCCTTGACCCCACCATTTGGAAACATTGATCTAGTCTATCCCTGTGCATCACTGCAGGCCGGTATTTATAAATTGCTACAGAATCTCCCATGATTCCCTTGTCTAGTCTTGAATACCGTAAATGATGGCATTTTATGGCTTCCTCGGGGAGGATATTTTATTTCCTAGTGAGGAGGGTGGGTCTGTTGATATTCTATGTGCTTTGAGCATACGGATCTGCGTCTCTGGCCAAGGACCGGTATCTCTTCAGAGCTAGTCAGTACCACTTGGTTGGAGAAGTCTGTTAAATGACATGAGACACACTGTTTAACTCAGGGGTGGGCAAACTTTTTGGGCCGAGGGCCACATCTGGGTGGGGAAATTGTATGGAGGGCCGGAGTTGGGGTGTGTGTGGGGGGGTGCGGTGTGCAGGAAGGGGCTCAGGGCAGAGGAGGGGTGTGGGATGTATGAGGGGGCTCGGGTTGCAGGAGGGGACTCAGGGCAGGGGGTTGGGGTGCAGGAGGGGTGTGGGGTGCAGCAAGGGGCTCAGGGCAGGGGGTTGGGGTGCACGGGGTGTACGAGGGGGCTCAGGGCAGGGAGTTGGGGTGCAGGAGTAGTTCGGGCTCCAGCCCGGCACCGCTTACCTAAAGTGGCTCCGGAGTGACAGCGGTGCGCACCGGGGCCAGGGCAGGCTCCCTGCATGCCTGCCCTGTCTCGGCCCCGCACCGCTCCAGGAAGCACTGCGGCCCCTGGGGGAGGAGGGGTGGAGGGCTCTGCGTGCATTGCCCTTGCCACGCCTCCAGGTACCTCCCCCGAAGCTCCCATTGGCCGCGGTTCCCCGTTCCCAGCCAGTGGGAGCTATGGGGGCGGTGCCTGGAGGCAAGCGCAACACATGGAGCCCTCGGCCCTCCTTCCCGCCCGGGGGCCGCAAGGACGTGGTGCCAGCTGCTTCTGAGAGCGGCGCGGCGCCCGCAGCGCCACAAGGGGCAATCCCGCGGGCCGTATCCAAAGCCCTGAGGGGCCGGATCCGGCCCGCGGGCCGTAGTTTGCCGACTCCTGGTTTAACTGCAAGGGCTAAAACTCACTGGCTTCTCAGAGCTCCCAATTTATTCTGACCTACGATATGAGGGAAGGATAGGGTGCCCACATGGCAGAACAGAGCGTTATGATAGGCCATAAGGCAAGCGTAGTAATAAGAATAGAAAACTCCAGTTTGCTAACAACAGTTTCTTCCTTACAGACCAGTATGTTACACTAAAGCTGAAATCTCAAGGCTCTCTGCACCACAGATTCGTAATCTTAACCCTGTGTTTGGGGGATCGGGACCAGCTCTGACGGGGCTTCGTAATTTAGGGAACACTTGCTATATGAACTCCATATTGCAGTGTCTCTGCAATGCACCACTTCTGGCTGATTATTTCAATAGAAATTTGTATCAGGATGACATTAACAGGTAATAAATATTCTTCTTCTATCTTGGATTATTTTAATTAATCCATGGCTGAATTCCGAATGTGTATTTACCACTGTTACTATTTTTCATTCAAAACATAGAAAATGGGGCCATTATGTTTTTAAAACCACAGTCATATTAAAAGTAACAAATGTTATAAATTTGTGAGGGTTTTTCGAACGTTTGGATATGTGAGAGTGTGCTTTGCCAGGAAAACTTTCTATTACACCCACCATCTCGGTGCCTGGGTGTATTGCAAAGATTAAAAAGAGCAAGTCTTGCTAACAATTGGTACAAATCAGAGAAGTGGAAAATCGCTGCATCAACCTCCAATGAACCCTCTGGCTGTGAACAGCAAAATGTCAAAGTAAATAAAAGTTTTAACTGCTTCAGCCTGGTGTACTTAAACTGTATCACATAAGACTCTCAGTAAGACCCCAGTCCAGCAAACATTTGTCTGTGTGTGTGTAAAGTTAAACATATGCATGAGGGTTTGCAGGATCAAGACATAAGTGATTGTCTAATCTTGAGAAAATTTACTTCATCTTCACACAATCTTGGATTAAAAAAAGGAAATTAATATTTTGTCTTGTTTTAATGGCTTAATATAATATTCAGTATTTCTATTTAACTGTGTAGGTTAAATCTCTTGGGGCATAAAGGCGAAGTGGCAGAAGAGTTTGGCATCATAATGAAAGCATTGTGGACAGGACAATACCGATATATCAGTCCAAAAGATTTTAAAATTACAATTGGGAAGATCAATGACCAATTTTCAGGATACAGTCAGCAAGACTCCCAAGAATTGCTCCTGTTTTTAATGGATGGACTGCATGAAGACCTAAATAAAGTAAGTAATCCCCTGCTGATAAATCACACACCTCAGTCAGATTGTAGAACAGAAATATAAAATGTTTACTTGAGTTTAGTAGCAGAAGTTTTGTGCTATTATGAAGATGGAAATAAGTGGTACAATGTAAGGACTCGATTGAAAAATTTCTATGTATGCAATTGCATACCTGCTTTATGCACACAGGGCTCAAATTCTCTGCTGTGCTGAGTTTACACTTGACTCGGGTGGGTGGTGGTTGTTTTTTTTTTTTCAAAGCCACCTTTCCCATCCCCTGATCTTGGGCTGCCCAAGCTGTATCCAGACACTGTGTGCCCTGCCCACCTCCTGTATAGAGCAGATGGGACAGGTGGTGTAGAGTCAGCAATGCTAGCTTTGCACTACCAAGAACTTCCTTGTATCAGGGGAATCCTGAGCTGCCCTGTTAAGGGTAGCTTTTTGGCTGCTTTAGGACAAAGTAGCTGGAGGAGGAGCCAAGAATTGAGCCTAACGATACTGCAATTGAGAGGTTAAATGAGTAATTAGACACACGAATGGCCATTTAGATACAAGTGGCAATTTGCACATTGTTACCTAGGTGTAGCATGAGCCCATTTTTAATTTTAAGAAGAGCGTTTCCATGATTTAAAAATGGTGATCTCTCCAAGAGCCTTATTTGATTAAGGTGAAGTCCTTTGAAAAATGTTGTCTTTTCTCACACTTAATGATCCATAATTATCTTAAACAATATCCTTTTTATCTTTTTTTATACTTTTTCCTTGCACTTGTTTTTTCCTGCGTTAAATGTATAATAAAGCCAGTGTTACCGAAATACAGGAATATGTATCCAGATGTTTCTTCATTTTAAAGTGTTGTCTTCAGTCTGTCTTTTTTACAACCTATTTTATGGCCCATTAGGAAGTAAGTAAATTGCAGCATAATACTTGTTCCTTTGTGTGTCTAGTGATGTTTATACATTCTCCATATCATGATTGTGAGTTAAACTACTTTACCTCATCTTATTATTTTAAATTAATATCCCTGTTTTCAGAATTTTGTTGTTGCATTTAAATCTGTGTCTCCCACATCCGACCCCACCACCCCACGCAGATATTGGAGGCATAGGTTGCCAGAAAGGGAGACATTTTCATGCAGTAACTATTGGCTTTTGGGGGAAAATGATGATTATTTGCTCCTAATTGGATTCCATCACAGTTGATATTCACAATGGGGATGGTGTGAATCTTTTTAAAGTATATAAACCAGAATGTTTCAAATATATTATCTGTACGGCAAATTATTTGTGCAAGAAGCCTTCAGTAAACTCCTGAAATACAGGTTAACTATCTAAATCAACTTCCATTTTATGCACTTGTGCTAATATTGAAGCATGTGCTGCCATTGCTTATGGGGTGTTCTACAGATGGCAGTAAAATGAGGTGTGAAATCTAACAATAAGTGTTTATCCTGTGCATCTGTAAGAAGTGCTAAAGAGGACAACACAGAAATATGACTAGATAACAATTATATAGCTTGTTGGCATGCTTAACATTTATTGCATAGTGTATAAAACCTTATCATTCAGCTTCACATCTTTGTACTTACATATAAAATGATGCTATATGGTGATAAGATATTTTAATTTTATAATATCCAGGCTGACAATCGGAAGAGGTATAAGGAAGAAAATAATGATCAGCTTGATGACTTCAAAGCAGCAGAACTAGCCTGGCACAAACACAAGCAGCTCAATGAATCTATTATTGTGGCACTTTTTCAAGGCCAGTTCAAATCTACAGTGCAATGTCTTACGTGTCACAAAAAGTCCCGAACGTTTGAGGCTTTCATGTATTTGTCATTGCCACTTGCATCCACTAGTAAATGTACACTACAGGTAAGTTAGTAATAGAGAGGCAATGTGTGCTTTTACTGCAATAAAATAATCACGCTTCAGGTTTTTTGTATGGTGCTACTTCTGCTTCAGCCTTTTTGGTTGGGGGGTATGTCAATATGGCCAGTGTAACTTGCTCCAGGATGAACCATGGTATATATGGTTGTCTTTTTCTTTCAATTTTTATTTGGGGAGGATTTTAAAAAAATCAATTAATCATTTTTAGGTGTATGACTACACTGACAGATGTAGGTGCCTTTTGTGCTACTGTAGTTTAAACAACTTTTTTGAAGTAACTAAACTCTATTGCAGGTCATAGTAGATACTTGCTTTTTTTATTATTATTATTAACAAAGCAATAGCTACATTTAGAAACATAACTACTACCTATGTGGAGTAAAAGTTATTTTTGTGAATAGATTCATGAACTAAAGTCTCCTAATTATTCTTATGAAACATGGTGCACATGTAGTTCCTGTACAATAGCAGACAGATATTTGAGCTACATCTTTATTTTTATAAACACCAGGCTTTTAAGTGTGTTTTCTATGTTTTGTCCTAGGAATGCCTTAGATTATTCTCCAAAGAGGAGAAACTTACAGATAACAACAGATTTTACTGTAGCCATTGCAAAACACGAAGGGATTCTTTGAAAAAATTAGAGATTTGGAAATTGCCACCTGTTCTTCTGGTGCACTTGAAACGGTAAGACAATAAGTTGTGAACATGTATCTATAAATGCAGTTAACTTGGCCTTAATGGAGACTTTAGGGGTAGTAAAGCAATAGACATTTTTTTAAAAATACAGACTGTTATACAGACAATCTGAGCCCATGGATATCAAGAATTTACATCTAGTTTTCATCTGCTTCCTATTTTCATAGGCCCCCATCCTGGAATTGCTCATATGAGTTGTCACATGTGTGTGTAACTTTACCTACTGAACTCAATGGAAGTATTTTCAGTATTGCAGCCTTAAATTGTAAGGTAGCCCTGACACTCTGCTTAGCTGTGAAACTTACTGTTTAGTCTTATTTAGCTCAGATCCCAGTTAAAATTAGTGAGTAAGAAATAATTATAAACATGGAATCAATTTGGGACATCTCTTGAACCATTGCTCTGGCTAGTGCTGATTTGTGCTCTCTCTAGATTCTCCTATGATGGAAGGTGGAAGCAAAAGCTACAAACATCTGTAGATTTCCCTTTGGAAAATCTTGACCTGTCACAATATGTTATTGGTCCAAAGAGTAATTTGAAGAAATACAACCTATTTTCAGTATCGGTAAGTAACCCCAGCCAACTTTAAAACTTAGCTATAAATCCATCTTGTTTAAAAAACGTTTATCTGTATGTCCAGTATTACAAGGTCACTTTGAGTCACGTGGGTTTCTATGCCTCTTGCCTGGATACAAATTAAACTGTAGAAAAAAGGAAGGAGAGCGCGTCTGATATTTACTGCCATGGGATTTCATGTTGGTCAAAGCATGGCATTCAAGTTTATTATTCTAGCTAAGGGCAGAAGTGGTAGCAAAGCACAGATTGGTTAAACCATGAATCAGGCTATTAGAAAGGCTCTTGCCAAAAAGAAGTAGTATTGTTTTAATCTCGCTCCACTTTTTTTCTCCCCCCAGAATCATTATGGAGGGTTGGATGGAGGGCACTACACAGCTTACTGCAGAAATGCTACAAAACAGCGCTGGTATAAGTTTGATGATCATGAAGTATCTGAGATCTCGGGATCCTCTGTGAAGTCCTCAGCTGCATATATTCTCTTTTACACTTCTATTGAACTGCGAGCAGCAGATATAGCCACATAAATTGGTTCTCTTTATAAATGCACAACGCCGGTATTGAAATGCATATTAATATGCAAAACAGTGAAATATATAGCCACTTAGTAAGGTTGCAGCAGCTTCTCTGCAACAGGGTCTTTCTGGTCAGTGCTATTGCTTAAGTCAGAAGACTGATTGATAATGCTTTTGGTAATAGCAACTTCTATGAAACCATAACAACAAGCATACTTAAGTTACAGCTTATTTCAAAACTATATTTTTAGTCTGCTCCAAAATGAAATTCTAGCTTAATTAGCAAGTAAATGTCCTAAAAAATCCCACAGCATATCTTGATTTGTTTTCTCTTCTATCACTGTTATGGCCTTTTCACATTTCTAACCTTACGCTTGATTCTACTGTGAATACTCTAGAATGATGGAAACAGTTAGGAATGTAAGTGTACATATTGATTGCATACTTGCACATCAGAGCTATGTATATAATAAAATGTGGTCCTTTTGTGAAAATCTCTAGAACTCAGAGGATTGCTTTTATTTGCCAGTTCTAAATAACTGCAATACTTTAATTCTTATAGGTATAGAAAAAGCAGAGCTGTATTTTTGTTAGCCTTTGTGAATATTTCTGCATTTAAAATTACTTCTAAAGAAATGAGATTTTCTTTAATTTTTTAATACAAGATTTCATGTACACATGCATTAAGAATATTAACAAAGAAATTATTTAAAATACACTATCCTGTTAAATGTTTGTTTGGGGGATTTGGTTTTTCTTGGACATCTACAAAATTTGATTATCAGTCAAAGTCCCTGTGGGGATTATACATGGCAACATTTTGTACCTCTTCCACAGAGTCCAGGCACTTCACCTGGAAGGACAACCATCTGCTCAGCGTGAATTAGTTTAGGAGCCATTTTGGTTCAATTCTACACATTTCCATTATCTGGCAACAGTTCATAGTTTCCATTCCTGACTTGCATTAGTCCTTGGAAGTCTCAGTCCTCTGCAGTGAGCTTTTATCAATATATGTCACTCTGGTTTGTTTAAGAGCAGGTTTGACTCTTGTCCAAAAGTTAGGGAGCGGTAGCACTTGAACTCATCCCAGAAGCTAACACAGCAGCACAGTACTAGGGAATACCACACTCTTAAAGTGACTCACCTGTTGATGAGGTTGTAAACACTTTCAAAGAGTAGGGGATAAACTGGTGCCCTGGTCAACATTGCCACCATTTTTACTGAGAAAGGCAATGACTTAACTGTTTTGCTAAACTACTGTCTACACTGTGTTTGGCAAGCTGAACTCTGCATTCCACAGGTGCATATCTGAGGTTAGTCATGAAAAAATGTTAAGGCAATGTTAACGTTCAATCAAGCACCAGAAACTCAGGCAATGCAGAATTAAGGTTGAAAACTGACTTAATTGTGCCTTTGGCCTAGATACAACTTCATAACGTATCCATGTTACACCTGCATAAAATCATCACAGAGGGTGCTTTTGCTGAATCCAGCATAGGAGACCTTCAACCAGCATTAGCAAGGGGTGATTGCCCTAAGGAAAGGCAGTTAGTGTTTTTCATGTTTACTCCAGCCAGGCTAATTAAGCTTTAATTGCTTGTTTCTCCTGTTTGATGCTGTTCTGACTCTGACAGAGCCCAAGCACACACATGGCATGAGCACGATCTAGCCTGCCCTAATGCTGAGAGTGCCTCCAATTTCTTAACTTTGCTCCAAGATGCAACATTTAAAGAATAAATCCTCCTTCTAAGCTCTTAGCAGAATAACCAAAGTCTTTGAGGCAAACAGGGACCAAGAGTAGAGAGAAGGGCTTTGTGTCAGATGCTACCCTAGTCATGCTTCTGCATCTCACTTGACACAAAGTGGATGCTGGATGCCACCCTGTCACAGGCACTACTGTGCTCTTTAATTTTGTACAGTGCTGAGATATTACACTGATGGTGGGCTGTGTAGGTTCTATATGTTCTGCTGCAACTTGAATTATTCCAGCACCATGAAATACCCTTCATTTCATGCCTTCCCACCCCGCAAGGTACAAGCATTAATGGAATATGAATTCAGTGAAAATTACCTCTGATTCTCTCTATATGAAATAGTGAGAATGCTAGGGGACCGTGGTGATCTGCACACAAAGACAGCAGCTATGCTATTGTGGGACCTCCATGCAAAGTTGCATTGTACATAAAGGCACATTCTAAACAACAGATGCCTCTGTCAAACTCACATACTTGCTCCCATTGTACTAGTCTGCAAGTGTTGGTATTTCACCTGACATGACCACAGAGAGACTGAAATCTTCTATATCATGACAATGTCTACCATATTTAACTTCTGTGCTATTAAACCTTTCTGAATAAGCATATTAATAGCAAAACCCAGTAATAATAATAATAATTTACATTTTAAAATGGTCATAGTCAGGCTTCATCATTTACAACCAGTGATGAATTGGGAAGTTCAGAGCACTGCGACCATCTAAATCTCTCTAGCCACAGCTCCAGAAAGACAACACAGCATGTGTTCACAGGTGGCAGGCTTCCTTCACACCTACAGGGGCTAGAAACAATTTTAAAACACACTTCACTCTGTTTTCCCATGGGGGGGAAGCATGGAGATAGCAATAATAAACCTAGGCAAGAGGCCGTACTAAAAACATTCTTGTCAGTTCGATGTGTGGTTTAGGCACTGGCTTCTGTGGGGTTATTTTTATTATTTTCCTTTTGATAAAGTGCAACTAGCTATATAAAAAAAGAATACGTACCATCCCAGTACAACTCAGGTGCTTCTCCCCAGCCATCTGCTGCATTCGTGCTTTTTATGCAGAACCCAGAATGAGGAAAAAAGCAGTCGGTGGGGGAGAGGGAAATGGCTTTTTCTTGGAGTGAGCCCACCTTGGAGTTCTGGTGCTCTGTGCCACTAATGGACAATTTTATGCTGCATAGGGGAAGGGACTAGGGAGTGAAAGCAGTAGGGGACAAGTGAGGCCATGTGTGGGCTCTTGTTCCTACACACACAACTACAAAAAGGAAGTGGGGTGGGGGGTAGAGCAACAAATGTAGGACAGGGGTGAGGCCATGTGAGCTCTTTCCTCAAGGGAGCCCCCTGCCTTTAAACACTCATTAATATCAGCACTGTCAACTGGCTGTTGTTTTTGTCCATAAGCTTTCATACTGAACCTGCTCCTAATGCTATGGGGTGGGCAGGGTGGAAGGAGGATCTATTTGGGAAGCTATGGCAGAGCAAGTGGACTGGGGCACCTGGAGAGTAGAGAAGAGGGAGGAGAGAGCTTGTCTGGAGGAAACTATCATGTATTTGATTTGTCTTGTCCATATAGATTGAAGGGTCTCTAAGCAAGCTCCATATCTCCCCTATGTTTAGAATGGATGCTGCCGTAGTGCAAACCATAATAATAATGGTGCTAAGAATATTAGTGAGAGGCTTTTTAATAGAGGGAAGTGATGGGCTTTGTAGAGGGACACTCCTCCACTTATTACACTGAAAGTTGTGCTGCAGAAGTCAACTTTCAGATTTTTCCCTTGAAATCAATGCCTAAGCATAATCAGAAAGATCTCAATAGACAGTCAAGCAATGCAGATGCACCAGTTTAATGGCAAAACGGGACTTAGTTACCATTGTCAGTGAATTCTAATAATTGGACTGTTCTCACAGAGACATTTTCCTAGTACTTATGGGTTTTGGTAGGTACAGAGAAGGCTTTGCAGCTGTAGAATAGGAGATAAGCTGCAGCAGACTGCACTGAGGATTGTGGAATCTCGCTGACCTGTGCGTCATCGAAGCTGTACCAGTTCTGGGTGAGCGTGTGCTTGCAGAATGCCGTATAATGGCCACCATCCAGATAACCAAAATGGTTCTACAACAACAAAGTTAGGAGGGAGGGAGAGATCGAGATCACTTTCAATTTTAGCAAAGACTCAAAGCCAGGAATCTGGTGATCATTTTAATTTGCATTCAGCTATTATAATGATGGGAAAAAATAAGATTCCAGTTTCCCTTTACCCCAAAGAAACACTTGAAATGGGTAGAGCTCTGTGGCAGGAAGAGCAAGTAAATGCTGTCTGGACAATAATTACATTTTTTTCACGTTGGGGGATCAAACTTACAGCCCAGCTAGCAGCTCTGACCTGGCAATCCATCTCCCAGCAAAACTCACGTTGACCAGGCCCAGAAACTGCACATTGTTTACCCACACTCAACGGCTGGAGAAGCTGTTCTTGTGTTTAGAAGCTTTCAGGTGGAAGCACTTTCAGTCAGAGTGAGGAAAAGAAATAGGGTCCTTGAATGAAGGGCATTTACTAAACAGCCTGCATCAAGTGTTGGACAAAAACGTGCAATTAGCTTGAAGGGATCACTGACCTGTTCTCTCTTTCAATGTTTGCCCTGTATTTAATTATTTCATTGGCTTGACACAGGGTCTTGACTGTTGGGGTGCAGGAGGGGTGCGAGGTGCAGGCAGAGGGCTTAGGGCAGGGAGTTGGGGGGCAGGGGGCAGGAGGGGTTCGGGCTCTGGGGTGGCAGCGGCGCGCACCAGGACCAGGACAGGCTCCCTGCACACCTGCCCTGGCCCTGGCCCTGGCCCCACGCCGCTCCAGGAAGCTCTGCGGCCCCTGGGGGAGGGGGGGGCGGAGGGCTCTGCATGCACTGCCCTTGCCGCGCCTCCAGGTACCTCCCACGAAGCTCCCATTGGCCAGGGTTCCCCATTCCCGGCCAATGGGAGCTGTGGGGGGCGGTGCCTGGAGGCAAGGGCAACGCACATGGAGCCCTCTGTCCCCCGCCCGAGGGCCGCTTCTGAGAGCGGCGCGGGGCCCACAGTGCCATGGGGGGCAATCCCACGGGCCGGATCCAAAGCCCTGATGGGCCAGATCCGGCCAGCGGGCCATAGTTTGCTCACCCCTGATCTACACAGACAAGACAAAGCCATGTTATAACAGGGTTGGGGACTAGCGTGTTACAGTTTGAGTATCAGGGCATCATGGAATGTATCTGTGTACAGGCCTGTAACTATAATTCAATCCTGACAGCCAGGTAATTTTCAATCGAGGTACCCTGCCATCTTCCATTAGCCAATGAAAAATGTGTTAATTTTATCAGTAATGGGTTAGTTGAGGAGGCATCTCCTAACTCTGAAATGCCAGCTGTGTATAAGTCAGTGATGGTTGTATCTGTACCATTTTTTTTTCCTGTTCTGTAATCTCTGCCTCAGCACCGAAAGTTGACTGTTGCCTGCTTGTTTGCTTAGGACCAAGATCGATCACTGATTTCGTTCAACCAAACATTCATAGTATTACCAATAAAGCTAGGCTATAACTTTGCATCCAACTTACCACCACAGCACACAAGTTGTATTTTGGATTCTTCCGAAAGAGTGGATAAATATAAGGCGAAAGATCCAAGTTGCTTAGTGGATAGTAGATATTAGTCCCCAGTTTCCTTTTGTAGCTGCCTTGATAGTCAAACCTGAAAATAAAACATTTTGAGACAGTATTTTCCACTACAAATGCTTTCAGTTATTGTAATGCTGCATTTGCTTCCCTTCACATGGGCATTGGGAGGAATAAATAGCTACTGCCTGCACAGTTCTTTGAAATGTAAAGTGCTCTCTTAATGCTAAGTATTATTGTAAATTACTGCCCCAAACAAAGATTAAATAAACAGACTGCAAGTGACATTTTGCAGTAAGAACAAGCAGGTTCTTGCTTTGTGTTGGGACTGAAAGGAAGGCCCCAATGAGTGCCCTGTCAATCTGTCACAAGATGCATGCTCAACAGGGGTCGCTAAATCCATCTTTAGCACTAAAGCTGATTCTGGCCATTGCAGCACTAACCATGCCAGAGTAATACTAGCTGAGGAGCTAGTGAGAAGAAGGGAAGGAGTAAGATGGATACATGAAAGGAGTAGGAAATGATCACTTTTTAAAAATAATTGATACATGATCAAACTTAACAAGAAGTGCTGGGCACTGAAGTAAGCCAACTATGAAGTTGTAGCGCCTACTTGCAGATTCCTTGATTTCCTCACCCGCTTTCATTGTTGAGGGCAAAATGGCTACAGAACACATCATTTTAAAATCTTGGGCTCAAATGCAATTGTAGATCTCTGAGCTTTGTAAAGGGATGGGTAGAGGAATAATGCCCTATCTGCATTGTTGATGTGGCAGAACACTATTCTCTATTTTTGTTCATCACAGTCGTTAGTAGCTCTGTAAGTAGCTATCAGGACTAGCATCATCTGTACTGTAAAATTCCATTTATTAGTGTGATCCAGTTTAACAAACACCCTTCTTTCTTCATTTATTCCACAGTTCTATCACTTTCCCCTCTATGACCAACCCCTCCCCTTTCAGAATTGCCTCTATTGCAGAGGGAGAAGCAGTACAAAAATGCACTGAGAGTGCAATTTGATGGCTTGGATAAAGTAACACATTCTCTGGGTTTATCAGGAGTCTGACTCACATGCTTTTCCTGTTTTGTAACTATCCAGGTACTGTATGTGCAAAAAGACTACGTGCCCTGATTTTCCCTTGCTTCTGAATGCAAGTGACCTTCCTACATCCCATGTAAATCAGAGAAGACATAGCTGTCCTACCAGATGCAGGCTGTACCTCTTTAAGTGAAAAATAACCATCTTTGGCGCCTTGCCTATGTTGGCCTTTACTGCAGCATCTTGCTTAGTTCCACAGAAGGAGCAGTGAATTTGATTGTTCCAGGTCAGTGTGTCTTGTTGAAAGAAACATTCAAGACAGTCCTGTGAAAGGAAAACATGTTTGGTAAAACAAACACCATACCTCTGTGTAGAGAGGTGAATTTCTGACCACTAAGCCAGGTTAGGGACGGTGTCTCAATAAACCTGTTTGCGACAGTCAACTTGTGCAGTGCTGTTTGTACACCGCAGAGGAAATTGTGCCAAATGATTCAGTGAGATTGTGACATGATGAGTGTACAGGGCCATAACTAGGGCGGGGCGAGCGGGGCAGCCGCCCATGACGCAGAGCCACCAAGGGTGCAATAATGGGGTGGCCCACAGGATCAGGCCCAGCAGCATCCGATCGGAGCCCAGGGCGCTCAGGGCCCCCCCTCCCTGTAGGATTGCAGGCCCAGTGACCCCTGACGGAGCAGGCTCCCCAGCACTAGGACCCTGGTGGGGCAACAGGTGGGCAAGGTGCTGAGTGCTGCTTGGCTCCTGCTGAGCATGCTCATTGCTCAGTAACATCTGCTGAAGCTGCTGCCCTCACTGGGGATTTAAAAGGTTAAAGGGGGCAAATTGGCGGGGGGGGCAATGGGCAGGCTCTGAGCAAGGGGTGGAAACTGCCTGTGCGGGGAAGGGGGTCAAACAGCTGGGGACAGGGGCAGGCGAGGGACCAAGGAGCCAGGGATCAGCCCAGGGGTCAGGCACTGCCAGATGGTGGTAGAGGGCAAAGCCCCAGCACAGAGGGTCAGAAAGGGTAACAGTTACCCCAATGGGATGAGCCACCTGCCCTGTTTGCAAAAAGATTGGGGGGGGGGGGCAGCAAAGGGACTTCCATGCTTAGGAGGAAGTGTTCAGAGAGGAAAATGAAGAAGTCCTGGGCTGCTTGTGATTTACAGTTGGGGGAAGCAACAGTAGAAACAAAGAAAGTAAACATTGCCCAGGTAAAACAGGCCTTTTTAGTCAACACTCAGTAGGGGTAAAACACGCCCTGCTCCCGCCTTTAGCTGGTTTTCTGTTACTGTGACCGACCCTGACTTGTTGCTGCCCAGCCTGCTTCAGACTTTATTACAGAGAACAGAATAAGGAGCCTCCCTCTGATCCACTTGTCACAATGCTCCATTCACTGGCTAGCAATTGCACTCACACATCAGGGAATTGACCCCTTCAGGGCAGACTGGCCCAGGATGCTGAACACACCTTGGCTCTTTCTTTTAAAAGGCCTCTAATTTTGGGCTAGGGACAATTTTCAGTTGCCCAGACAGGTGAAAACACAGGCCATTTACGGTACAGGGGAAGAGACCAATAGGGAAATGTGCACTGGGTACAGATCTGGAGTGGGGCTGCTGGTGAGATATGCACTGGCGAAGAAACATGTCAGCTGTGACCTGTGCTTGTAGCATTCTGGGCTGTGACCCAGCTAGTCTGTTCCTGACTCCCTTCTCTACGAGACCAGGGCCATCACTTTGCTGATATGTCCATAACCATGGCATTGGCATTGTCTCACACTAAAGCACAGCGTAATCTGATTTCACAGTCACCACAGCCCTATACTTTCTTCTGTCTCCACACTTAGGCCTTGTCTACACCGCAAAGTTTTGTTGGCAAAAGGCAGCTTTTGGCGGCAAAACGGTGGAGGCCTAAACACTGCGATGAGAGGCATAGAGCGTTTTGAGGCAAAGATAAAGAGACAAAGCGTCAGTGTAGATGCTGCAGTTCGTTATATCGACATAACTGGCCTCCCCCAGTATCCCACAATGCCCACCGTGACCACTCTGCTCGTTGTTTTGAACTCGGCTGCCCTGCAGGCATGCGTCCCTCCCTTTTCAGAGCTCCGGGAAGCTTTGACATTTTGCAGCCTGGAGAGCTCACAGAGCTGCTCAGGATGCTGTTCCCGCTCCCGGCAGCTGAGGAGGCGGTGGGAGAACTGGGAGGGAATCACAGAACCATTAATGTGGAATGCAGGTAGGCAGAGCGGGCTGCTGCTGCGCAGGTGGGTTAGGGGATGGAGATACTGCTCAAGCTGCTGTCTAAATTTAAAGAGACAGCACGCCGTGCCGATGCACACTTCCCCAACATACATTCTGTCTCTCTCACATATACACATATACACCCCCTCCCCAAAGCCTCTCACACACTTCTGCAACACAAACAGTCTCTCCCCCCCGCCACCACACACACACACTCTGTCACACACTCTCCCCGTCCCCTGCACACACATTTCAGTTGAAAAGTGGCTGGCAATCTACTAGGACAAGGGTGGGCAAACTACGGCCCAGGGGCTGCATCCAGCCCTCCAGACATTTTAATCCAGCCCTCGAGCTCCTGCTGGGGAGCGGGCTCCGGGGCTTGCCCCGTTCTGGCTCTCCAGCCAGGGAGCAGGCTCCGGGGCTTGCCCCACTCCGCGCGGCTCCCAAAAGCAGTGGCATGTCCCCCCTCTGGCTCCTACACGTAAGGCAGCCAAGGGGCTCCGCATGCTGCCTCCGCCCCAAGCGCTGCCCCAGGAACCCAGGCCAATGGGAGCTGCCGGGGTGGCACCTGTGGACAGGGCAGCGTACAGAGCCGCCTGGCCGTGCCTCCGCATAGGAGCCAGAGGGGGACATGCTGCTACTTCTAGGAGCTGCTTGGGGTAAGCGCCACCCAGAGCCTTCACCCCTGACCCCCTCCCACACCCCAACCCCCAATTTCGTGAGCATTAATGGCCCACCATACAATTTCCATACCCAGACGTGGCCCTCGGGCCAAAAAGTTTGCCCACCCCTGTACTAGGATGCCCCTGGAACGATTCAATTGAGAAACTGCATCGTGGGATGCTGTACCTGCCCCATGAGGCATTGCAAACCCTTCCCAAAGCACCCTGCATCCAGTTGCACAGTGGGATAACTACCCACAGTGCACTGCTCTCTGTGTCGATGCAAGAGCTGCTAGTGCGGATGCGCTCTGCCAACACAAGGAGCATAGTGTGGACATGCACCAGCAGTTTATTTAAAGCGTCTTAATTAAACTTTTGTCAACAAAAGTCTGCAGTGTAGACAAAGCCCTAGGTGTGTGTTGCTTCGCCTGGCCAGAAGTCAAATGTCAGACAACCACAGAGTTAGAAGGGACCACAAGGGTCATCTAGTCTAACCCCCTGCCAAGATGCAGGATGTGTCGTGCCTCTTATGAACTATCACAACATAGCTTCCCCAACTGAATGATACTTCCCACACTGGCCTTATACAAACAAGCCATGCTGCTATCATCCTTCACCTTTAAAGGGGATAATCACAATTTGCTTGGCAGGATTCAGCAGGAGAAATGATCAGGTATGAGCCAACCATAATACACCTCTACCCTGATATAACGCGACCCGATATAACACGAATTTGGATATAACGCGGNGGCGCTCCGGTGGGGGCAGGGCTGCGCACTCCGGTGAATCAAAGCAAGTTCGATATAACGCGGTTTCACCTATAACGGGGTAAGATTTTTTGGCTCCCGAGGACAGCGTTATATCGGGGTAGAGGTGTATTATACCAGGAAGCAAACAATAATCATTACTCTTCTTAGAAAAATACAATCACAATGCAAAAGGTAAAAGACAGAAATCTTACAAACCCCCGCCCATTCCCCATAGCTGTTTTTCCTTATATAAAGGCCAGAAAAAGGATGGCTTCTGCTTAGTCGGATAGTCAGATGCTATCGTGGTAATTCAATTGCTAGATAATCCACCTCCCATGGTAAATTCATTCTTTGTTTACTTTTGAGTCCCTTTTATTCTCCATTGAGAGAGGTGGCTGTATATTCTAGCCACAGTCTCACTGTGGGATGGAAAACCAGCAGTATCACTTTTTTTTATATAAACAGAAATGCAATTTTGTGTCTTTCTGAATATGTTTTATGCCATTCATTGCAGTACAGGTCTGTCGCATCTTAGGCGCATTTAACATGTGTGATTTCAGCTTTATGCGGTCGGCAAAAACAAGAAAAAAAAAAAAAAGAAAAGAAAAACAACAATGTAAATACTGTTTCTGTAGTGCGGACGATTCTGCCCGCCATTACACTCAATGTAATTTTGACTATACGTGATTTTCGCTTTAGGCGCTGACCGCGGAACGTAACCCCAGCGTAAGATGAGACAGACCTGTATCCATATTTATGTTACGGTTATTTTCAGTCCATTTTATTTTCAGTACCTATCGAGTTTACTTCTTAAAGGTTATATAGAAGGATACTATATAGATGTTAAAGGATTGTGTGAAACTTAATGTGGCACCTCAAAGAATCAGGCAGTAGCTTTTATTGTCTATGTACTGTACCGATATGCAAAAATAAATGCATTATCATTACTCTATAATATCCTAACTCATATCATCTAAAAAAACAGTAGGGGGCGTAAATATGTTAGGGTGCCAAAATGCCTAGGTACAGCTCTGTGAGTGCACTTAGAATACAAAGCAGCTAAAATTTAATGCGTTTTCCTCTAAGGAAGCATTTTGATAAGTGAGAATTTGAAAGAAAATGCCGCACAGTTGGTTTCTATACAATACAAAATAAAATAGACATGTCTCTGGCCATCCCTCACTCCACAGCAATTCAGGGGCATTTCCAAACAACACAAGCTACACTATTAACAGCCAAAAGGACAATGTAAGTCTGATCTAGCATCTCCTCTAGCCCTAGGGCCAAATTCTCTACTGAAAAGAAAGGACAGTTACCTGTTCCGTAACCGGCATTCTTTGAGATGTGTTGCTCCTGTCTATTCCACAGTAGGTGTGCGTGCTTGCCACGTGCACCGGTGCCGGAAGTTTTTGCCTTAGCAGTACCCGTACTGGGGGAGCACCATGGCGACCCCTGGAGTGGCGCCTGTATATCGCACTATAAGGGGAGCCATGGGCTCCCCCCACTCTCGGTTCCTTCTTGCCAGACAACTCCGACAGAGGGAAAGGAGGGCGGGGTGTGGAATAGACATGAGCAACACATCTCGAAGGACGCCAGTTACGGAACACGTAACTGTCCTTTCTTCTTCGAGTGATTGCTCCTGTGTATTCCATAGTAGGTGATTCCAAGAAATATCTGTTGGAGGTGGGTAGGAGTTCACGATGGTTCGGAACGAAGTACCGCCCTGCCGAACCCGGCGTCATCCCTAGACTGGGAGACAATCGCGTAATGCGAAGTAAATGTGTGAACTGAGGCCCAAGTGGCCGCCCTACAAATGTCCTGGATGGGGAGATGGGTGACGTAGGCAGCTGATGAGGCCTGAGCCCTCGTAGAGTGAGCCCTGACGATCGGTGGTGGGGGAATCCCTGCCAGATCATAGCACGTGCGTATGCACGAGGTGATCCAGCGGGAAAGCCGCTGGGTGGAGATAGGCTGCCCCTTTGCCCGCTCAGCCAAGGCAATAAAGAGTTGTGAGAATTTCCGGAATGGCTTAGTCCGATCCAGATAAAAAGCCAAAGCCCTACGTACATCGAGCGCGTGGAGGCAGCGTTCCTCGTTAGAGGAGTGGGGCTTAGGACAGAGCATGGGGAGAAAAATGCTCTGCTCCATATGGAAGGCGGAAACCACCTTCGGGAGGAACGCCGGGTGTGGGCGGAGCTGGACTTTATCCCTATGAAAAATCATATAGGGGTGTTCTGAGGTCAAGGCCCTGAGCTCCGAGACACGTCGGGCCGATGTGATCGCCACGAGGAAGGCCACCTTCCACGAGAGGTGTGACCAGGAACACATGGCCAGGAGTTCAAAGGGGGGCCCTGTGAGATGCGACAAGACCAGGTTGAGGTCCCATTGCGGCACTGGGGGCCTAGCGTACAGGAACGAACGGTCAAGGCCCTTCAGGAAACGGAAGGTCATTGAGTGGGAGAAGACCGAGTGGCCTTGCACCAGCGGGTGAAAGGCCGATATGGATGCCAGGTGCACCCTGACCGAGGCAGGTGCCAGTCCCTGGGCCCTAAGGGATAAGAGGTAGTTCAGGATAACCCGGAGAGGTTCGGCGGAGGGGGACACTCCCCGCTCACTCGCCCACCTGGCAAACCTGGACCACTTCCTGCTTTCCAGGAGGACTCGCCTTATCTACTCCGAACACCTATTTTCCTCCTCATTCAGCCACGGAGCAGCCACACTGTCAGGTGGAGCGCGGCCAGATTGGGATGGAGGAGGCGCCCCCTGTCCTGGGAGAGGAGGTCCGGGCGGAGCGGTAGCGCCCTCGGGGGGGCCGCTAAGAGGCATAGGAGGGGCCCGTACCAGTACTGGCGGGCCCACACCGGGGCTATGAGAATGTCTTTCGCCTTGTCCGCTTTCACCTTCTGAAGGACCTTGGCGATGAGGGGGAATGGGGGAAAGGCGTAGAGGAGCTGGCCCGACCAGCTCAGGAGGAACGCGTCAGAGATCGCGTCTTCCCCCACCCCTCCCCTGGAGCAGAACCGGGGGCAATGCCAGTTCTGGCGGGTTGCAAACAGGTCGATCTGGGGAGCTCCCCCTCTTGGAAGAGCTGGTGAGTGACCTCAGACTAGAGCTACCACTCATACTGGGGGGAGAAGACCCTGCTGAGGTGGTTCGCTTGCATATTGCGGACGCCCAGGAGGTGTGCCGCCCTCGGGGAGATATCGTGGGCTATACAGAACTCCCATAGGTTCAGGCTTCCCGGCAGAGGGTTAGGGATCGAGTCCCGCCTTGCCTGTTGATATAGTACAGGGGTCGGCAACCTTTCAGAAGTGGTGTGCCGAGTCTTCATTTATTCACTTTAATTTAAGGTTTCGCGTGCCGGTAATACATTTTAATGTTTTTTTAGAAGGTCTCTCTCTATAAGTCTATATATCATATAACTAAACTACTGTTGTATGTAAAGTAAACAAGGTTTTCAAAATGTTTAAGAAGCTTCATTTAAAATTAAATTAAAATGCTGATCTTAAGTCACCGGCCTGCTCAGCCCGCTGCCAGCCGGTTCCGTTCACCTAGGCCGGCAGCGGCTGAGCGGGGCCTTCGGCCGGAACCCCGGCTGGCACGGGGCTGGCGGCCAGAACCCCAGGTTGGCAGCAGGCTGAGTGGGGCCAGGGGCCGGGACCCCAGACCGGCGGCGGGCTGAGCGGGGCCGGCACCCCCGACCAGCAGCAGGCTGAGCGGCTCAGCCCGCTGCCGGTCTGGGGTTCCGTCCGCTGGCTCCTGCCAGCCAGGGTCCCGGCTGCTGGCCCCACTCAGCCCGCTGCCAGTCTTGGGTTCTGGCTGCCGGCCCCTTGCCAGCTGGGGTCCCAGCTGCTGGCCCCGCTCAGCCCACTGCCAACCTGGTGCTCAGGGTGGGGATGTGGAGGGTGCAAGAGCCAGGGCATGGGGTGTGGGGAGTGCAGGAGTCAGGGCAGGGGGATGTGGGGGGGCTGGGTATGTGTGGAGGGTGCAGGAGTCAGGGATGGGGTCGTGGGGGGGATGCAGGGAGCTGGAGTGCAAGGGGGATGCAGGGATCAGGGCAGAGGTCTGGGGGCATGTGAGGGGGTGCAGGAGTCAGGGCATTGGGTGTGGGGAGTGCAGGAGTCAGGGCAGAGGGCTAGGGGCATGTGAGGGGGTACAGGAGTCAGGGCATGGGGTGTGTGGGGGCTGGGTATGTGTGGAGGGTGCAGGAATCAGGGATGGGGTCGTGGGGGGATGTAGAGGGCTGGGCTGCAAGGGGGGTGCAGGGGTCAGGGCACAGGGCTGGGGGTGGGTGGGCTGGGATCAGGGGGGTGCTCCCAGACCCCTGCCCTGAGCGGCTCATGGCAGGGGGCTGGAGGGATACGCCCTGCTCCTACCCCCCTTCCCCAAGGCCCCGCTCCTACCCCCCTTCCCCACCTCCTTACTGGTCTGAGCAGCGAGGGTGCTGGGGATGCTCTTCTCCCCTCCCTCTCAAGGGCCATCAGCGGCAGGGAGGGAGAGGAGGCGGGGCTCCACGCAGGACGCTGGGGGAAGAGGCGGGGGAGGGGGAAGCTTGGCTGCCGGCGTAGCCTGCCCTACAGCAGCAGCCGGCAGGAGCAAGGTTGCTTCTGCCCCCTGCACCCGCCAGAGAGAGCGGTAGGCGGGGGGCAGAGAAGAGTGCCATTAAAAATCAGCTCGTGGGCCGTCTTTGGCACGCGTGCCATAGATTGCCGACCCCTGATATAGTACATGGCGGCGGTGTTGTCCGTGAGGACTCTGACCACCCTGCTGCGGAGGTGCGTGAGGAAAGCCACGCACGCCAATTGTACCGCCCTGAGCTCCTTGACATTTATGTGAAGGGGCAAGTCCGGGGTCAACCACGTTCCCTGGGTTTGCACGTCCCCCGTGTGGGCTCCCCAGCCAAGGTCCGAAGCATCGGACACCAGGTCTATGGACAGGTTGGCCTCCCTGAAGGGAACCCCTTGCAGCATATTGCTCGGGCAGGACCACCATAGGAGGGAACCCAGTATCGGGGATGGAACTGTGAGGACCTTGTCCAGACCGTTCCGAGCTTGGGACAATTGGGAGGCCAGCCATATCTGGAGGGGCCGCATGTGGAGTCTGGCATGGCAGATCACGTAAGTGCACGCCACCATGTGTTCCAGAATCCAAAGACACGCCCTCGCCGTGGTCATCGGGAAGGCCGTGACCGAGGCGATGAGATCCTTTAGGGTCTCGAACCTGTCCAGGGGAAGAGAGGCTGTGGCCCTGGAGGAGTCCAACAGGGTCTCAATGAACTCTATGCGCTGAACGGGCACTAATGTTGATTTGGTCTCGTTCACGACCAGGCCTAGATCGGCGCATGTCGACAGAAGCAGCTCCATGTGGGACTGCACTTCGAAACGAGACTCCCCCTTGAGGAGCCAGTCATCCAGGTAAGGGAAGATTTGTACCCCCTCCCGCCTGAGGTAGGCTGCCACCACGGACATACATTTCGTGAAGACTCTGGGAGCCGTGGATAGGCCAAAGGGGAGGACCGCAAACTGGTAGTGGTCCATCCCTACCATGAATCGGAGGAAGCGTCTGTGCCCCTCGAAAATATGGACGTGAAAGTACGCGTCCTGGAGATCCAGGGCCACGTGCCAGTCCCCCGGGTCCAGGGAGGGGATAATAGAGGCCAGGGACACCATGCAGAACTTGGAACGGATTAGGAACCTGTTCAGGTCACGCAGGTCCAGAATAGGCCTGAGACCCCCTTTCGCCTTCGGGATCAGGAAGTATCGGGAGTAGAACCCTTTGCCCTGGAACTCTACCGGTACCCTTTCCACCGCCCCCAGGTGAAGCAGCCGATCCACCTCCTGACGCAGGAGGTGGACACGGTCCGGGTCTCCCGGGGCCATCATGGAGGGCGGGTGATTTGGCGGGGTTGAGGTGAACTGCAACACGTAGCCCTTGGAAATGGTACTGAGGACCCACTGGTCCGAGGTTATGCGGGACCACGCCCTGAAGAAGGCAGACAATCGGTTGCAGAACACAAACTTTATTAATCAAGATCTCCCTGGCAACAGGCCCAGTGCTCCCCTGCAAATAGTCAGAACCGCCTCTTTCCCTGCCTCTTGCCCTTAGAGGGCCCAGGCTGCGGGGCAGAGCGGGACTGTCGCTGAGACCGGCGTTTCTGGTCTCTGGGTCTTTTATACAGGGGCTTGTATCTGCTCCTCGCAGGTTGAGCCGCCGGAAGCAATTTGGCCTTGTCCTTAGCCGTAGGGACTTAGAGGCCCAAGGCCTGCAAGGTGGTGCGGGAATCTTTCATCCCATGCAGCCTGACGTCCGTCTGGTCCGCAAAGAGCGCCTTGCCATTGAACGGGAGGTCCTGCATCAGAGATTGGGCCTCCGTCAACAGACAACAGGAGCCACGATGCCCTGCGCATGGCGATGGCGGAAGCCATCGAGCGGGCCGCCATGTCTGCAGCATCGGACGCCGTTTTCAGGGCCGCTTTAGCCGCCACCGACCCCTCTTCCACCAGAGCCTTGAAGTCCTTCCTGTCCTGATCCAGGAGGAGGGGCTCAAATTTAGGCAGAGACTCCCACAGGTTGAAGTCGTACCTGCTCAGTAATGCCTGGTGGTTGGCTACCCAAAGCTGGAAACTAGCCGACGAATAAAATTTTCTGCCAAAGGAGTCCAGTCTCCTGGCGTCTTTGTTTTTGGGGGTGGGCGCAGGCTGGCTCTGACGCTCTCTGTGGTTTACCGATTCCACGATGAGCAAGTTGGGTGCCGGGTGGGAATGAAGATATTCGTGGTCCTTCGCCGGCACAAAGTATTTCCTCTTGGCCTTTTTCGAGATTGGGGCCAAGGAGGCGGGAGTTTGCCACAGCGAGTTCGAAATGTTGGCAATACTGTGGTGCAGAGGCAGGGCCACGCGGCCCGGTGCCGAGGGAGACAGGACGTTAAAGAGGGAATCAGACGGACCCTCCATCTCCTCGGCCTGCAGCTGGAGGTTGGATGCCACCCACTTTAGCAGGTCCTGGTGCGCCTTGAAGTCCTCCTACAGGACCGAAGGCGGAGGCGCCGCCATGGTGTCGTCCGGTGCCGGGGAGAGGGCCCGCATGAAGCCGGGCGCCTTGACCGGTGCGTCGAGACTGAGATCAGAGTCCTGGCACGGGTCCGCCGACTCGTGACCCGCCGACTTGTCCCGTGGGCGGCCGGAAGAGGCCGATGGAGCCTGGGACGCTCCGGCAACCGAACGGGCCTCCGTCTGGGCTGGCGCCGATGGCCACGGTGCCCACTGGCACCACTGTCCTTGCCATGGGGCCCCTTGCCATTGGTTTGGCTGAGCGCATGATGGCAATATGTGTCCCGGCAGAACGGCGCGTACCAATGATGGGTGGACGGGTACCGAGGCCGAGGTCACCGAAGAACGCTCGGTGCCCCGGGAGCGGTAGGAGCGGTGTCTGTGACGTCGTGTCCCTCAGGACCGGGATCTCAACATCGATGAGTGGTACCCACGCGACGAACTGCTTCGGTACCCATGATGGCAACGCGAAGCCCGGTGCCTTGACGCCGAGGTGTCCCTGGGGGAGCCTCTGGCGTGACGTCTAGTCGAGCAGGAGCTGGAATGGGAACGCCGACGTCTGTCCCGTCGAGAGCGGCTCTGGTACCCCCGCCTCGCAGGTGAGCGTTCCCGGTGCCTCTCTCGGTGCCTACGCTCGCTGTCGGGCGGTGTAGATGGTCTCCGCGACTCCCATCCCGACGGCAGCTCAGACGGTCTGGCCAGCGTCGAGGGTGGCCGGGAGCTGTCAGAAGAGCGGCTGCTGCGCGCCGAACGGTGCAGGGAGCGATCCTCGGAGTGGGAACTGCGGCTGCCCGGAGAGGTCTGGTGGGCACCCAAAGGAGGCTTGCCTCGCGACCTAGGGCCCATACCCATTTGCAAGCTCGGGACGGGCAGAGACATAATGTCCCTTGCAGCCTGCACCGCCTCCGGCGTTGACGGCATCCGCACCAGTAGGGATGCTTGGGCCGACCGTACCGGGCTGCTCCGCTCCACGCGAGTCGGAGCTCTTGAGCCCGGGGGGGATCGAGGGCTGCCCAGTGTGGGACCAACCTCCCCCTTATCCTTCTCGTGGCGGCGTTGCGAGGCCGGGCCCTTCCCTTGCTTTTTGGAGGGAGAGCGGTGCCGACTGGTCAAAGGGGCCTCGCTACATACCAATGATGCGGCGGCTGGCGCCGAGTCCGATCTGCATACCGGCGTCGGGGTCAGTGCTGACTCGATCAGGAGAGCTCGAAGTCTAAAGTCTCTCTCCTTCTTGGTCCTTGGCTTGAACGACCTGCAGATCTTGCAATGATCGCTAATGTGAGTCTCACCCAGGCAGCGAAGACACTCAGCGCGAGGGTCACTCCTGGGCATAGAACGGCGACAAGAGTCACACGACTTGAAGCCTGGGGCACGGGGCATGCCCCGAGCCCACTCTAACAACTGAAGGATGATCCACAAACGGTACCACTAAGGTCGAGAAGAAGGGCTGCAGCAGAGCTGGAGCACAAAGTTCCGACTACCTTCACTGGCGGCAAGAAGGAACAGAGGGTGGGGGGAGCCCGTGGCTCCCCTTATAGCGCGATATACAGGTGCCACTCCAGGGGTCGCCACGGTGCTCCCCCAGTACGGGTACTGCTAAGGGAAAAACTTCCGGCACCGGTGCACGTGGTGAGCACGCACATCTACTGTGGAATACACAGGAGCAATCACTCGAAGAAGAATGTATCCCTTTTAGATGATGCCCTGGAACCGGCGTGTGCTGGGAACGTATTTCTGTAAGATGGTCTATTAACATAAACCTTCCACCGCTATACTGAGCGGAGACCACCAAAAGCTGGGAGGGGCTCTTAGAAACCCTACCTGTAGAGAGCATGCACTCTCAGAAGGGATGGGAAGAGAGAGAACTGTAAAGACCTCGTTCTTATCGGTGGTGGTCTGACACGCCAGGCATGTAATGTCATAACTGAGCTGCCCCTCAAATAGCTGGGTGATGATTGATGTTTCACTGCTGGTTCCCCTATCTTCCCTAGAAGTGGATGTGTTCCCATAGCATCTCCTTTTGCATGACTGTAAGAAAAAAAAACAAAAAAAACCCCTAAAACTACTGACACCAACCCTTACAAAAACATCTAAACATGCTTTGTACCGGTTGTCAAGGAAGCACACATGATCCCAGGTGACAGTAAAAATATATTATTTATAATAATACATTATTTATTCTGCTTCTTTATAAGGCATTGCATTCCATATTTATAAGTAGGGCCCTAGTTGAATAGTGATTCATGAATAAAAGCATTACTGTCGAGTTCACTCTGACTCATGGGGAGAGATTCGTTAAATTGTGAGAATTCTGTTAACAAATTCCAATGTTTTCATGAGTTTGAGCATGAAGTTGTCTGAAAAGCCAAACCCGAAGTTTATTAGTCATATGTTTACAAAAATCTTCAGTCATTCATTCAGGAAGCAGAAGCTAGATCAGTCACACAACACAAATAATGAACAGTTGAGGTCAACAGTTTGCGAAGAGCTTATAGACAGAAAATTATTCTTCAGAACTTCTAGCAAATACTTACAGATGAGAAAATACCTTCCTGAAATGAGGACTGGTTTGTAAAGGATGAGCTAATCAAGAAAGGGGGAATATTTGTAATGAATACTATTTGAAATGTATGGTTCAACAGCTCCATTTATCAGCACCTCCAGCCATCAGCCCATCGCCGTTTGAAGCCTTTATTAGGCCAAGTCGTAAGCATGCGCTTAACATTGTACACTGAGTAGCTCCGCTGACATCAATAGGGCTACTCACGGTGCGTAGAGTTGAGCAAATGCCTAAGTCTTTGCAGGGTCAAGGCCTTGTTAAGATCTCTTTAGCTACAGCCACACATTGTTTTCTTTTGTAAAAATTTCAGACACCTCCCCAGTCTCATGTGCCAAACACCCTGCCCCTCTCTTCCTTCCAATAGTGCTTCTCTGGGAGGGATATTCTTTTCTTTTCTCTGCATGAAGGAACCACTCTCTATTGCTTCTCACAACAGGGTCCAGCATGGAGCACTCCCTTGTTCCACCACCTTCAGGATTCTCAACCCCAGAGCAAACAACGAAGGTGCCAATTCTAAACTGGAGCTCTAGGGCTGAGCTAACTGAACTGAACCCCCTGCCCGAGCCTCACATAGCAGGGATCGAATCCAGAGACTGTCAAAGTTTTCCTGAACTGCAGTAACACTTGACGTCGCCATGGACTTTCTAGCTTCTAACTTGCTGTCCGAGCGAAGTAATCACAGTGCTGAGATGTCTAACCTGGAATTGTAAATGGGTCAAGAAAAATCATCTGATTTCCCCTCTACGATCATTCTAAAGCAGAGCTTTGGTACACAGATAACTTCTGTGAGAGCACTTGGTGCATTTACAAATCAGATTGCCTGGCAATTGGCTACATAAGTTAGCATTTGGTATAAATGATGATTTAAAATGATGTATAGAACCCTGTTACTACGCAGCACTTTATATATCCACAGTAAGCCATGCCCCCTATCGCAAAGGGCACAGAACCAAAGGGAGATGAGAAACCACTGGACAGTGCTCAGAGCAGATAGGTTGGAGGGACTTATTGCTGGTAGAGTGGTTTAAGGAAGGATTTGAAGGAAGAGAGAAGCACAGGTGGATCTGGGCAGACAAGATTCTTGGCACAGGGAGGAAGCATGATAGGGAAGAATATAGAGACTAGAGGGTGAGGAGGAGGAAATGACAGCAGAGGTGTAGTTGGGGGATTAGGTAGGGCCTTGGTCAGGGGCAGATTAATAATTTTGCCGCCCCTGGCCCCGCCCTGACTCCACTCTTTTCCCTCCCCCATTCCAACCCCTTCCCCAAAGTCCCGCCCTAACTCCGCCCCCTCCCTGCCCCTATTGGATCCCTTCCCCAAATCCCCGCCCCAGCCCCGCCTCTTCCCCAGCACGCCGCGTTCCCCCTCCTCCCGCCTCCCTCTCTGACCAGCGAAACAGCTGCGGAGAAGTTCCCCTGCTCCAGCTGCCTCCTCCNTGGCCTAGGCGATAATACGCCGCTGGCCTTGGTGATGTAGATGCAGAGCTTGAATTGGATGTGGTAACAGGAAGCTAATGAAGGGGTTAAAGGTTGCACTGTGTGGAGTAGTTGGAGTAGTTTTGTACAGTATGGAGGGAGAGAACAGACAATTATTTTTTCCCATGCTATGCAGTAATGAACTACAGAGTGGAGACAGATGTGCACTGACACTTCACAGCCCCAGAAGGCAATAGCTGCAGTCTTACCTTCTTAAGCGCCTCATGTAATTCGTTCAGTACATAAATCAGAAACTCCTGGGCGTCCTGTTGAGTCTTCTTGGTAAAAGCCGGGCATAAGTCGCCGATGACTGAACGAAACACCTCTGGTGAGACGCACTCAAACTCTCCCAGCCACATATCGGCCATCAAATAGGCAAAGGCTGTAGCAACCTCACCGTTTTCCCTGAAGTAGCATAAAAGGGGCTTTAGTTGGAGTACAAAGATGTGGTGGCTGTGCTTAAAATGTGAACACAAAAGTCAAGCTGAATGGGCAGAGGAAACATTGTGAGGAGGCCATAGCCACAGTGCAGACTCTGTTTGTTGAAGGGTCACACTCACAACAGGCTATTTCAGTCTGTAGTCTAGGAGTACGCTTGGATTCCTCGCTGATGCGAAGCTCTCACTTAGCAGTATCCATGAGTAATTCTTTCTATCATCTGGTTCACTAGGAGACTCCATCCTTTGCTGGTGAATGACCTAACCTCAGTTATTCATGCCTTGGTCCCTTCTCAGCTGGACTACAGCAATGCAACATACCCAGGCATGAAGTCTTCAGCACTCAGGAAACTCCGGTTAGTACAGAACGCTGCAGCCAGTCTCTTCATTAACACAGACTACAGCAAGCACATCAGCCCTGCCCTCCCCTCTCTACACTGGTTTTCCATAGAATATTGAATCAAATACAAGGTCTCGATCCTTATCTTCGCAGTGCTCCATGGCCTGGCCCCAGGATATCTGAAAAATTGTCTAAAGCTCTGGGACCAAGACCCTGGTCAACAACTTCACTCTTTTGGCATGACAGAACTCTCCACAGGAAGGGAAAGCTAATTTGTGCTGGAGACAGAACTTTCTCAGGGGCCAGTCTAAGACTGTGGAACGAACTCCCCCAGGAACTAAGAATTATTATAAACCTCACCACCTTCCAAAGCTCCAAGTGTACGTTGCATTGCTTTGACCGTGCCTACTCTAACATAAATACACAGTAGCACGTATATTCATACCAAACCAACCAACCAAAACCAAGTGCCTCCAATAAATACATAAGTAAATAAATAAACAGAAGGCAATGCACTGCACATGCTTCACCCCAGTGGAGGGGATGAGAGAACAAATGGGTGACACGTTAGTCACATTGCTTACTGCACCACAGAAAGGCACTCAGATCCTACAACAAGTGTGGTATAAAAGCCCACATAGGACAGAAAAGAGGGAATTCAGAGAGAAGCCAGAAGGTGAACATTGGCTAGGAAAAGCAAGTTGAGGAAGAGGCAGAGATGGTGTGTGGGGCCTGAGAAGTCAGAGCAAAGTGTGCTGCTTTTGGTTTCCTTGTACCAATGATTATTTCTGTGCTTTCTAACGCCAGGCTCCAATTGAAACTTCATTTCTTTTGGAAAAACTTTAAATATTGAGACAGAAAAATACATCCCAAATATTTTGCTTATAAGCAGCTTGGCACTGGCAGAGTCTTTTTGTTCTGTGTTTGTACAGCGCCTGGAACAATGGGGTCCTGGTCCATGACTGGGACTCCTATGAGCTACTGCAATACAAATAATGAATTGTAATAATAAAACAGAGAGCAAATAAATCAACTTACTTGTGTAGGGCAGTTACATATTTCCCTGAGAGAAAATACTCCACCAATGGGGATATACAGCAGAGGCACTGCAAAACTGCATTCATGTAGCAAGTGTTCCCCAAGTTACGGAGGCCAGTGAGGCCTTGGTACAGTTGGCTTGTCTCATCATTGGATTCCTCACTAGAATCCTTCGAATGCTCCAGGTGCACAGTTTCAGAGCTGCATTTCCAACAAGAACAAAATCCAAAATTGTACTTTTGTCACCTAAAATGCAACAGTCTCTTTATTATCACATTCAAATCGGCCTTATCTCAAAGAAAGCCATTTCCTGCTGTGTCAAGGTCTCTTTTGCAAGAATACTCCGTCATAGTCATAACTGTGGTTTATTTATTGAATCTAATAATAGCACCATACGTCCACTGATCACACGCAAAATAAAACTGACAAATTCAGAGCAAGTCGAGTAGTTGCTACCAAACGTATTGGACAGATCAGCACTGAACGTTGTGCATATTGTTATATCTGCAAAATTAGCACAAGTTGGGGACCAAGCCTACACCTAAGTTGTCTCTTGGAATGTTAAATTGGGATGTTAGTGACCCAACCGCAGTTTGGAAGGGATTCAGATAATTAGTTTGCAATTATCTGTTTTACTTGACATTACTCTCAACCTTGCAAGCCCTCTACTCCTGGAGTTCCCACTGACTTGACTAGGAGTTTGCAGGATCAAGCTCACTGTTTGTAGCACCCTGCTAGAATTTTGGAAATACATTTTTCCATATCAATTTTTCCCTGTCCTTTGGCAGGTGGATAGACATTTCCCCCATGTGACTCCAGTGAAGCTTGGCATTGGGCATTTTAGGGTTTGTTTTATGTTGTTTTGTTTTTTTGGTTACTTCTTTGTTGGGGCACCAGTATTACTAATTACAAGCCCTATTCGATGAGGGATCAATCACCCGCTGGACAGTACTGACTGCACCTTTCAGGATTGGGCCAATGTCAGCATAAGGGGGACAGCAGGGCCTGCCTCTACCATCTATCTGCTCCACATCTCTCCCACCAGGTCATCCTATCCCCTGCCTTCCACATTCAGTGCCCAGGGCCATGTTTCTCCTTGCCTCTGATTACTTGTCTCTATCCCCGTTCCCTGCCCAGTTTCACATGTGTCTCTAGTCTCTGAGCACAACTAGCACTGTGGGTTGGGTTGGATATGACTGATCAGGGCTAGCGGGCAGTAACATGAGTGGAGCGGGCAAACCCATCATTAATGAGGGATGTGCTGACAGGGACCTAACAACATCCAGGGCAGAGTTTAAAAAATCAGTGTTGGTGGAACAGGACTACAGCTATTTCCATTTCAACCCAGCTAGACACACACGGCACTTGTGTCAGTTCGGCAGAGGTGGGGAAGTCCGGCCCTCCTCCTCAGCCAAATGCCAGTGGCATGCCGCAGCCAAACCTTATTTCCGTCCCTTCCCACACAGTCAAAATGGAGGACTCGTTTGCTAGAGCAACTCAGTCAGTTCACACAAAAGGTAGAATAGAAGCACTCAGACATTACCAACCTGGGAGGGCGTGTGGGTCGCGATAAGAAGTGCCTAGATCGGATGTAAGGAAACACAGGTCAGCATCAAATACTTGCAGGTGTCAAATCCTGTAAAAATGTAGGGACCGTGTTTGGCCTGCTCTATAATTGAGGAGAGGAGATGCTGGAGAATCACATTAGAGCCAAGAATGTCTGATTTGAGGAGTACTTCCACAGAAGAGAAAAACGTGGCCCATCTGCTTTCAGAGAGAAATTGAGGCCTTCTGGTTAAACTCCTAGATTCTAAGGCCAGAAGGGACCAGTGTGTTAATCTAGTCTGGCTTCCTATATCACGCAGGCCATTAAGCTTCCCCAGAATAATTCCTACAGCAGATCTTTTGGAAACACATCCAATCTTGATTGAAAACTCACCAGTGGTGGAGAATCTACCACAACCCTTCGCAATAAAACCAACAGCAAGCGCAGCAACTGGTGTTGAGAATGCAGCAGATGAAGGAGACTGAGATGGTGACTAGGGTTGCCAACTTTCTAATAGCACAGAACTGAACACCCCTGCCCCTTCCCCACCCCTGAGGCCCCGCCCCTGCCCCACTCCTTCCACAAGGCTCCGCCCCCACTCGCGCCATCCCCCCCTTCCTCCGTCACTCACTCTCCCCCACCCTCATTCACTTTCACTGGGCTGGAGCAGGGGGTTGGGTTGTGGGAGGGGAGTGAGGGCTCTGGCTGGGGCTGTGGGCTCTGGAGTGAGGCCAGGGATGAGAGGTTTGGGGTGTGGGAAAGGGCTCCGGACTGGGACAGGAGATTGGCGTGTGGGGGGCAAGGTATGGACTCTGGGCTGGGGGTGCAGACTCCAGGTGGGGCCAGAAATTATGGGTTCAGAGTGTGGGAGAGGGCTACAGGCTAGGGCAGAGAGTTGGGGTGTAGGATGGTGAGGGCGAGGGCTGGGGGTACAGACTCTGGGGTGGGGCCCAGGGATGAATGGTTTGGGGTGCAGGAGGGGCCTCGGGATTCAGAGTGCAGGAGGGGTTGCGGGCTCCAACTGAGGGTACAGGCTCTGGGGTGGGGCCAGGGATGAAGGGTTTGGGGTGCAGAAGCTCAGGGCTGGGGCAGGGGGTTGTGGTGTGGGGGGTGAGGGCTCTGGCTGGGGGTGTGGGCTCTAGGGTGGGGCCAGGGATGAGGGGTTTGGGGTATAGGAGCAGGCTCAGGGCTGGGACAGGGGGTTGGAGTGGGGGGGTTGTGGGGTGCGGTCTCCAGGAAGGAGTTTCAGTGCAGGAGGGGACTCCGGGCTGGGGCAGGAGGTTGGGGTGTGTGTGGGGGGGGTGAGGACTCCGGGGTGGGGCCGGGGATGAGGGGCTTGGGGTGCAGGAGGGGGCTGGGGCAGGGGATTGGGGTGTTGGGGGTGTGTGGACTCCAGGAGGGAGTTTGGGTGCAGGAGAGGACTCTAGGCTGGGTCAGGGTTTCGGGGTCCCAGCAGTGCAGCCCACAAGCGCATTGGCAGCCAGTGAGGCTCCACCCACTGCCCTCCTGTCTGCAGGCACCGCCCCCGCAGCTCCCTTCGGTCGCAGTTCCCAGCCAATGGGAGCTGCTTAGCTGGCACTGGGAGCGGGGGCAGCGTGCGGAGCCTCCCTGGCCCCCCATGCGCCTGGGGGCTGCAGGGTCCCTGCTGTGCCGCCCACCAGACTTTTAATGGCCGAAAACCGGACGCCTCGCACCCCTTGCTGATGACAGAATAATCTTAAAGTAGATCATTAAAAATGCTATGGAGTGAAGGGGGTCAGTGCTGTGCCCCCCACCCCACCCCACCGAGGGTAGATGTGACGTCTCACACTTTCACAGCTGGCTAACCAGGGAAAAGTCTTCCAAGCCAGTTAGCAGCAAGCTGCCCCTTGGCAGGTCCATACACTTAGCTGGGCCCAGCTCTCACCTCCCACTAGCTACTCACACAACTGATTCTGAATCAGAGTTAGAACAAATAGCAAGAAAGAGCCTGAACAGCCCCCCTCCCTCCACCCCAAGCAAGCTCTGAAAGCAGATTGCAACCTCACCATTAATAGCAAACCGGGTATCCTAGGGAGGCTCCTACATGCCATGCTATGGAGAGCTAACATGGGACCATCGATTGATGTCTTGTTGGGCTAATATCAGAGGGGGACGATCATTCTCCTTGCTCACCTTTCTGTGCAGCCCTGCAAGGTGCTGAGCACCCTCAACTCCCGTTGACTTTAATGGTAGTGGCGGGTGCTTAATAGCTCAGAGGAGACCTCAGCAGCACCTTGTATGGTTAGGCCTGAGGGATAAAGAGCCTAATGTGTTTCCCACAGGCTTGGTTTGTTTTGTCACCTGTGATGGATCCTGCATGCTTTTTCCACGTACATTCATGGCATCTGCCTCCAAGGCTCCTAGAGACCATTTTTCAGGAGAGCGGATGGGTTCCCCTCTCTCCTGCTCTGTGGCAGGGCCCTTCGCTCCACATTATGGACCCGCTGTTGATTCTCTGCATTTTCCAGGCCTGATCCCAGTGCTTTGTTTTTGTTAATGAATGAATGTTAGTCTTATCATTTTACCCTAGGATACTCTCTGTGTTAGTCCTACAGACAAGTCCAGCGGCAGCAGCATTGCTCAGGGTTTCCCTTCCATATTAGTCTGGTTCACAGTCAAAAGTTCCCACAATACTGTGGCAATCCTCTCTCTGTTTTGTCTGAGGATGCCTGCATGGAGACCTATGCAAGGTCATAGAAGTGCAAGAATGATAGCATATCTCCCTGGTGCCTCCTCTCCCTTCCTCTCCATTTGGGAATGGTGCTACTTTAGCAGGGTTAGATAGAGGGGAATAACAAAGGAGTTTGGGAGCTTGTTTCCCTTGCTTTCGTTCTGTTAGCTCTATCCCCTTGCTCCTCTCCTCCCCCCACCTCTCAGCCAGTCCCAGTAGAGTGACTGATGTATCATTAAACGGTAACATACTAAAATGTGGGGTCTTGTACTGACTCCGTTTTATGTAATTCACTTGCTTGTTGAAGCCACATATGATGGAAAACCACCACCAGCTGGGACTGGTCGTACTGAACTTTCCTACATACATATTTATTTCTAATACTATAGAATGTGTATTCTATCTTGTTACCTTAGCAATGTGGCACATATACATTTATTTTTCCCCCCAAACCTCCTCAAGCACACCAATACTCACAAACTGCTCTCGCATTTTTAAAAAATTGAACAACAAATGAGAAAATTGTTACCATTGTCTAATCAGCTCTGCCCATCGCCCCAGCTCCTTTTAAAATGCTCAGGTGAATTCCATCTACTCTATTCAATGACAGTTCATCACCTCCTTCACAGATTAGGTTATAAAACGCAGACTCACAGGGAATAAAATATATTGAAATCATCAGGTGTTGATGTTGATTGGGAAGCCATCTCTTGGCTTGCAAAAGAGCTTGTTACTTCCACTGGCTTTGGGAAGCTACCTCTTACCCTCTTCTCTTCATTTCACCACCTCTTTTCTTTCCCTTTTCATACAGTCATTCCCTTATCTCATAGCATTTCTAGTACAATTGCCCAAAAGTATGTACTTCCCCTAGAGTTCTCATTGTACTTCCCCTACGATTCCAGTTTGGATTCTTCTGGCATCATAAGACAACATTCTACCTTGTTGCTATGTGATGCTGCTGAGTTCCCATAAGTTCTAGTTAAGATCAGAAAACTGACGAAATTGCACGTTTGTTCACATGTATCTTCCAGTTCATAGCTGCTGGTGGGTGGGGTGGGGTGGGGATGTGTGTGTTTCAATCTTGTTCCCACAGAGATGAATAGTAAAACTCCCATTGGCTTTAATGTATCTAAGACCCAGCCCTGGTTTGTTAGCCCAAACTTTTCCACCTTGACAAAACTACCCACTGCGTTCTGATTGAAGAATTGTGCTGGTTGTTGTAAGTAGGAGGAAAAACAGAGCTGGGTTTTCAAACACCATTTTAGAGCATCTCTGAGGGTTAAGAAAAAATAACTGGTTTTTAAAACATTTTATTAAAGTCACAATAAAACGTTAACATAGTACGTCCTGCAGGATCAGGTTAACATTCAAGAACCTGGCTAAAGATTCTGGCTTGCTGGCTGGGGAGCCTCCTCCTACGAGTAAACCACAAAGAGTGACACACACACACTAAACTTTGGGATGTTCAAAATTCAATTTAGATATGAATTTTGTAAATGATCTGTAATTTTGTAATGGACAGAACCAAAACTTTCAGATGTTGGAAATCTAGATCCAAATTTTGCAAGTTAAGCCATCTTCTTTAATAGATATATGTAGTTGTAAATAAACACACACATTCTCACGTGCATTCACACTTTGTTTACACACTTTAAAAAAATATATATTTCAAAAAGACAAACTAACATTGACTTCCTTCATATGTAAAAAACTGTTCTGTTCAAATGTGCAAAAACGGAGGGTTGACTGAAGTAAAATGCATTCATCCCCCAAGGCAGAGATTTTGTGAACTCACCTAGAGATCCTTTCCTAGAAGACTAGGACAGTTGCAGAGAATACAGAAGACAAACATTGATGCAAACAATGTGGATGAGAAGCCAAAAGGCCTGCAGGCAAATGAATGGAGAGGCATCTTTTCCTTTGGATAATGGAAATACTGCAGGTATTGTCCAGCCCTTCAGCTGATCTGCAGCTGAAGAATGTTCATACATTCTATAGTTATCCATGTGTAGATTACGTCCTGGAGATGATACATACCCAGAGTTATGAGGGTCTTCCTAATAGACAGTAAACAGCAATCTTATATCACAGGCAGAACATTCTTCTCTTATTCCCTTAATGGAAGCAGAACTCTCCAACTTCACAACGTATCTCTTATAGTAATAAGATGTAAGAAGTTTGAGAAGGACATAAATCAAGGGGATATTTCCCCCCATAGTAAGTAAATATGTAACAGAATAAATACAGATATTTCATATATACCCAGTTTCCAGATCCAGGAGGAGAGCCAGGTCCAAGTCACTATAGGACTGTGCACCATTCATCTGCACTTGGCATTTTTTGACACACAGGGTCTGTGCACAAGTGTAGACCTTCTGGAAATTCCTTGTAAGCCTGGCTTGCAGTAGGTGGATTTCTTGAAACACCTTTGCATCAGCATCTTTCCGATTCATCTCACACAGATGGTGCAGAATGTCCTGATAGCATACCCTGGAAAACTTTTCCCTCTAGCTTGGAAAGAAGCAACAACCATAGCCTCTTGTGGACTTCCTTGGAAGTCTTCAGACAAGGCACATTGAAGAATAATGTCCATACAAGCAAGAAGTTCCTTTCGTTCAACTGCCTTCCAAATTACTGGGCCCTTTTTAGTTTGCGAGCATTACTATTAATCTTCTTCCTAACTTTATCCAGTATTAAAATCATCTACCAGTAGTAAGTAGTACTCTCTCTTCATTAGCTTCTGATGAGAGTTAGGCCCAGGTTTTGCATTAAAATGTTCTACTTCCCTGAAAGCTGCTGCTTTCACTTTATTGGTCTTAAAAGTAATGAACTTGGCATAGAAATTCCCTAAGTCAGGCATCATTTCGACACCTTGACACTCCTCAGGGACCCACTGCACCTCCTGGATTGTTACAAATGCAGTGTCCATATTAGGACCAGCATAGTTTTATTGCCCATGAACCAGGTCCCAACCTTTCAGCAGTGTCACAAAAGTTACTGCACATTTATACTAACTGTAAACCACAGTAGCAGCTGTTTATTGAAAGAATCATGTGCATCTGTTGACTCCCAACTATACAAATAATGACTAAGCTAGTTTAGACTAACGTGATCTGGAGTACACCACCTTACACACCACAGGATCAAAGCATGAGCCCTAGAACTCATCAACAAAAGAGCAAATCCAAACAAGGAAGGGGAAAAAAACCCTTCATAATAAGTAATAAATGGTCATTTAGCATGATAGGTTCATTCTTTCTTATACAGTTCATACCAGTAGAGGGCAGAATACTGGGGAGGATGGAAGGACAGGCACTCAGTAGAATCCTCAGGCGTCTTTTGCAGGCGTTATTTTATCTTGGCTATTTGTGCCAGCTCATTTTTTCTGCATCAGATATTTCCTTCCTAATTTTTTTATATTACGGTAGCACATAACCTCAGTCAAGGCTCAGGGTCCCATTGCAACAACAAAAGACAATGACTGCCCAGACAGCTTACGGTCTAGGTATCAGATAAAACAGGATAGGTGGATGAAACAAAAGTAGGGCAGGGATGCTCCACCTTTCATACCGCCTGTGACTGGGGTCCTAGTGTGGCCCAGCTGTGGTCACTCAGAATGGGGCAGCTAAACCCCAAAAAGCTGGTGTATATTCCAATACTTAGATTTACCAAGCCAGCATAAAACAGCTTCTTTATTACCTTACTGGTTACTCAGAAGCCCAAACAACACAGTTCCCTTAAAGTGATCCAGCCTCAAGCCTCCATCCAGGTACCTGTGTCAAATATGATGAAAATTTCTGTAAATCTTATTTCATCATGTAAAAGAAAAGGTTCTACCAATCCCAAAGGATCGGACACATTACCTCCCAGGTTAATGAATGTTTCCGATCTTACTGTTCTGTGAACTCCTATCAGGCTTGACACACTTACTACACCTAACACACTACTGTCATATTATTTATCTGTAAACTTGTCATGTGTAGTATCAAATAAAAGCTGGTGACATCTGGTCAATAATATCATTGTGTGATGTATGTATGTATGGTGTGTATGGATGCTCACTGGAGGACATCACCGTCTGAATGCCCGTGGGTCAACCTGAGACAAAGACTTTTGGAGAATATAAGGAAAAGAAAAAGGGAATCTCGTTCCCCATCACTTAGGGAACAAAGAGGTCAGCGCTCTTTGCATCTATGAACTTTGCCGCTATGAGGGTTGGTGATGCTGAAAAAGGGACTGTAGAGGTGAGAAAACTGCTTCAGACAAAGCTTGGAGCCTGCTAAGGCTACCTGTAAGTTCTTAGAAGCGTGTTATTCTTTTGTTTGATTTACCAGTTTCTGTGTCTATGATCTCTGCTTAGTATCACTTAAATCTCTGTCTTTATTAATGAACTTCTCTTTGGCTTATTATAAATTCCACTCAGTGCTGTTATACTAAAGCAAGGAGGGCATCCTTCGCTGAGCCAGCAGACTGGTTTCTCTTGTGTCTCTTTGAGACAGCGGACTTGGTATTCTGTGGGCATCCCGTGACAAATCTCTCTCTCGCTTAGGCAGAAGGGTAACAAGGTGACTTATCGTTCAGAAATTTCATTTAGGACTGTAACTACTGACGTATGAACTTGTAAAACAACCAACATTGGACTTCACTTCAGGAAGAGAGATTAAAAAAAAAAGAAAAAAAGACTTACCATATCTGTAAATGGAAAAACCTGTTGCACAATAGCTCTTAACTCCATGAACTCCTTGAACATACATTCCTTTCTATACAAACATATTAGAGTGCAGGCTTCATCAGATATCTGACTGCTCTAGCATAAGGTTCTCTAATTGTCTGCAGTGCTTTGATTTAAGTTAAGCACAGCCATGGAGCATCTCAGTGATCAGGGAATCTATGATGGAGCCATCCACTCTCAGTGACAATCACAGTTCAGTTTGTCTGTTTCTCCCATTATCTGATTATCCCTTTAATCTCCTTGCAAATTAAGCCCACTGAAATAAAACAACATTAATCTTCTGAGAGCAATGCATAGTATAGGAATGCTATATATAATATAGCCGTTCAAGCAGCAATTAGGGTAAACAAAAGTTAAGGGAAAAAACCACAGGTGGAAATTAAATTGCAAAGAACTCATTTCTCTTTATTGTAGTTCAGGTAAGACACACTTGAGTTCTGCATCCCAGGGAACAGTTTCTTGTTTTTTTTCCTGATTTTTATCATCTTTTTGACAAAAACAGTCATTAAAAGAATCTATTCCCAACTTGGAATCCAGGTGCCATTTCCAGTGGTTTAAATTCCATGGTTCCTTCTACTGAAGGATGCAAATTTTTTTGTTCCTGATGATCTTCTCACAGCTTCCTCCATCCTTAATTTTTTTGACTGCTTCCACGATCTAAAAATCAAACCAAGACAGTAATACATCAGAATCAAAACTGCTATAGTTTTAGTGATGGGGCAGGCAGCCCCCACATCGTCAGGCAGTAATGGGTTAATGAACTGCCCTGAGTTCCAGAAATTAAGACTAGCCCTGGCTTGATTTACTGAAATTCCTTTGGAATTAAGATATCTATGAATATTCTAAAACATTGCTCTCCATTTGGACTCCAGGGACTTTTTCCACCATTACTATCTAATTCACCTGCCTACACACCTGCCAATGCGCTTAGCAGTCCTAATCTGGGCCTCCTCTCCCCTCACTATGATGGAATCCCCTTAAAGACACTTCTGGTTCAGTGCAACAGCACACAGCTTTGACAGCTTAATGCATCAAGTGCTAAGTAGCAGCACTATTTTTTAAATCTCACCTTATAAAACACCCTTTCTTCTTCAGCCTGGGACTAAGGTGTATACAGCATTTTGTGATGTATGCATAATAAAAGTAACTACTTATTGTGATTGGCCAGGAGACAACTGGAACTAGCTGCTAAGATGAATGCTACTGGTGGGGTGGGAATGGCAGTGAGAAGAGCACGTGGTGTAGCTGACCCTGGGAAGGAGGCTGTGCACAGGCTATGGTGGGAGGTGAAGTAGCCACCACCAAATGCTGAGGGGGGCGGGAGGGAGGAGGAGAAGGAGAGAACTCCGCTGAAAGGGAGGGGAAAGCAGCCTGCAACATCTGGTTTGAGGAGATTGGCTGCTCAGCTGCAACAGGGGTGTGGAACAGGAAAAGGCCTGCTTCTGCCTGGTAACATCTTTTAGGGGTGGCCACCCAGTGCTTGTCAAAAGCACTGGAATTTACGGATAGTAACCCTCCTAGAAAGGGTGGGCTGCCATTGGCTAAGGGCTGCTGACACCCATGCATGCAGGAATATGACTAACCCTTCTGGTCCTTTATCTGTGACCATATATTTTTTTGGCAGTGGGTCAGTCAAGTTGCTGTCTTTCTGTGGGGTGATGCACAGGCACATCTGCTATCCGAGACCATAGTATGCAGTCTAATACCAACATTCAGAACTTACATCTTCTGAAAAAGGAAAGCCAGAGGTTTCGATCTTAGAAAATATCAGCTTGCCATTTATCTTCACTTCAAAGCTTCCTGCAAGAGAGAGATTTTCAGGTGCTATTCTAACAACATTTGTTGGGCCCATTTCTAATTAATAATGGTCTACCTCAATTGAAACCCCACCTCCCTGCCCAAAGTTTTGGGGAAAATCAGCTTTTGCATGTGAATCTGAACTCTGGGTTGGATCCGGTCTTTTATACTACTAATACATTTTCCATGTGACCATCAGCATCTCTTACATGTTAACACACTAATGATGATGCAGCATTATGGCATAAACAGTAAAAGGCAAGATCAGGACTTCCCTATGATTAATATAGTTTAACTGAAACTCCAATTGATGATTGTGCTTATACATTTTCTACACGACTTAGTAGCACTTAGTACTATTAATAAAGCCTGTGTATTATTGCAATATCTTACCTTTCCTGCCCACTTCATCTGAAATCTCCGCATCAGGAACTTGCTCCTTGATTTTCTTGGCAAGCTCCTGATAACGGGCTGCGTACCCTCATCCTCCACTATAAAACCAAAGAGACAAAAACGGTTTAGCATCTATAAATTGCTAATTAGCTTTAGGTTGGCAATTATGGATTAAGGATACATAGTTATACTGGAATTTCTAACAAATTTACAAAGTGAAATTCTGGCCCAATTGAAGTCAGTGGCAAAACTTGCATCAACTTCAGTGGGGCCAGGATTTTACCCAAGTCTTTTCTTACAGTGAGATTATCATCTATGGTCAGTCACACTCTAGGATCAGCAATGTTGCTGTGCTACTAAACAGCAACACTACTAAATTGATTTGGGAATTTCTAGTGCTGTATTTCTCCAGGGAGACACTTCTGTAATCACAGACTGGTGATTACAAACCTGTACGTTTACCAGTAATCTGTAGGTTTAAGGTTCCTTTATTGTTGCAGGCTGATATGTGCTAATTTACCAATTAATATAGCCTCTCTCAGATATTTCTTAAAACTACTTATAAATCCCCCTCCGGTAGGATTAAGTTTTATTTTTAAAGAGTGTGGGTGTAAATTATTTTCTTCACTATGAAAAAAGGTGTGGTTTTAAAATAAGCTAATTAACGTGTTAAAACTCTACTGTGTTACGGCAATTTGTATTTTAACACATTCACCAGGTTTCTTGGAAACAGAGACTGCTTCATAAAAGGAGGAAAATATGTTTCCAAACTGGTCTTCTGGAATTTGCATATGAGCCTTCTTTTGTGGTGACCAGTTTAAGAGGTTTTCTGATTGCCTACTCCAATTCAAGAGTCATTGCTGGCTAAGTTTTCTAAATTTTTGTCATTCTAGTCTAACAGCGGCAAAGATCTGAATATAGCAACGATGTTGCTCCTGCTGCAACTTCTTGGGCAGGATATCAGGAGAGTCCAAAACTACATTGGTTATGGTTACTTTGTAATTGCCACACAAAATGCACTCTAATTTAGGGCAGTCTATTTCTGAGGTTCTCAAGAACCTCTCCCAAACAAGACATGCATGAGAAGAGTTACATAGGCAGGAATAAGATGAGATAGACAAGAACAAAGACAATACACAAAATGGGCAGAGGGAAGAGAAATGGAAAAGGGAAGGTGTTGTTTTTAAACCATGTAGGATACACCTTAAATATAATAATTAGCATTAGCAGATCTGTTAACAAGTGATGTACCTACCAACTCTGATTCATCTTCAGAACAGTTCTGCTGACATAGTTAAGTGCTATAACTTCCATATTACAAATAGGGAAACTGAGGGAAAGAAGTGAAGTGATTTGGGAGTAAGGGGCAGAGTGGGATTTTAACTCAGGATTTCCTGACTCCCATTCCTGTTTATTCCTCCAGCCCACACTGATACCACCTAAATTTACATCAACCAAGCATGCAACATTATAGTGCAATTCTGGAGATATGCACAAAGTGACATGTTTTATTCAGCGTCTGCATTCCACAAAAAAAGTATAGCCCCTTTATATAGAGTCAAACACACAGTTATTCATACTATATTCACACAATGACTCATGACAGCCGTAAAAACAAGGCATAGGGAGGAAGCAGAAATTAAGAGTGATACTGAAAGTTACTGTAGATTAAAAACTTTAAAATATGATTTTGTTCCTTGTACAAACTAGCAGAAGTCTATTTTACATTCTTCTCAATGAACTGCTGCAAAATATATACTTTAAAACAAATACAGCTAATATATATATTGATAAATCAAAATTCTCATTGGCTGGTACTAATCTGAGATATTAAAATGTACAGAACCAGCATACATATTAATGTTAGATGTTTAACCCTATTTTGTGAAATCCAAACTAAGGCCCAGATCCATCAATAGCATCTGGGCAGACTGCAGAGCATGGGAGCAGCAAGTCCACCTCTATGCTGAAACCGACTGTTAATTTTCCACACAAAAAACTCATAAAAAGGAACAAACATTAACTATAAAAAGAGAAACAGTTGCATAATATCCAGAAGCCTCTCCAGAAGTGTCATCAGTACAATACATTTTAAAAATCTAAGTGATCTCTTACCAGTATTCAACATGCACCGTTACTCCCATGCTTTCTGTTAAAATCTCTTTTTCCTCTTGCGGTTATAAATTGTGTGGTACTGATTTAGAAACAACCAGAAAAAACTGGGTAGCTGTGGAAAAGTGCAGTCACAGGCTGAAAAACAAGTGCCGCTCCTCTCCCAGGTCACATGGCTGCTCATCGGTAGCTAGGGAACCAGCCCTGTCGGTGGACTCACCTTTTATGTACTTTCGTGACAGTGCAGTTAGATTGTTTAGCTCTGACATACATCAGCACCTAAATACTGCAAGGGAACAGTCCTTAATACCTTCTGTTGCATTTGGCTGATTGTTTTATTTTAAATTAACAAATTCATAACATTAAAAGGTTCTGGATGAAAGTGATATTGATGGCTGAGGAAGTGAGATTTCACTTTATTTTACAGGAAGTTGAGTCAACAGCAAAGAAAATGTCTAGTCATTTTATGATCACATATTATGCAGATTAGTCCATCAGAATACTTCTTTAAAAAAATAAACAATGAAAAAATATTGGAAAATCTAGCTGAATGTGTCAGCTAAAGAATATATTCTGGGGAAAATATTTCTTTAATAGTGTAAAGTCAACAACAAATGCTCCTTCAGTATGAAGATCAATTCAGGGTTCCATATTTTCATTATAAAGGAAAAGGGAAAATTTTAATACATATCTTTTAACAATAGTTTAAGAACATACTAAAATCAGTTAATTGCCATTTGTTTTCAGATGGTTCAGAACAGTTCTCCTGAATTCCTGGAATAGATTTTAATCTTTTATTTTCAAAAATGTAGAAACTTGTTGAAAATATGGACTTTCAGTATTGTACCTATTTCTCCTGTCTGATATTTTAAAGTATGCAGTGGATAGTTTAAAGCAGCGGTCTGAAACCTGAGAGGTAAAGGCACCAACTATGGTGAATTATGAATCTGTTTTCAGGGATAGGGAAAGGATGTTGAATATACTTTGCTGAATCTTCTATTCAGTCATGGAGAAAAAGCAAACTTTACACACTTAAATTTAAACCTAGTCATTTTCCTAAGTTATGATCCTGATTCCCCCCGCCCTAAATTTAGCCCAAACCAAACCAATTAGCATGGAATATCATGCACTTTCCAACGGGGAGAATTAGGTTAGATAATTTGAGGTTAGTGAGACAATGCATTTGGCATTTAAGAGTATTAAAAATTAAGGGCTATTCACTTTTGAAAAAGTCCTGCTATTTTTTCACCACATCTCAAAAAGCTTGGGAAACAGTTTGCATTTAATTTTTGTTGTTGTTGATCTCAATTAGCGCCTTAAGGACTATTTTTGAAATTGTGATTTTCTTTTCTTAATTCTGGAATCGGAGCCCCAGGCCCTGTGCTTCGGGACACAGGGTCCAAGGCAGCCTGGGGAGTTAGCGGGGGACCTGGCGCCAGCAGCAGTGAATGACCCGGCCCCACCCCGCTGGCTCCCGGCGTCGCTCGGGGGAGGGGGTAGAAGCCAGAAAGAGGCAGGGCGGGGGCTTGCGGAAAGGGTGGAATGGGGGCGGGGAGGGGGCAGAGGGTGGGGTTGCCCCAGGCCCCACACCCTCCTAGGGACGACCCTGTCTGGAATTATTTTATATTTTATCTGGCACTTAGAAACCTGTAAATCTTATGACACAAATGTGTTCTCAAGCTGGCAATGTACATGGGGTTAGACTCACCCACAGCTCAGTACTCAAACTCCCGCAGGGAATTCTAAGTCCTGCACATAACTTGCAAGCTCTGCGGGAGTCCTGGTCCTAATGCTTTCTCTGCTCCATAGTGGAGTGGCTATCTACTGTCACACATCAAGGTTTCAAAAGTTCAAAAATGGGTTTCAAAAAATAAATTCACAGGCAAAACACTAGTTAAGTTGGTAAGAATAAAAACTCCATATTGTCAAATGTGTGTGTCTAACTCTCCTAGCCTGCAATTTTGTGTGTACACATATGGACACACATACCCACACTTACCCAGAGTTCTATTACATTTTTTTCCTGTAGTAACTGAAATGTTTTTATAATCTTGCTTCTATTATATGTCCTTCCAGGCCCTTGATCGTATCCCTGAAGAACTGCCTGTGGTAGACACTCCCTCTGAACTCTGAAAACGTCCTTATCTGGTCCATTAAATGTTAGTTTTGTTTGACTAAGAATATAATGATACAGGAATTAAAGTTGAAAGACTAGATTTACATATTGAAACTCATCTTCCAGTTTACTTAACAGCAATAAGACAGAACTGCAACCATACCTACTGCTCAAGCTACCCCATCATTTTATATTCATATAACTCTAATTAAGGAATGTGTGTTCCTAATTCTAAATAAACATTTTAATTAGCTTTACATTTTTATACTCATGTTTATTCATTACACAAGTTATTACATAGTTGTCCAATAGGGGAGTTTTTACACTTTCTTCAAGCTTCTGGCATTAGCCACCTTTGAACAAGGATACCTGACTAGATGGATCACTCGCCTGATCTAATATGGCAATTTCTATGCTCCTGCATAAACTCAAATTCGCCCCAAGAAACCTTAAGACATCCCTTTCAGATAAGGACAGCAGAAGTCTGTAAACAAGAATAAATTTATTTTAGATTTAAAGATTTAATGATATACAAAATGTATACAGTATTATATCTTTAATACACTTTACCTTTCCCCCATCAACATAAAACACGATTTAAACAGCTATTGTGTTCGTGCCTTAGGTCTGTATCTATAAGATACACTACTGAATAAAAAAATTTTTATAGAGCTTTATATTGCCCTTCAATTAAAAATTAGTACCTATGTAACAAACAAAATAAAAATCGCAGCATGAAACTTCAGTTGGACAACAGGTTTTTCTTGTTGAATACTCAACAAGACTTGGGACAGTTAAATTACATTTTATTGGCATAAAGTTGCATTGCAATCTCCCGTACTTTACATAATGCTAATCCAACCCTAGCCTTTTTTTAAATAAGTACCACAAACAACATAACATTAAAGATGTTTCTATACAATTTTAAATACATTTAAAAGTTCATGTGTACATTCTGCTTTGATATACTGGTTTTATGAGATTTTTGGAAGGCATAACTTCAGAAGCAGTCATTACAAGAAAAAGCACTTCCCCAACTTGTTTCTTTCTTTTTTCAACAAGGCAACTTCTTGTTTGGACCAGTATGTACTCTTTTCTACTATATGATGTCATTATACCAGTCTATCCTGGCTTTATTTGTTACTATTTGACAGTGACTTGATAAAACTGAAATGTATAAAAACAAGAAATTTCATTACACAATTAAGGCTCTATTCCATAAAAACTGGCTTCACACCTATGAAGCTGAATCCTGATTCAGGAGACAAACTCTTTATTGGAATAGATCCATTTCTGACTTCAACCTCAGCATACTGGCACGATATACACAGATCCTTTGAATCTGTCCCTTCCAAAGGCCAGATGAAACTACATGGCATCTAATGAGATGGGACACTTCTGACAATGCCCAGGGAAACCTCTGACAATGATGAAGGATGCAGTCTCCCACTTCTCTAGCTGGCTGACAGTAAACCAGCTGCCAAACAGACACTTTGCCTTAAAACATCCAAAAAGAAGTCCTTTTAGTCAAGAGCCTATTGCACCACAGGATTAGAGGATTAGATGAACCTCCATTGGACAAAAGCAAAACTAAAAATAACCTTCTCCAAAAAAGACCCTTTAAAAACATTTCATAAATTCTTGTCATTCAACCCTTAAAATAATCAGCTGCCAGCTCATCTCTGTAGATGGTTACCACAAGTTGTTAGGTCCTTAGATTACGGACCAGACATCAAAATTCCACTTATAACACTTGGTTATTTGTTTTGATCTCTCTTTCATCTGATTTTAGTGGAAGACAGATAATCTACAACTTAGTGACACTGTGTAAAGCCAGTGTTTGCTCATGTCATTACAGCATCAGGTGAATACAACTAGTTGATTCTGATTCTTTGGTGCAGCTTCCAGGCTGAATTGTCAATTCTGGAGAATCATCCTGAGGAAATATAATTTTGTCAGGCGTGTAATCATTTCTCTTCAGATCTACATTGACAAAAGAAAAGACACAACAACAACAAAATGAATGTTAATATTTCTTGGTTTGGTAAAATGAAAGGGCCATTAAAATCTTTAAAACACATTTAAAGATCTATGTATGCCAGTGTTTCCCAAATTTGGGACGCCGCTTGTTTAGGGAAAGCCCCTGGCGGGCCGGGCCGGTTTGTTTACCTGCCGCGTCCGCAGGTCCGGCCGATCGCGGCTCCCACTGTCCGCAGTTCGCTGCTCCAGGCCAACGGGAGCTGCTGGAAGCGGCGGCCAGTAAGTCCCTCAGCCCGCGCCACTTCCAGCAGCTTCCATTGGCCTGGAGCAGCGAACCGCGGACAGTGGGAGCCGCAATCGGCCAGACCTGCAGACACGGCAGATAAACAAACCGGGCCGGGCCGCCAGGGGCTTTCCCTAAACAAGCAGCGTCCCAAGTTTGGGAAACACTGATGTATGCTTATATAACAAACATCTCCCACCAGGCCCTCAATGTAAAAAAGGGAGTGTAAAAATGGGTTGTTAACTGTTTAAAACTGAGTTTCCTTAATGTAGCCTAAAGTCATTTTCAGAACCTCATTTCCTTTCTCTTCTGAACCCATTATATTATAGCAGAGCGCCAGCTATCATTAAGGTTAAGAGCAGCTTTTCTGTTTCTAGCTTGACTCTTCCAAGTGCTCTAAAATCTACATGGTTACTTGGATTGCCCTGACATTTGGTATGCCTCATGCTGTGGTGGGGTTCTGTTAGTGACGCAAATTTGAGACCATATGATGCCATCTCTACAGAAAAAACAGCTTTTCTTAAAATTGACATGTTTTGGCAACAAATTTTTGTACACAGATAGAGATCAACCAGGGCTGAAATCATCACACCAGAGTCTCAAACACCTTCGGCAGAAATCTGGAAAACGTTGGAGGGCACATTGCTAAAATCTGTCTGTCAAGGTTTTATTATTATTTTGGGGGAATGTAATCAAAGTATTTTTGTACACAAAATAATGCTTGCTAGCAAGGAAGAGGCACATTACAGGGTAGAGGAGTTGGAGGAAATAGGTGTTAGAGGGGCTTGGGGCTGCACTGAGGGGAAGGCGGTTTATGGGAAAGGTGATTACAGGAAATGGGTGGTAGGAAAGGTGAAAGGATTGTGGGGCTCACAGGGGCAGGGACACTAGGAAAGGAACATGGGGGTAAGTGACAGGGGAGAATAGGAACAGTGACACCTGTCAGAACCACATTCTTCCCTTCTGTGATTGTGCCAGGATCTGCCCCCCCCCCCATCCCGCTATGCAGGATCTGAAACCCTCTTCATGCCCCCCATCATGGGATCTGGGAGGCCTTGCCTCTCTGGGGGGGATCTGAGCCCTACTCCTCCCCTCTCCCCTCCCTGTGTGAGCCAGGTTCTGGGGTCTTGTCTTTCTGGGTGGGTGTCTGAGTCCCTCTCCCTGTCTCCCTCATGTGAACTAAGATCTGGGGGTATGAGCCCATTGCCCTGCCTGCCCCCCCCCCCCGCCCCCAATGTGAGCCTGGGGAAGCTCTGCCCCTCTGGTGGAGAGCTTTGAACAATCATGCTCAGTCCATGCACCTGGAACACACTGCTGAGACTGAGGTGAGGAGTTGAGAATGGGTATGTAAGATACATATCACAAATTCTCCAGAACTGGGGAGGAGGAATGGGAACATCCACTGACATGAATGGATTAGCTCACCCGTCTCAGAGCTATTGTTTTAGGCTGTATGCACCTCCATAGAGTGTTCTCATTCATCTGAGACCATCACATTGAGATGAATGGTCCACTTCAGACCTCTCAGCCTCCTATGCCTTCAGGATTATCCTGTGCTGGATATCTGCATATTGCAAAGCAGCTGCTGCTGAATTATTTTATACAATATTATAGTGGAGCACTAGTTCTGCTACAGTTAAGATTGAGAAGATTTTTCTGTTTAAATAATTATTTTTCTAAGTGTTCCAAAATCCACATGCACATCCTGATAGTCTTGAAATTTGCTGTGCCTTATAGGGGCTCAGGATAGGGTTAATGATCCAAATTTGGGGACATTTGCACAAGATTATTTTGTGGGAATGTAATCGAAGTATTTTTGATTACAAGAGATCCCTCCTCCCCCTGAAACTCCCCTTCCCCCCCAGCTTTTCTTAAAATTCACAGATCCTACCAACTTTGTGTGCGCACACTTGGCTTCAAAAATGTTAATGGTTTAATGGGACAGGAAAGGGAAAGTGAGCTGGAAATGGTGGATGGGTGGGGGAGGCGGAGAGACACCAGTCTTCTCTCACATGCTTAAAGTGACTGTAATCACCATGTAACAAAACAATCAAATTCTGGAGACATAGACCACGTCTAAGGGTATGTCTACACTACCCGCCGGATCGGCAGGCACTGATCGATCCAGCGGGGATCGATTTATCTCGTCTAGTCTAGATGCGATAAATCGACCCCCGAGCGCTCTCCCGTCGACTCCTGTACTCCAGCGCCACGAGAGGCATAGGCAGAGTTGATGGGGGAGCGGCAGCAGTCGACTCACTGCAGTGAAGACGCCACGGTAAGTCGATCTAAGTACGTCGACTTCAGCTACGTTATTCACATAGCTGAAGTTGCGTAACTTAGATCGATCCCCACCCCAGTGTAGATCAGGGCTAAGATTTCTCTCATTGGCTATGTAAACAACTACACGCTCCAAACATTTCAAAATAAGAGTATTATTCCCATTCCACTTAAACAACAAAGCGTATCTGGGGGGTGGAGTATGTGTATATTTGATGAGTGGGGGAACACTTAGGAACCACATAGCAACCATGTGACCTAGTGGAGAAAAACAGTGAACTGGGAGCTCTATTCCTGGCTTGGTGACTGGCCAAGGCACGTCAGTGCTCTGTACCTCAGCTTCCCCATCTCCAGAAGGGGAATAATGATGTGTCGCTCCTTGAGATCTACTGAAGACTTATGTAAGAGCTAGGTGTTCTTACCTGTTCACAGGAGCATCTGAACTTCACTCCTCCATGCCTAAATGACCATTAATGCCTACCAACATTTATCTTTCTAGTAAAAAACTAGGAAATTAAATGGCAAAAAAATCTTTGTTAATACAGCATTACGGTTGTCTGGCAATAGTTTGTGCCCTTCCAGAAGGTCAAGTTCAGCAAAACTCAAAGTTGTGAAAACCAGGAAATACAGAGTTAAGGTACATAGCCATGCTACCTTAATTCTGTCCTCTTTGAGTAATGGCCAATACACTCATAGCACACACACTCACATTCTGCCTTTGTCCTGTACTGAAGAGGAGTTCCCTACACTCATAGACTTAGGTTGCTCCACAGTAAAAACATCACCTTACTTATTTTAACATCTCCTTCAGCCTTTTACTACCTCTTCACTCTTATGCACACAATGCCATTTAACACTTTCACTTATCCTTCATAAAACCCTCAGACCACACTAATCTCCCACCTATGAGATCACAATCCCCACAACAAGACGACCCCTATGCAACACAGTACTGAAATGAGGCATACTGGATCTCTCAAGGTACACATGAACCTTTTTCCTTTGATCATACACACTCAGGGAGAGGGGCTCTCATACACTGCAGAAGACCACAGCACCCCAGTTCATCTCAGATCACAATCACAGCTCTTCCACCATTCTAGCTACATTTAACACAGTGAAAGCAGGTGGAGTTCATGTAGATAATTCCCAGTGGCTATTGCCAGCTCTAGGGAGGCAGAGTTATGGTTGCTTGGGTGTGTACCGCAACTCTATTTCCTGGTTTTCACAAGTTTGAGTTTTGCTGAATTCAACGTTCTAAAAGGGCGCAAGCTATCGCCAGATAACCTTAACTCTGCAGTAACAAAGTTTTGTGCCACTTAATTAAAAATATTAACACAGCCATTCTACTATGGAAATTGACTCCTTTTGTTGCCAATTACAGTATATGATATTAAAAGTTTCAGGACAAGCCTAGAAGGCAGAACTGAGATTTATCGGTTGCTAAAGTTTTCTAATTACCTGTAAAAGACATACAATACAGGCAGCAGTAGTGCAATCTTCCCTTCATTGCTTTACCAACCCTAACATGGAAGGACCATGTCTAGGATTGAGGACAGTTTAGATTCTATATCCATTTAATCCAAGACCTGTCTATTGTGCTGGTTGACAAAAGGAGTAAATTAGTTCCAATTATGGTTGTGGGGTTTTTTGTGATATGGTCACCACTTCAGTACAAACTAGATGAGGAACACCAACTCAGGGTACGTCTACATTACCTGCCCGGATCGGCGGGTAGAAATCGATATAGCGGGGATCGATGTATCGCGTCTCATCTGGACGCGATACATCGATCCCCGAACGCGCTCCCATCGACTCCGGAACTCCAGCAGGGCGAGCGGAGTTAGCGGAGTCGACGGGGGAGCTGCGGCTGTCGATCCCGCGCTGCGAGGACGCGAGGTAAGCGCGGGTAATTCGAAATAGGATACTTCGACTTCAGCTACGCTATTCTCGTAGCTGAAGTCGCGTATCTTATTTCGATCCCCGCCCCTAGTGTGGACCAGGCCTCATTTTACATAAGTCATCAAACTGCTATTAGGCAGTGGTAGCTTTCAGTCACTACAAACTTAGACTGGATTTGAACTGGCAAATGAGACATGAAAGACTCCATTACACTATTATTACCCCAGACTGAATCTTTGTAGAATTAGAATACTTACGAACTAAAATAACTCCACCACCTGGTTTAACATGCCCTAAGTTTTTGTGCTGATCTTATGCTACTTTTCCTGACTTTATACCTTCCCGCAATCTTTCCCAATAATTTGTTTTTGTATGACCTGGTGTACCCTACAGGTTACTTCGCTATAATTTATGTCGCTCAGGGATTTGAATAATCCACACCCCTGAGCGATGTAAGTTATACCGACTTAAACCCTGGTTAGACAGTGCTATGTCAGGGGGAGAGCTTATTGCTGACACAGCTACTGGCTTTTGCGGAGGCAGGGGTTAAGAGCTCTCTCCCATCGGCTTAAAGCGTCTCCACCACAAAGCTCTACAGTGGCGCAGCTGCATCAGTGCAACTGTGCCACTGTAAGTGCTGTAGTGTAGATGCAGTCTATGTTTATTTCCTATTGTGTGGAATTGTTTTGCCTCAATTCTCCAGTTTAGTTCTCTAGTTTTCTATTTTTTAGATTGCCCTCAAACTTTTCAAGCCCTTGGTCACTGTGAAAAAATTCTTTATATTTTTTCAATCGACTTTATAATTGAGAATTCCCATTCTTTTTCTTTTTTCCCCCTTGGAAAGTTGCAAAGAGTGTTAACACAATTTCAAGACAGTTAAGGAATTTAACATTGTTTGAGACTGATAGACAATTTAGACAGATTCAAATTTACTTGTGTTCTTAGCAGACTTATCTTGTTGGAATAAAAAAAATTGTTTCACAGTGATGAAATCATAGCCATGAAATTAGCTATTAGGTTGCCAGACACTTCCTTTTACATGACCCAACCTGGAGCAGGAAGGGGAAGAAGAGAGTCGGTGCCCACAGGAACACATTCATCTCCAGAGCCTGAAATGGAACCCAAGATTCCTGAGTCTCACCTTTCCTCTGCCATTAGCAAATAACTGTGAAACCCACTGGCAAAGGGTGTGTCTCATCCTCCTACTGCTCATCCACAAAGAAGATGACAACCTGCTATTGCGATCAGTTATTCAATTACTTCCAGTGAAAGAGGTCTATGCAGTGGATCTAAAGTTTCCAATCCTGCTGATGAACCACGTGGGTGTCAATATGATGCCACATGGAGAGAATGGTTACTTACCCTACAGTAAATGTGTTTCTTTGAGATGTTGCAGCCAATATGGATCTCCCTGTAGGTCCTCATGCACTTCTTGTGTACAAGATTGTTTTTTGAATAGCAGTGTGTGCGTGGGCCATGCGTGCCCCGTGTCTCCTCATGCTCCTATACAAGGGCATAAAGGATGGGTCAGCCATGACCCTGCCTCAGTTCTCTCATAATTCAAAGCCTGGAGTAGCAGGGGACTGCAAAAAGCATAGATGGAGGGCAGGTCATGGGATCCATGCTGATTCTTTGAGTATGTGTCAGTGTAGGAGACCGACAAGCAGCATCTCTTCAGAATGGTGGGAATGAAGTTTCAGCTGCATCAGCTGAATGATGATTGTAGGACTAATATCTCAAATTTAGCACCAGATCTGGCAGCTAAATCTAATGAATAATGCTTGACAAAGGTCAGTTGGTTACTCCACAATAACACCACCTTGCAGATCTCAGAATGTGACACATTTCTGAGGGAGGCAGAGGATGTTTCTTGAGCTCTAGTGGAGTGAGCCTTTCCAGTTGTTAACACAACAAGATATATTGCATTATCCATTTCAATGTCCTATGAGAGATGGCTTCACCTTTAGGAATGCCCAGCCATGGCTATAAAATAGACAGGGAAACAGTCTGCTTTATTACATTGATAGCACCAAATCATTCAAAATCTTGGATACATCTAGTGTGTAATTTCTTTTCTCCAGTCCAGAGTGTGACTTCATGAAGAAGACAGGCAAGCTAATCCACTTGGTTTAGATGAAATTCTGACACTATCTTCCAAATGAACTATAGATGAGGTCCACCATGTTCCTACTGAATGTAATATAGGGAGGCTCAGCCATAGGTGCCTGAAACTCACTCTCTTGGCTGAAGTAATAGTCACTAGAAAGCCTGTCTTCAGTGTAAGTGATGCTGGGAGCAGTCCAACAGAGGTTTGAATGGAGATTCCATTAGTCTGGTCCTCCTGAAACTGAGGTCCCAGGCAGCAGTAGGTTCTCTGACTGGTGGGTAAACATGCAATAGTCCTTTGAGAAACTTTGATATTGTGGGGAGCAAAGGCTGAACATGACTGTACTGGCAGATGGCAAGCTGAGACTGTTGTGAGGCAGACCTTAAGAGAGCTGAACAAGGGGCCAGCCTGTTTTAAGTGCAATAGGTAGTTGAGAATCTGTGGTATCTAGGCCTGGACCAGATCCAGACCATGTTGGGATACCCTTTTCAAGAACCGCTTGCATTTAGATTAATACATTCTTCTGGAAGATGTCTTCCTGCTCTGTACTAAGATTTCCTGGACCTGCAGGGAGCGATCTGTGTCCATGTTACTCAGCCACCCAAATAGCCACATAGGTGCAGCAACTTCATGTCTGGATAGAGTATCTGACTATGGTATTGTGAGATCAGGTCTGGGTAGTCTGGGAGTTGGATTGGAGGTTGGGTGCACATTTGTAGTAGGTCTGTCAATCAAAACTGTCTCAGCCAATACACAGCTACAAGAATGATCATGATTCTGTCTCCTTTGATTTTGGAAATCACCCCGAGGAATCTGTGAAAAGGTACATAGAAGGCCTTGAGCCCACTGGAAGAAGGCAGGCACCAGTAACAACCTAGATTCAGAACTGCTCTGGATCAAAAGCTCTTGCACTTGGTACTGATATTGGTGATCAACAGATCTATTACCAATATCCTCCAATGTAGGAATATTTGCTTTATGATGGATTTCTGCAACGACCCCTCGTGAGTGGTGACTGTTTGCTCAGGAAATCTGCTAAGGTTGTTGATGACATTCAGGAGGTGAAGGACAATCACGGTTATCCCATGTTCGTGGCACAATGTCCATTAGTTTGATGGCTTCTAGGCAGAGGGTAGATGCGCGTGCACTTCCTTGCCTGTTCATGTAGTGCATTGTGGAGGTGTTTGTCAGGATCTGCACTGAAGAGTTTTGAAGAACTGGAAGGAAGGCCATGCAGGCTAGACTGATGGCTCTGAGTTCCAGGGCATAGATGTGAAGCCCCATGACCTCTGGGGCCTAAGTCTCTTGCATTTGTAGGTGATCCAGGTGGACTCCCCAGCTCGTTCCTGATGTGTCCGTTATTAAGGTCTTTGTTATGGAGGGGCTAGAGAACAGTACCCCTCCACACACATTTCCAGGTTTCTTTCACCAGCTCAGTACTGTGACATGAGGTGGGACCACCACTTTCTTGTTCATCTGGTGTCTTGTTGGAGAACAAACTGAATTGGAACAGTTGCAGGTAAAATCTGGCAAGAAGTGTCACATACGTGCACACCAACATATGGCCAAGCAGCTCCAGACACATCCATACCATCATAGTCAGGCTCGAGTCTATCTCACACACTAGCAACCGCATCAACAGGAACCTGTCTTTGGGAAGAACACTCTTGCTGAACGGGAGTCAATCAGGGCTCTGAACTCTATCATCTGTGATGGGATGAGACACTAATTTTTGTCGTTCACTAGGAAGCCTAATTGGGTGAACAGGGAAAGGGTGAAATTTGCAGCCTCCTGCTGGGATCTGCCCTGATGAACTAATTGTCCAGGTAATGATACAAATGAATGCTTAAAAAAATAAATAAAAAGTGTTCTGCTACCAACTCTAGGCATTTTGTGAAGATTCTCTGTACTATGGAAAGTCCAGATGTCAGTACCTTGTACTGGCAATAGCTGGGTCCCAATATGAATCCTAGGTATTCCCTGTGGGCCAGATGGATGGCTGTGTGGAAATATGAATCTTGAAAGTTGAGAGCCACAAGCCAATCTTGAGCTTGCAGATATGGAATGGAGGCAAGCATTACCATCCTGAATCTGAGGAAATATATATATTTGTTCAATCTCCTCAGGTCTAGGATAGGAGAACCACCTCTTTCTTCTTTGGGATAAGGAATCATGGGGAGTGGAAGCATTTTCCCCACGTACTCCCACAGTACTACTTCTATGGCTTCCAGATGAAGAGGTCATTTCTGTTTGTAACAGGCTCTCATAGATAGGGTCCCTAAGAAGGGTTGATGAGGGGGGCACGTAGGGAGTAGTAAATTAAACTACATAGGGTAGCCTTGAGTGATCATGTCTAATGCCCATTTGTTGGCTGTGCTAGCAGCCCAGGCTCGGTGGAACATGGCAAAGCAGTTCCTGAAGATAGGTATAGGCTTCTGATAGCCAAAATATCAACAACTTTGGGTATGTCTACACTACGAAATTAGGTTGATTTTATAGAAGTCGATTTTTAGAAATCGATTTTATACAGTCAATTGCTTATGTCCACACTAAGCACATTAAGTCGGTGAAGTGCGTCCTCACTACCGTGGCTAGCATCGACTTATGGAGTGGTGCACTGTGGGTAGCTATCCCACAGTTCCCGCAGTCTCCGCCGTCCATTGGAATTCTGAATTAAGCTCCCAATGCCTGATGGGGCAAAAACATTGTCGCGGGTGGTTTTGGGTACATGTCGTCAGTCGCCCCTCCCTCCGTGAAAGCAATGGCAGACAATCGTTTCGTGTCTTTTTATCTGGGTTACTCGTGCAGACGCCATACCACGGCAAGCATGGAGCCTGCTCAGTTCAACTATAGGTTGAGCAAGTGCAGAATGTGCCTTTGGACATTTAAAAGCTCGCTGGCGCTGTTTGTCAGACCTCAGTGCAACCAACATTCCCATTGTTATTGCTGCTTGCTGTGTGCTCCATAATATCTGTGAGAGTCAGGGAGAGACGTTTATGGCGGGGTGGGAGGTTGAGGCAAATCGGCTGGGGTCCAATGTTGAGCAGCCAGACACCAGGGCGATTAGAAGAGCACAGCAAGGCGCACTGCACACCAGAGAGGCTTTGAAAACCAGTTTCATGACTGGCCAGGCTTCGGTGTGACAGTTGTGTGCGTTTCTCCTTGATGCAAACCCACCCCCTTTGTTGTTTTTAATTCCCTTTAAGCCAACCACCCTCCCCCCTTCGAAATAAAGTATTGTTTTGAAACCATGCATTCTTTCTTTATTAATTTAAAAAAAATGAGAACAGACAAGGTAGCCCGGGTGGGGTGGGGGAGGAGGGAAGGACAAGGCCACATTGCTTATTGTAGCCACACTAAAAATCAAACTGAATGACAGCCTTCTGTTGCTTGGGCCATCCTCTGGAGTGGAGTGGCTGTGTGCCCGGAGCCTCCCACCCTGCGCTCTTGGGCGTCTGCGTGAGGCGGCTATGGAACATGGGGAGAGGGGAGGCGGTTATACAGTGGATGCAGCGGGGGTCTGTGCTCTTGTTGGTTTTCCTGCAGCTCCAACAGACACTTCATCATGTCCGTTTGCTCCCCCATTAGCCTCAGCATCGCGTCCTACCTCCGCTCTTCGCGCTCACTTAATTCTTTCCATGCCTCTGCCACTGAATGCCTCCATGCATTAAGCTGTGCCCTATCAGTGCGGGAGGACTGCATGAGCTCAGAAAACATGTCATCGCGAGTGCGTTTTTTTCACCTTCTAATCTGCGATAACCTCAGGGATGGCGATGATAGGGGGACGATTCTGGGGGGACTGCATGGTCACCTGTGTTGCTGAGTTCACCATGCTGACCAAACAGGAAATGAAATTCAAAAGTTCCTGGGACTTTTCCTGTGTACCTGGCTAGTGCATCGGAGTTCAAAGTGCTGTCCAGAGTGGTCACAATGGAGCACTCTGGGATAGCTCCCGGAGGCCAATACCGTTGATTTGCGTTCGCACTACCCCAAATTCAACCCAGCAAGATCGATTTTAGCACTACTCCCCTCGCCGGGGAGGAGTACAGAAGTCGATTTTAAGAGCCCTTTAGGTCGACGGAACGGGGTTTGTTGTGTGGATGCAGTCATTTTTAAATTGACCTAACGCGGAAATAACATGTAAACCTACATTACAAGATTATTATGATGAAATACTAGAATTAACATGACTATTTTCCATATTCTTTAATTCTTTAAATTTTCAACTTGTGACATAGCTACACACAATTTAATGAATAGTAAGGGTAAAAAAAACAAAAAACAAACACCAAAAAACCCCACGTACCAGGAAGTTTAAGTTTCCTGCAGCAAGAATTGCAATGGTGCTTAGCTCTGAAGTTTTTGATTGCATCTTCTCCTAAGTTGGCAGGACCAAACACCATATCATATGACCTTTAAAATAAAGCATACATAAGCATGGTCTTTGTCCAAGTCAAACATTAAATACAAGTTAATTTTTCATAACAAAACCCATTAATCTTACCTTTTTTCTCCAGCTTTTATCACAGAGGGATCTGTCAAATTTTCACCCACACCTTCACACAAAATATAAGAGTTAAACTGGATACAGTATATGAATAGATTAACACTGTAAACCAGAATCCCTCAGCAGTAAGGATTTCCAAATTTGTCATCAAGAACATAAATCAAGATAGAAAGTCAAAATTTATGGGACGATATTCACTTCTGTACAGATGGCTCCCACCCAAGCTCTATGCACCACTTAAATCCCATTCAAGCCCTATTTTGAAAGCTTAAGTGGTTCCTGAACAGCATGCAAGCCCACTACACAAGGTGAATTTTGCCCAGAGAGAATAAGATTCCTACATCTTAGCTGTGAGTGTTTCCATGTCTGATGGACACTTGGATAAATTAAGATACTACAGATATGGATTGAAGATGCCAACACATAAATGTTAGCATTTTTTATTGTACACACCCTAAGAAAGAAAATAAGAATTCAACTTTTGTCCTAAATTTTTCCTATAGCATTGTAATGGCATATCAACTAAGCCCACTGCTCATTCAAGTAAAGTGGACCAAAATTATTATGTAATGCTATGAACACTATTCACAATCATTCATTAAGGTGCTATTGTAAAGAGAATGTAAAGAGAATTGCCCCTAATCCCAATTTCAAAATAAGTATATTACCTTGCAGGTCAAGTACCAGCAACTCCCCTCTCGTATATTCATAAGTCCAGTGGCTGAATGCTAGCATGACCTCTTCTAGCATGTTAGTTGGAATTATTTCATCACCGTTGTTATTGTTGTATTTTCTAAATTCTCCAGTCATGCACTCCTCAACTGCAAACCACTGTCCAGCTGAGTGGCAATATAACAGGAAAACTTCCAGGAACCTTATAAAGAATATATTTCATAAATATTACCCAAACCAATAAGATAAGGCAATTATGCAGTTGCTGCCTGATAAATCTTTTGGTTTGACAAACTTATTTTTAAATCTGGCTAGGTTATAAAATACAAGTTAAGTCTAGTCCTTGTTAAGTACCAACAGGAAATATTCTTCCCCAAGGCAGTGGCTGAAGGTTTGCATGTTGACACTTCTTAAATATTGTTTTTGTAAAGTGTGCTGAATCCGAGGACACATTTTTTTTAAATGGTAATATGCATAAAAGTATACTTGGCTAGTAGAAAGTGTGCAGTGTCATGAATAATTTAACACCCTTACCTTGGAGAATATGGAATGGATTTAGGCTTCATTTGATTGAAAGCAAACGTGAGCTTCTGTGCTGCCCTCTGCTGTTGAATTTCCTACAATTGAAAGCCCATACTTCAGTACTGCATTAAATAATGTAGGGGAAAATGTGGGGAATAAAATATCAGCAAGAAGGTTAATGTCTATCCTTTTACTCCCCGTCAGAAGTCGTGTACAACTATACAACTATTTTAATTCCTTCTGTGTCAAGAGATTGAACTATTTGACACAAAATAAAAATCTATTGAAGAAATATTTAAATTGGCCTTTGATTTGTGTAGAACATTAGAAGCATCAAAACTTCGTTGTATGCTAGTTACTGAAAATGTATTTTTAATATTTTTGCCTGTCAATGTCTAATAATTGTCAAGAATACTTACTCTCAAACAGAGGTGCAACACTGTCTCCTCTTTGTAAATGCTTGACCAAGTATTCACAACTTCAGGAAGAAAAGATTTGATGATATAAAGATGTCCTGATTTCAGGATATCATATTCTGACCACGTGCATGCTACTTTAACGGCTCGACGTAATCCACCTCCCATCTCCTCTTTACTTAAAAATTCAATTTTAGCACAGAGTCCTAGCTGTGACCAGGAAGACATGCTGTTGTTCAAGATGTTGGGAGAACTTTCTTCAAGGCGATACACAGTGACTGGCTCACCTGTAACATCACAGTACAGAAATGTTAATTGTAATAAACTCTGAAAAGAAATATACTAACAAGGCTGCAAATATTTAAATATGTCTTAGACATGGATAAATCAAGATGTTAAATTGCTAATGCAATTGGAAGCTCGTAATAGATTGGAAGAACCCTCTCTAATCTCTTTCTTAAACCAGCAAGGGACCATGATGTTTTTGCTTCTCTTATTGGAAGTATTAATCACTCAGTTTAAATCAAGCAAAGCATGCCTAGTTACCACAATGATGGAAACCTTATAAAATAAGCATAACAAGGCAGAAAAAAGTGTCAGTTTGAAGAGCTTTTCCACACAATTTACATAATGCTTTTCAGAGAAGTTTTATAACTCTGAAGACTACTAGAATTAAGTCATACAGTTTCCTTTACGCAAACAAGCTGCATTAGTAAAGATGTGACATTATAATATTCTATGATAATTGAAGTCTGCATTTTGTGAGTGTCTTGTGAGATACTGATACTAGACTTCTATTTATTGTCCTGTAATCTATTTTTGAGATGCTGCCAAAATGGTTGATCAAGTTTGGTCTGCCCATTCTGTATTAAAAATAATTGAGCAATTTTTTAAAGTTTGCCAGAGTTCTTAATGAACCAACATTAAACCCTCATTCTGACCTCTCTTCCACCTACTCCAGTTAAAAAGATTAAGCTTCTTACCTCTTGGAGGCACAGGAGTGAATGGAATGCTCTGTGATAATCTCATCAAGTTATTTCTTTCCACAGCTGTAGAGGAAAGTTATAGAAATCATGAACTCTCAGACCTAATAAAAAGAAATGCGAATTTTTAAACTTAAACTATTAGTTTTATGATACTGACCTGAGTAGTAGTAAGTGGTGTCCATGATCGGCTTGAAAGGAGAAGCAATACCTACAAAAGTCAAGAAAGATAAGAGATGCTATATACTGCACGAGCATTGTGTTAAGTCTTCATACATGCAAAGGGTGCATTTCTTCTACTTTTTGCTTCCTATGTTCTCAAAGTGAATACTGAGCTAAAAAAAAGTTGCTTTGCAAATCTCAGATATTACATTTAGTTCTTGAATATCTGATAAATTATTAAGCCTGTATGTGCAATATGAATGATTTTTTAAACCTTATGACAGTTATGGATTGTATTAGTCACTTATGTCTACGACTGAGAAGAACTATTTAACACTCACTTTTACGCTTTCAAAAATACAAAAAAGAGCACACATTCCACAAGCAGAAAACAAAGAAATAGTTCTCTCACTAATTACTGCTTTCAAAATCCATAACTTACATTTTTTTTCTAGCACTCTAAAATAAAAGTCACTTTCTGTTTGGTTTTCACCTTCATTCATTTCCATATCCTATCATCTTGTAATTCCTTTCTGCTACCAAATGTTAAATATATTCTCATATTAGAATATGCAGTACATGTGTTGTGTATGTTGAAAATGTTCCTCCGCTTGTTTGCATTAAGGCAAAAAAACTTACCATTCAAGGCATCTTCTTCAGAAGGCCTGTAAAAGAGAGAAAGAGAGTGTGACACACAAAAGTATTAGATGTCACTTGTAAGATAGCCACTTTTTTTATTCTTTATGATTTTGATACAGCAGCCTGGAGTCACTTTGTGGAGCTTGCAATATTGTTTTACTACTTTACTCTACTTTTCAAGGACAGTAGAAAGTTTCTTAATTATTAAAATACAAATACCTAATCGGGGTGTGTGTGTGTATGTTGTCAAAGCCTTACTATAAACTCTTCATGTATGACAGCATATCAACTTTTCATTACAAAAGCCAAATCCCACAAAGGTGTTGAATTGAAAACTACCTGTTCAGTTTCTATTTCAATTATCAGATTATTAAATCTATGGCTTTATTAAACAGTTAACTAAATGGGATCAATTACTAACGAATGTAATAACTGCGTAGTTTCAGGGGAGGATTCACAATAAAAGGTAGGTTAAGGATCCAGGAAGCTAAAAATATATAGTTAAAAACACATTCACTAACTAGTGTCAAATTAGAACATGTATGAAGTGTAGTTGTAGTCCTTTCAGTCCCAGGATATTAGAGAGACACAGAGATGTGACTCGAAAGCTTGTCTCTCCAACCAATAGAAGCTGGTCCAATAAAAGATGTTACCTTACCACCCTGTCTCTCTAAATTAGACCATTTCATTTAGGTGCACATTCTACCTTCAGATGTGCATGTGTGGCTCCGTTAACTTAAATGGAACTTGTCAATGCATTTCAATGAATAAAATTAGTAATTTATTAGGAAAAAAGGCCACAGGCCAGATCTTTTATTTAACTTACATGGATACCAGTCATTCAAATAAAACAAATCATGCTTGTAAACAATTTAATGAAAACATAATTTACTCGCTTTTTCACTTTATTGTGTTTAATTATTGCTCATTGAGTTGAAAGGAGCTGCTCTCCAGTGGCATATAAAAAAATTAAAAAGGCATTAATGCAAGACTATTGTAAGACTTGATCCACTGCAAAATAATTGACCATTTACAATATGGTGTTTCAGTGTTCCCTTTGATTTTTAAAATGCCTACCATTTTCTAGTTTTTAGAGATTACACTTCAGAGATTCATGCTCTCGTATTCATTTTTTAAGTCAACTAGAATGTTTCAGAACCACTGCCATAATAACTTAAATGCCAAAATTAAAAACCAAAGCCCTAAAGAAAGATAACAGTGCATCAGAAAATATTTGGACAATTCTACCATTACTGATTAGAAAACTTACTTACATTTGATTGCTACTTGAAGGTCTACCTTGTAACCAATCCTTTAAATCAAAAAGAAAAGAAAAAAATCACAAGTATTTTCCCCCAATACTGAAAGCAGAATGAGTTTACTTAACCTTTTTGTATAGTCTATGTTAAGATATGAAAATAAAAGGTACTACTAACAGTATTTCTCAGGACTGTATTGATAAAGTAGTTGAAGTGAAAGATTCAAATATAGTGGAAGGATATCATAACATACTGCAAGGATAATATATTAAGATATACAAGAACAAGTAACCGATTAACACAATAGAAAAGGTGATTATATCCATTATGATTATTTAGTAGGATTATTTAAACTCTTTTACTCCTAAGTGAGAACATTCTTTATAAAAACAGTAAAGCAGCACAAGTTAATGCTTATCCTCACAGAACTGTACTGAAGACAAATACACTAATCTTCAACTCCTTATCCTTCCTCCCACTCAGAACAGGACCTCTGCTGTTTCCTCCTGAACCTACTGGAGAACACCCCAAACTGAGCTTTACTCTTTCCATAGATGAACACCATGTAGCCCATCTATTTTTCTCTCTCTGTACATCATCTTGTTTCAGCTTCATACTGATTTCCTTTAGACCTAACAGTCATATGTTCCCAGCATTCCCATGATGATTTTTGACCAACTGTTGAGTATCAGTGGGGAATCTAGTTCTGCAGGGAGCATGTGTCAAGAGATTGGGGCAATGATGGATACAGTCAGATCTGGATTCCTTTCCTTTCGCTGTCTATCAAAAGCCCTCTTTGAAATCCTGCACTATCTCTTACTGAGCATAATCTCCTCAGAAGACAGACAGATCCCAGTTTTATAGAGGTACATTTCTTTATTTTCACTAGGCAAGCAAGTTCACAGTGAATACCATCACTGGATGTCAACTGGTCTAAATCTGAAGTAAGTATTAAACTGTATCTTAATAAAATGTTTTATTTTAGTTATAATTTTATAGAAATTCTTTGAGAAATTTGATAAAACTGTCAACTGGAGTATACAAACCGTGAGCAATGCAGCCTTAGAGTCTACTTGCTGAGTATCTTCAGCTGATGCCCTTCTACTTTTGTTGTGAACTAGAAAAGAAATGAATTTACAATCTTACAAGAGAATCAGACAAGTATGTGTTTACCAAAATAGAGATGCCTTAAATCTTTCCCAACAAAGTGAGCAACTGAGCCATTTAATCTAGCCCCTAATAAAAGAATTTAAAACACTCACAAAATTTACTTTGTGTTACTTGGCATGTCTTCCAAAAGGACAAAAACAAAATGGTTTGAAACATATATGTAAAGTAAGTTTAAAAGGAAACACCCTCATGTTCAAATCTAGTCATTTGTAAATAGATGAAATTAGTTTCAAGTAGTAACATCTATATCTCCCTGTAATTTTTGTCATTTTAAAGTAACATTTTCCATTTTTTATAAGAAACTTGATTCTCTCCTCTGTGTAACTATGTGAAAAAGCACACGAACAGGGGAACTTGACTATTGTGGAAAAAACAGTACAACTGACTAAACAAATGCACAAAGTTAAAAACCTTCAGAATATACAGAAGATTCTTCCCTACTCTCAGTTAAGAGTACTCTGGTGTTTCAGGTAACAGCAGGTTAAATATATATTCAGAGACAAGTTTGATTTTTATGTTGATGCACCTTTTGAAATAATGATTAAGTATTATGCATAATTTATAAAATTCAGAGATAACATTGGACTACAAGAAAAATTAGCACACTTACATTGTTCTGAATGAACCGCCAAAGAGTTTTTGTGATATTCTGTAAATCCATCACAAGAATTAACCTGTTTTAGGTTGCAATCATCTTGAAGACCAGCCTGTATTATAAACACATAGATTGTTATGAGTCATCATTCCTGAAGTACTTTCCCCCTCTTGCAGCTTGGCAATCTGCTTAGTGTTCAGCATACAACTATTATCTCTCTCTCTCTCTAGTACCATCTTTCAAATTTACAGCATAAATACATTTTAAGGGTACCTTTACAGCTTGCTAATTTCACAAATACTTTCTCGTTAATTCAGTACAAATTTTAAAGATGAACACCTACTTACAGCTATCTTGATTCTAATAATTTTAGAATAAGTAATAAAAACTAGATATATGTTTGAGGAAAAATAAAAAGCTACAGTAAACAAAGATAACTGAAAAATGTATTAAACATCTCACACCTTTAGAAACACTAAATTCTGCTACTCATATCTGTACATATACGGTAATATTACTAGACTATTCAAATATAATTTAATTATGGTACAATTTATAAGTTAATTAGCATCGTATTTTTCAAATTCTAACTCTTAAGATCTGTAAAATTAAACCAGGTTAAATTTTGAAAGGAAATATGAATTTAGGATTTACTACCCCAGATTCTGAATATTTACTACTAAAGAAAAGTAAATTGACACTGATATTTCACTGCTTCTAAATATACTGTAGCCATATGTGAAAAGTGAATTATTAGCTTTCATTGTATGATTCAGTGTTACAAATTAAAGCTAATTTAAAATTAAATTGTAAAGCTACTTCTCTACCTCTAATATGACAATTTAGAGGCTGCATATGTTTAACACATTTGATCACCAAGTAACAAGCAAAGAGAGGTTTAATGTCTACAGGCCTTAAAAAAGCCAAAATGGAATGAAAAGGAATACGCAAACTGGCTCTTAGTAGAACAAAGTGGAGGCATTTATCTGGGTTGATTACTAGAAAGTTTGGCATTGATCAATCCAATTGTTTAAATACCTTCTCCAGCAAAGACTAAAGGCTTGTGCTTCATCTTAAGGATGTGAGCAGTCCCACTATTCACATTACATCTTTGCAGCATCATGGCCTACACAGGGAGTAAGTTCATCCTCAGTTTGTGCAGGTGGTAGGTTTTAGAGATAATTAAATACTTTCTGAACACATGCAGAGCCACAGCCAGCCCTCAAAACAATACTCAACTTAAAGTTTTGTTTTTCTAGCAAAAATTAGAGGGACAACCTAATCACAGAATATACTCATATATATTCATGTATTTCAGATCTAGAGCACACTACCAGCCACCTGAAAGCCAAAGATTACTTGAATAAAATCCACAGATCCATGATTCTAAAGAGCAGAGGCATAGAAGTTGAAAGGCTGTGAATTGGACTGATTTTCAGGCCTATGACTGTTGGGAAGTTGTAAGCCTTTTTAAAACCAGTTCTACTGCTAAGGTTGGCTTGACAAAGATGATTTCTTTCATATTCCTAAACCGAAATGTTATGTATGCACTCAGAGGGGGAAGTGAGTGTCATCCATAGCTCCAGTCTCATTGCGGTATCTAGGCTTCAATTACTCACTATCATCATTTGGTGTCTTGCAGCGCTTACATTAGAAGTAGGAACCCATCTCCCAGTCAATCAAGCAAAGGGTAACGATTTCAAGTGTCCTGAAAATACTGGTATGCTCAAAAAGGCAGCCATAATATATGTCCTGATTCTACTGATATTGGAAACGCTCAGAGCTGTCAATGTCAAGAGGTTGTTCAGTGGTGTTTGATTCCAGAAAACAGGTGTCCCTAGCTAAGTTCCTTCTAAGCTGCGCAGGTGCGCAGCAGCCTATCAAGGGCCACACAGGTGCTCACCTCTCCCCAAGTTACGGAGCTGCCATGGCCGGGAGAGGCGGGGAGACACACTCCCCCCCAGCCCTGGAGCTGCTGTGGCCGGGGAGAGGCACCTCTCCCAACCCCAGCCCAGGTGCTGCTGCGGTGAGAGGGGGCTGGGGGGAGTCCTCTCACCGTGCCGTGGCCCTGGGGCAGCCTGCAACCCAAATCCCTCATCCCCGGCCCCAGCCAGAGCCTGCACTCCCAGCTGGAGCCCCCCCCCGCGCCCGCCTCAACCGTCTGCCCTAGCCCTGAGCCCCCTCCCGCACCACATGCTCCTCATCCCCAGCCCCAGCCCAGAGCCCGCACCCCGAGCTGAAGCCCTCCCTCCTTGCACTCCAACACCACCCCCGAACCCCCTCCCACCCCCGGAACCCCTCATCCCCGGCCCCACCCTCGAGACCGCACCACCAGCCCGGAGCCCTCACCCCCCCGCATCCCAACCCTGAGCCCCCTTCCACACTTTGAATCCCTCGGCCCCACCCCCACCACACATCACCTCCATACTGGTACACATAACAAAACTCATTCCACACATGCATGGGAAAAGTTAGAGGGAATATTGGTCCCTAGAGACTTGCAGCTAGAGTGCTCCAGCCTGATGTGCTGAGCTGACCTTGGCACCTCCAGAGGTGAAGAGGCAGCATTTGCCCACAGATAGAGCAGATGGAAACCAGCTTCAAGCACTTATACAGAATCTGTTGTCTATTTCCAGGCAGCCTCTGTTATTCAATATGCCCCCAACTGCAGGCCCTCCTTCACCAAGGTAGAAGTTGTGCACATCCAATCACCTGTGGTGCTTAAGTACCTCTAGTACTGCAGAGAACCTGCTAGCTCCTGGCTTTACAAAACTTGCTAGATTGCTGGGCCAGCTAAAGTTCTCCAATGCTCCCAACAACAGTAAAGCCTGCAAGAGAAGGGATTCCCTCCTGAAGACAATCTAAGGGTCAGGGGTGTCAGGCACCTAACATCCTACTTGCAATTAAACATTAACTTTTAATTAGCTTGCCTGAGATTTGACCCTGGTCAGTAAAACTTGAGATTAATTTTATATCCTTTCAGATTTTTTGCTTGTATATAGCAAACAATAATTAGAAGCATTTGCTAATTTTGGTTAAGCTTTTTTTTTTTTTTAGGGCATAATAATTTATGAACAGTTTGTCAGATTAACTTCAAATTTGGTGGGGAAATTCTCGGTTGGTCATAGATCAGACTCCTATCTGAGGGGGTGTAAGGATTTGGGGTTTTTTAGGGGGGAGGAAAGGGGAAAGGAAGTGGGAGTGTTCAGAATGGAGTTATAATGGAAAGAAATTCAACCTTAACTATGGTGCAACTGCTAATAGCAATTGCGGGGAGTGGGTCTATGCACATGCAAATCAAAAAAGTGATTCACTCAGATAAGTATCAACGTGCTTCTGCTCTTTGGTGTAACCTCCACTATCTCCAAAGTTTTCCTCTTCACACAAGGGATTCTTGAGGTTCTCTCATACTTCATTTTAGAACTCATGCATGAATGAGAGCACCGAGCCAGATGCAATGGCTCCTCAACTGTAACAAAATCAAATGCTTCCCATATACCTGATGTTTGGTCATCTCCATGCCCTCCAGAATAGCTTTCTTAAAGTCCTCTTGTTGCTCCTGTGGAAGAAAGTGAAATAATGGACTGAGTTACACAAATTAAGAGGCTTCAAGGTCACATTGTATTAATTGAGCGCTTCAGAAAAAAACTTTCAGAACTCCAGTTTTCTTGAAGTGTTATGAATGTACACTAAACTGGAATTCTCCCAACTACGTATCTAAGCCTCACCTCATCTATTTGAGAATCTGTTGACATAACTGCAAGTGGTACCCAATTCTCTCTCTGCTACAATGAGCGAGCTGGATCTTCCACATTATAGTAGCTGTAGATTAAGATATCCCTCCCATATCCACCTCTTACTTTCAGTGGAAATTCAAATTACCGAAAAATGCGACTTTAAGCAAAACGATGTTAAGCAAATCCAATTTCTCCATAAGAATTAATGTAAATGGGGGGGTTAGGTTCCAGGGAAATGTTTTTCACCAGACAAAAAACTATATATATATATATATATATATATACACACACACACACACACACACACACACACACAGTATACGTTTTAAACAAAATGTAATACTGTTCACAGCTATGATGATTGTGAAGCTTGGTTGAGGAGGTGAAGTTAGAGGGTGGAAGAGGGTGGGATATTTCCCAGGGAATGCCTTGCTGCTAAATCAGTGGTTCTCAAACTTTTGTACTGGTGACCCCTTTCACATAGCAAGCCTCTGAGTGCGACCTCCCCCCCGTATAAATTAAAAACACTTTTTTATATATTTAACACCATTATAAATGCTGGAGGCAAAGCAGGGTTTGGGGTGGAGGCTGACAGCTCGCGACCCCCCATGTAATAACCTCATGACCCCCTGAGGGGTCCCGACCCTCAGTTTGAGAACCCCTGTGCTAAATGATGAACTAGCACTGGGCTGAGCCCTCAAGGGTTAACACATTGTTGTTAATGTAGCCTCACATTCTACAAGGCAGCAGGAGGGGAGGGGAGATAGCATAGCAGACAGAGACAGACACACACCTTGTGTGTGGGAGAGAGAGAAAAATGCACACTGCCCCTTTAAGTAAGCTGACCCACTCTTAAGTGCATTGTCTTTTTAAGTGGATCAGGAAGTTGAGAGAGCAGCTGCTGCCCCAGGCTCTCTCTGTCTCTCTCCGGACTGTGTCCCCACCCTGCTCTATATGGAGAAGAAGGAGTAAGCGGGGTGTAGGAGCAGGGGGACATCCTGACATTAGCCCACTCTCTTCCCCCCCCCCCAGCAAGAAGGAGGCTCAGGGAGCAGCTCCAAGGCAGAGGGCAGGAGCAGCACATGGCAGTGGGGGGAGGGATAGCTGCAATTGCTAGCCTGCTGGCAGCTGCTGCACAGGGAACTTAGGGGAGCAGGGAGCTGATAGGGGGGCTGCCGGTCCACCCTGGTTCCAAGCCCCCACCAGCTAGCTGCAACAGGCTGCTCTCCCTGCAAGCAGTGGACAAAGCAGGCGGCTGCCAAACAACAAACGAACATGTTCCCTAATTGATCAGCAACGTAAGGACGAAACAACTTTAACCGGGACAACTTTAAGTGAGGAGTTACTGTACCTCGTTCATAAGCCGAATATTTTTGGTAAAAAAAAGACGCATCAAAGAGCGGGGGTCGGCTTATAAATGGGTCTACACCAAAACTTGATGATTTTAAACTCTATGGAATCATTGAATTGAATAACTAATACACTGTCGTTTTGTTTACCTGGAGCGTCCGCAGGCATGGAGCCCCTCAGCTCCCTGTGGTTCGCCGCTCCCATTGGCTGGGAACGGCAAACCGCGGACACTGGGAGCTGAGGGGCTCCGTGCCTGTGAACGCTCCAGGTAAACAAAACGTCCAGGCCCGCTAGCAGCTTACCCTAACGGGCCAGGAGCCAAAGTTTGCCAACCCCTGAAATATAGGGTTGGCTTATGAAAGGGTCATACGGTTTTTGCTATTTTTACCTAACCATCTTGGGGGGTCGGCTTATAAACGAACGGGCTAATGAACGAGTATATACGTTATGTCTTGAGTCTTGACTATTTAAAGTGGGCATTTCTAGTACCATAAACAGATGCATACCCTATATCAGCATTCAGTGCAATCTTTTAGTAATACTCTTGGCTAGCTCAGTGCAAAGAACATCATCTATTCACGCTCTAACAGCAAGGGTCCATCACAAGGTTGGTCACAGATAACCATCTAATCTTGAAGTTAATTCAGAAGTAAGATTTTCTCCTTGGAATTAGATGTGAACAATTTAAAAAGAAACTGTCTGCCATAGGAAGTGAATTACACTATGTCGTCTTATTTTATAAATTGTAAGACACGAAGACAAATAGTGAATTTCAATCTTAAATACTGCAGTTTGCTTTTAAGTTACAAATTTCAAATTGGTAATGTTTCATTTTATAGCAATGTTGATAATGTAAATACATCAAGATTGGATGTTTTTCTAAAAGATTTAACTTCCCCATATACAGGGGTAAGAACAGATGATCACAGGAGTCCCTTCTGCCCTTGGAATCTATATTATTATTCTAATTAAAGTCAAGGTATCATTTTTAATTTACTTTAATGGCTAGACTAATGTTGGCCTCTGTGAGGTTACATACTATCAAATCCTGTTAAATATTTACTAGTTTCATATTTTGCAGCAACAGTAGTTCCTCCATAGTTAAGGTTGCATTGTTACTGATTGTTAGTAAATTTCTTTTCGTATTAGTTTTGCAAAAATCTATTCTTACATTTTCAAAAATCTACTGTAAACTATACATGAAAAAGATGTCTATGTCCACATTAAACTACTGATTTGCAATTTGAAAGTAAAAATTTCAGTCTTACCTCAATATTAGCATTTTTTTCTTTAATTTTAATCGCTGACTCCTTAAATTGTTGTAACTCCATGCTGTCTCTGTGACCTTTGACCCAGTAAATTGAAAAATATAAAGTATTCAGTATCAAAGATAACACTGACAAAATTTGGAACATGCCAGATATTGTTATTATGATGGGGACAAACTGTAATAAATGCTGCCAGTGTTTTCATTGAGAAAGACTTATAATGAAGAACTCTGAAGTAAATGGATATAAATGATAGGTTAGTAAAGATAAGGAACTGTTGCTTTTCCTACATTAAAATGTGTAGACCACCACCACAATAAAATTCACACAATTTAAAAATATTACTCCTTCAAGAAAATAAATTAGGTTAGTTTCAGAGGTAACTTCCATGTACCATTTTATTTGATATTCTGAGTCTCACTATTTTTACATAAATGTGAAAAGTATAGAAAAAGCAGAGTTTCCTGTGGTAGGTTTTTAAAATATACACTTCATCCTAATAGTTACAGGAAATATTTTCAGAATTCCACCAATGTGCATGGTTTTTTAATGAAAAATATAATTGATTGACAACATATAGCTGCACCGCATCTGAATTTCTATAAAACATATATATTATGGATGAAGAGTTTATTCTAAATTCCAGAAGAGAAAGGACCATATAATGAAGGCATGGCTCAAGTAAAATAAGTATACTTAATACTTAACCTTATTAGTGCTGTGGTTAATTAAAGACCTAACTGAGCTATACAGTCAGATTTCAAATGCTTTGTGTTTTCTGCTTTAAAAAAAACTAATAAAGTATAAAGGTTTTTCTGTATTATAATGAGCCCTGTTAATGATTACACAATTAAATGGCTTGCCATCCCCCTACAAGTCAAAAAAAATATCACTTTTTGAGCACCTAAACATCATGGCATCAGAACAAAACTCTTGTTTAAATTTAAACTTAACTTTAAATAGAAACTATTACTTGGGAAAATATGTTTTGGGATTCCCCATCACAATTGCTTTTGCAAGATAACACTTGCACAGGTGCCTGACAGATTAAGACTGTGATCCTCCACTTGTATTTGGGTCTAATTTAAAGTATTTGGTCTCTAATTTACGATATTTAGTTAGTAAACCAACACCTACTTTCAAAATGAATCTGCCACTGTTTTATTAATCAAAGTGTGTCTAAAGAGTCTAATAAAAACCATGCACCTTTTTACTGTTATGTAAAAGTTTAAGAAGCATGTAACACTGGATTAAAAAAGGACTTTGGAAATTTTTAAAATATTACTGCACTACGACAGTATTACTGTAGGTAACAGTGGTAGATCCCTGTCACAGAAGTATTGAGGAGGATAGCATAGTAAGGATCCCTGAGCTTGACACAGATACCACAAAGATATTTATTCATGATTCCATTAGCCAAAACAAGTCTTCCGCAATTTCTCAAAAAATAGACAATATTTTTTGCATGGGCAAAAAGTAGGACCTTAAAATTAGTCCTTCTAGAGTTCACCTGAGCTGTAGAGCTGCTAACATTATTAAGAAACTGTTATTTGTCAATAGCTGTCCAATGTTTGTCTGAAAAATATTGTCTATGTGACAGAATTATAAAGAAATGATCATTTTAAAGTTAAAAAACATCCATACAGTTTAGAGAAAATAGAAAGGTTTAAAGCAAAATAGCAAAGCACAATGGTAGAATAAAGTCACCTGCAACCAGAATAAACCCAAAATACCATACAATTCTTGGTAAATCAAACCTTGTGGTTTCGATTTGGTCCACAGTTTTTGAAGTAGTCCTGTAATGATGTTAGAACTTAAATCGCTATTTGGTGGTTCCATTGCTTGAACATGCTGGCTTTTGGAAACTTCATCTTTAACATTCAATTTTTCATGTGAACCACCACTTGGGTCACAGTTTACTGTTGATGCTTGGTTGCTGGATGACAGAGGTAGCTTCTTTTGGATACTGTTCTCAGAGGACTGCTCATCATATGTATCAACTCTGCTTCTGCAGTTGTAATCATTAGTGTCATCTTCATCATGAATAAAACCACAATTAACGTATCCTCCACTTTCAACACAAGGCTGGGTGAAAGCAAGGTAAGCAGAGCCAGAAGCAAGAGGATAAGAGCAGCTACTAATGACTTCAGGACATTCACAATCTACTTTGTTATACTTACCCACAAATGCACCAAATTCTACGTTACTATCTCCTTCTGTAGCCTTAGACAAAATTGCTGCTTCATTGTTTGCTGTAGACTCCAACTGACTTCTGCAACTCGGCTGAGATGGAGTGCTAACAAATAACTTAGCTGTTGGGGATGTTAGATGTGGCATGCTGTTCGATGAATTGCCTAATTTTTTATTTTTATTAATGGATTTTGAGATCTCTGAACCCTGTAATCTTTGTCGAAGTTCTGGAGGGGAAACAGCACTTGGAAAAAAGGCACTGCCTGAGGAACCTGCCTCTTGAAAGTTTAGTTCTTCCCCCCTGGAAACTGGAGCTAAATCCTGATCAATTGTCTTATGTTGAATATCTCTTTCGCTGTGCATAGAAATGTTACATAATAAAGCATTACTACTCTCGAGGTCTCCTTGTGGAAAAGAAGAACCAAACACATTTCCAATGTTGTGTTTTTTCCATACTGAAGATCTCAGAGAACCATCATCAATAAGGTTTTGTGCCAAATGTTTTGAAATGCTTAACTCCCGGGTAATTTCATTATGGACTTTGCTGGCTTCCGAAGCTTTTTGTGCAGTTAGTGTTTTTAGAGTATCCACAGTGAGAGCAGAGAGATCCTGTAGGTGGCCAATCTGAGAATCTAAAGAGTTCAATGACCGTTTGATGTAGTTGACTCGATCACCAACTTCTTTTATCTGAATGCACATTTGTTCAACCCTAAAAAAAATTTAAAAGAGGTAAGCTTTTTGTTCTCAAAAACTGTAAAGAAGAAACACTTTTGCTATACTACTTTTTGCCAGTTTGAGAAAGGAAAATGTATTATTTGTAATTTTAAAGGCTTAGGATGACTTAGTTGATTTCAGTGGATTGTTGTAGAAAAAGGGATACTTGTACATACTTAGGCAACAAGGAACAAATGTACATCAGCGAACTGCTGACAGTACTGTTGTTTAACACCCATTCCAATACATTTGAGAAGACCTCTTTAAAGAGACTAAAAGTCTCAGTCTGCTATGCACTAGTAAGTGTCAGGAGCTCTTCTACAACTCAGAAATACAGACAGCATAAAACAGTCTGTAATAATTTTGATGTAGCTAAGAAAAAGTGTCATGCAACATTGTCATGAATACTTTGTACAAGCAACTATATGCACTGTACCTTTTCCTGATAACAGGTTTTAATAAGACAAAGTTTTTATTTAAATTTTTAAGTTTCTACATAAATTTTCTACCGTTCAAATGTGACTCGAATTCTCTCTTCACTTCCAGAGTGGAATTTATCATCTTTTTCATTGAAATACATCTCAACACACAACTCTTCAAAGTCATGAAGTTTCTTTTGGTCTTCTTCTGTTAGGAAGAGTTCTAATGAAAGAGAAAGCAACAATTCAGGAGATTAGTAGGCTACGCTACATCACAAATGCTTGAAATAAGTAGCCACGTTCATCAATGAGATGGGATAAATGAGGATGCTACCTAGCTCTCTAGAGCTGGTTGAAAAATGGGTTTTACCCATGGTGGAAAATTTCAACTTTTTAACAGGGGGAAAAAAGTTGAAAACTGAAAATTTTCAGCAAAAAACAAACATTTTTTGGCTAGAGACCAAAAGTTTCAATTAGGAAATCCCACTGAGGTTTCTCATGGGAGTTGTAGTTTGGGTGCCTCATGTTGCCATTCCCTTCTTTTGGTTGGGCTCCCTGGCTAGACTATATCTCCCACAATACACCATGGTCTTTGCTCTTGCTGAGCCCCATCCACAGTGCATCATGGTAAATTCATTTTTTGTTTCTTGGGTGTTTTTATTTAAAAAAAAAAAAAAGTTGAGGTTTTCCAAGGAAAGCAGATACTATTAATGAAAAAACATGTTTAACTGAAAACCCACACAGTTTTGATACAAAAAAAAATATCCAACCAACCCTACAAAACACCATGAAAGTAAGATGTCTTTGCAAGATTTATTTAAATCTAAATGGAATTAAAGCAGAGTGTAGAAATATAGCATTGTATAAAGTCAATATTTTTAAAGCTACTTTAAAACAGGAAAACTGGACCAGTGCTTACAAGGAACTACTACTAGCAAAATGAAACAAGAGTATGAAAAGACAGTAAATAATGAAATATATGAAAATAATCAGTAAACAGGATGGGAAGAAAAAGATTGACCCTCATCAGAAAATTGGACACACTGATAAATAGGGCAAGGGACTATTTTATTTTACCTACACAGTGTGTCATGCAAATAATGAAGCAAGGAACTTGTGTATATTTTATTATCATTTAACTCAGTGTTTCCCAAACTTGGGACGCCGCTTGTGTAGGGAAAGCCCCTGGCGGGCCGGGCCGGTTTGTGTACCTGCCGCGTCCGCAGGTCCGGCCGATCGCGGCTCCCACTGGACGCGGTTCGCTGCTCCAGGCCAATGGGAGCTGCTGGAAGCGACGGCCAGTATGTCCCTCAGCCCGCACCGCTTCCAGCAGCTCCCATTGGCCTGGAGCAGCGAACCGCGGCCAGTGGGAGCCGCGATTGACCGGACCTGCGGACGCGGCAGGTACACAAACCGGCCCGGCCCGCCAGGGGCTTTCCCTACACAAGCGGCGTCCCAAGTTTGGGAAACACTGAGTTAAATGATAATAAAATATACACAAGTTCCTTGCTTCATTATTAATGAATTAAACATTATATTGTGCTCTCTGTGCATTATAATGAAGAGTAGTAACCAAACAGTAATTACCACTTTCTTGATGTTTTTCTGTTATTAAAGTAAGTTAAGAAAAACTAATAATTGCTTGGATAAAATGTGTTCTTACTTGGTCCATCTGAAGTCTTGCCTTTCTTTCTTCTTTTACATATACAACAACATAATGAAGCCATGTGACTAAGAANAGGCCAATGGGAGCTGCTGGAAGCGACGGCCAGTATGTCCCTCAGCCCGCACCGCTTCCAGCAGCTCCCATTGGCCTGGAGCAGCGAACCGCGGCCAGTGGGAGCCGCGATTGACCGGACCTGCGGACGCGGCAGGTACACAAACCGGCCCGGCCCGCCAGGGGCTTTCCCTACACAAGCGGCGTCCCAAGTTTGGGAAACACTGAGTTAAATGATAATAAAATATACACAAGTTCCTTGCTTCATTATTAATGAATTAAACATTATATTGTGCTCTCTGTGCATTATAATGAAGAGTAGTAACCAAACAGTAATTACCACTTTCTTGATGTTTTTCTGTTATTAAAGTAAGTTAAGAAAAACTAATAATTGCTTGGATAAAATGTGTTCTTACTTGGTCCATCTGAAGTCTTGCCTTTCTTTCTTCTTTTACATATACAACAACATAATGAAGCCATGTGACTAAGAATAATAAGAGGTGGAGGCAGGACAGGTTTTTCATGGTAAGCCATAATGAAATGATAGCGTTGATACTTCCATACGATGTTTGAAATTGCCTTTACTTGTAAATACACATTGCTGAAGGGGGGAAAACGTAAAAATGTTTTAACACAATATTTTAGACGTTAGTTACTATGCGAAGCAATTTTACTGCCTTCTGAATTTTACAAAGGCATAAATGTAGAGAAATGTACAGACTGTACATAACTGTATTTTCACTTTACTGGAGAAGTAAATGGGAGTTAGAAGTGCATCAAGGGAAGGCTATATCAATATGGCAAGAAAGAATTATACTCCTCTCACACTCAGGTTCATTTGTGATAAACCGTAACATTAACACTGTAGTAATTTCAGATTAAAAAGACAGGAAAGTTGGCCCTATAAATGAGAGATTTCTTCTCTCTCAAAGTTTGTTTTTTAAATAAAAACTTTGTGCATGTATTGGTTTTAATACTAAAACTTTGGAAGAGCAACAGGGATCCTCTCCAAAGCAGATGAACTGTTAGACCAGAGACTACGATTTCTTGATATATTGCTAGGGATAAATGAGTCCTTTTTGTTACATTGCAACTAGATTGCAATTTTATCATTGTTTTAGAAGACCTATTTTTAACCTAATATCCTACATCCTGATGGTAGAGTTGTTCTTTCAGCTTATAGAATATTATAGTAAAAGCTTTTATACCTGGCATGTTGGGGGAATGGCGGGTGCCAGTAAGTGAAAAATTCCAGTTACTAAGAGGGAGGGAGTTTGGGTTAGGGAGGGGGCTCGGGGCAGGGGGTTGGGCCATGCGAGGGGGGCAGGGTGCCAGATCTGTGCGGTACTCACCTCAGGCAGCTCCCTGCAAGCAGCGACATGTCCCAGCTGTTCTTAGGCAGCTCTGTGCGCTGCCTCTGCCCACAGGCGCCGCCCCCGCAGCTCCCACTGGCCATGGTTCCCGGCCAATGGGAGCTGCGGAGTCCACGCTCGGGAAAGGGGCAGTGCGCAGAGCCGCCTAGCTGCACCTCCGCCTAGGAGCTGCTGGGACACGTTGCCACTTGCGGTGAGCTGCCTGAAGTGAGCGTCACCTGGATCCGGCACTCCGAAACCCCTCCCGTGCCCCCAACCCCCTGCCCCGAGCCCCCTCCCATGTCCAAACTCCCTCCCAGAGCCCACGTCCTGCACCCCCTCCCATGCCCCAGCCCCCAACTCCCTCCTGCTCTCCGAACCCCTCGCAGCTGTTCCTCCACCTAGGAGCAGCAGGGACGTCGCCATTTCCGGGGACCCACACAGACCGGACTATAAACTGGACTTTCAATGAATATCAGAAATGGCGGTTTATAGAGCTTTATGGTTGGTAAAGTGCTGGATAACACAGCTTTTCCTGTATTTGGGAATGGTGCTCAGGATATTAATAATCACATGATTTTGCCTATTGGTTATTTGTTTGTGTAGACTGAGCTGGTAGTGACGAAGTCATCAGGATCTGACTTCATGGCCCTATGGTTGTTTTCATTCTGTTCCTTATGGACAACTCTAACCACCAAAATTCGCAACTATATTAGCAGTCTCATAAATGCTAAGGTCTGAAGCAGCGGAGAGAACATGGCAGGGGGCATATGTTTACCCTCTCATCTCTAGGATCCCTTCTGTAATGCACTAAGAATAAGTCTACTGTGCAAATTTAAGTATCATAACATAACTGGTGATCACTGGGAAAGGAATAGCTATCTAGTCATAGTTACAATCATTATTCGCTAGTTGTTTGAGGCATTACAGAACTAGCTGCAGCAGTTTTGTAACTGCAAGGCAAAATTGCACATACGTTGGCATGCATATTTGTTGTGACTATATGTGCAAACTAGATTAAACACACAATCAGTTAAATGTTTAACTAGCTAGTTGCACATGCAATCATCCTGTCTGCATGCACAAGTGCAGTTCAGTTCACGGTACGCGCGCACATACAATATCCCTGTAATTTGTGCAAGTCTGGCCCCATAAATGGAATCATTGCTTGTAGTAGTTACTGTAGTAAGAGCACAATCTGAACCACCTAAAGCACACCTGCCCTTTATTTAAAAAAAGAAAAGAAAAAGAAAACATCTAATCTTATTTCTTAAATTTGCAGCATGCAGTTTCTTAACAGGTATAAATAAAGCTCAATTTTTATGATTAAAAATACTGTCAGAACACTTTTATTGACTGAGAAAATGCCAGTTTTCAGTATAAAAGTCTCCATTCTGTTCTTGAACTAAGATAGATGCAAAAAGCCTAAAGTCAAATAAGTTTGACAATCTAACAAACTTTTTTTGTAATGTTAGGTATGCAGATTCAGATGTAAAGTCAGAAATGTAAAACTTGTAGAGATTTGTTTCATGTGTAGGCATAAACTAGCAACAATGACTTGTTACAGGTAAGTGTTTCTGCAAAAGTACAGCAGGACGTTACTAATCCATACATGTGCACACTTACACAAAAATGGCACTCTTTTTGCACTTTCTAGTACCACAAGAACACAAAACAATGCTATTAAATCTTTGCTGAGACTTCACTGTATACTAGTAAACTTAGTATATTTGGAAAACTAATGAAGAATAAAATTGAACTAAGCTTATCAAGTTAAATTTAATGACATTACAATTTACTATCTTTGCTTTTTATTAATTTTGATTGCTAATCAAACTGCATTAATTTGCAACAGGTTCCCCGGTCAGTGTTAAAGTAAGAAATTTATAAGTAATATTTAAGTAGGATTTTTTTTTTTTAATTTACCTTTTATTTAGTATAGATCATATTTCTTAAAGTACTACACAGGGCACCCTGCCCTGCCACCAGGTAAAAACAAGAATACAAGAAACTACATTAAAACATCAATGTGACTCTAAGGCACTTCCATTATGTTTGTAGTTCACTGTGCCTTCAGATATGTCAATTCAGTGAAAGAATTACGATTTCCCTGTAACATGCTATTTAAGTTATTAGTAATATAGATTTGCTTCATGCCTCCAGATAGAGTTAGTGCAAATTGTACTCCTCTGTGCTTGCAAGGACAGCTGTGCCAGCAATTTTTACCTGTAGGCAGGACAGAATGTTGTACCTCCTAGCATTCTGTCAGAGAAGAGCAGCTTTTAAACTTCAGCCAGGACTCCACAAGAGTCCTGCCAGTGGAGGATCCCAGACAGATGCACTGAATCAGCCCATCTCCCTCACCAGACCTATATACTTTCTGCGTAAAGCTAGCTGGTTCCAGGCCCAAAAGCGAGACCAGGATTGTGGAGATCTTGCACTGTTGTGTATTGCCTGGTTTGCAGTTAAGGGGAGCAGGGGAAATCATTTCTCCTATTCCGCTTGGTCCCTTCCATCAGAAGGAAGTTCACTTAGGTCAAATTTCATTTTTTCAAATTAAAATGACTGGCTGAATTTAATGTGGTCTGGTATACTAACCCCCCTAATTATTGCAAATTGGAAGCAGGCCCACCAATCATGGATTAAGCAAGTCTTCAGTTTTAATGAGCTGCCTACTATTACCAATGCTTTTTCAAAATAATTTTTTAATGGATTAGAAAGATTAAAATCAAATTTTGTTTAACTTCTCTATAGCTATCCCTGGACAAGCTCTTTATTTAAAAAAACAAAACCGAAACAAAAACAAACAAACAAAAAAAAACCGTTTGCACTTTGGAATAACATTCTGGATATGAAGTTATGCCAGTGGAGCAATAAACCCAAGAAGCAATTTTGTTCTTTTTTATTTTTGAAAGGAGAGGAAGAGGGCAGGGATGCCCTCAAATTCTCCCTCCCCTAGCTTTCCCTCTGTTACATTTAGCCTCCCTGCAATTTTGGGCTGGACACAGTGCCTTCAGAAAGCATAGCATCATGAGCAGGGTGTAGCACAATCCCTCTGACCTAGCAGCTGGGCAGAATGTCCCTACAGTGCTGAAGAGTAATGGATCAAGATTAGCACCTGAAGAACACACAGCCACCAAACAGCAATGCCTTCCACTGCCATCAGGCCACCAAACTATTTTTAGTTAGTTTATTCAAGTTAGATATGTACTTATCACCAGATTAACAATTATCTGAAAGTAACAATATACTTACTTGAAAAATGCAATAAGGAGATTAACCATAATAATGTACTGTACAAAGAGGTAGACAGCTTGAAGAAATGGGGTCAGCCATGTTCCAGGAGGTCCACAGAGATGGCGAACTTGTGAATCATTTGCACATACTTTGGTGAGAAAACACAGAGACCATATTTTCTTTTAGAGAGGACTTTTAATACTTATAGCAGATATAGATGCTGAAAGAATCACTCAAAGATTGTGCAATAACTAGCTGTATGCATCTATCCTGTAATTTGTTCTTTTAAAAAAATACCATTAAGAACAGTTTTTAAAAAGTTACAGGATGCCTCTCTCTCCTGTAGTTACTGAGTGGTCTTTATCAATTAAGTAAAATGCTTTTTCAGTTCACAGCAACAAAATCTTGGCATGATGGCTGCATATGTGATAAATACAGCTCTAGGATTAGCCCAATTGGAAGACACTTCCCCTTTTGGCCAAAAAAGGAACAAAAGTTCTCATTCTAGGTCATGTTTAAGCTTTTTTCAGCATAAGCAAGACAAAGGGTTCCCTACAGGTAAAAATTTTGGATATCTGGGACTTAAATGGTTATACCTCAAGAAGAAAAGGTAATCCAATACAACTAATTAAATTTGTGTTTCATCAACACACCTCAGCCTATCAGCATCTGGAAAAAAATATCCTTAATCCTTGAGAGTTTCCATAAATTGTTCTAAAATTGCATCATCTTACCATCAATTTCATATGCATAAACTTCACCAAAAATCATCCAGTATGGATGAAACACAATATCTCTAGCAAGAGTCCAAGATGGTGCTTCATTAGGATAGAGTATTGCCTTCCTGGGAACACCAAAACTAAGCAGCACAAGTGCCATAATCACTACAATGTAGAACATGTTGGCCACCTGTTTAAAAAAAGTTCAAGTTAAGAAAACTCAAAAAGTTCACCAAATAAAAGCTTTGGCAATTATGGTTTCAAAACGCTTGTGTAATTACTCTATCTCCAAAATGTATCAATATTTAACTTTGTGTGTATCTATATCTATATATATCAACAGATTTGGGGGTTAGCAAACTGAGGATAAGGATTTATCATACTCAAACTAAAAAGAATAAAACATACAATTCAGTTTTGCAGCAGTCTGACATGCTATTTTAATTCTTTTTATTTTTAAAGTACTGTATTAACCAGCACTGAAGTATACCCAGCTTCCATATGATTAAAGCAAGCTTTTATACAGTTATAGCAGCAATTTCTAGTGCAAGCTTAAGGAATTTTGTGCATTTTGCCATTTTAAGCAGTTTTTGAGGAATTTATAATGGGGTTAGAGGATTCAGCCGGACCACAAACCTTCATCTTCAGTTTTTCCTCCCACCAAACTATTGTCTGTTCTTACAGCTTGGAACGCTGATTTACTGTACCCACCATTCTTTAGGAACATGATATACTCCCCCTCCCTCCTACACTCTCTGTGAGGCTAAGCACAGTGTAGGTACAGTTTTCCCAAGCTCGGAAAATGAGTGTGACGCAGAAATAGAACCAGGGCATACATCTTACTCCCCTCGTTCCTATTTTATCATCCATCAGTTCATATATCTCACAGTGAGATGATTTTATTTCCATTATTCACTATGGCAGAGTTATTTAGATGACCTTCATAACTCCTAACACTCTGTGCAAGTTCCAGATGCTATAGAAGAGGGAATGTATTGAAAAATTCAGTTTATGCTGTCTGATCAGGAGGAAGGAAATCTGCTTTGAGACGTGATTATTTGGGGAATCTGCCTATGCACAGTTTATGACTCATATTTGAGATTATGAACTTTGTATATTTGTATATTTATTTTTATCAAGCTGCAAACTCCATTTTGAGTATAAGGCTCTGTTTTGCCTTCCTGCTGCCTTTTTACCCCCATCTTGGCTAAAATTCCAAGGAGTGGTGTGCCAAAGGGCTAACAATAGAAGGACATTAAACTTGGATGATTATCCATTTAAATGGCGCACCCTTGGACAAATAGAAGGCTGCCATCTAGGGTAAACCAGTTTTAAAATCTGAACTTGAGGGGGTGATAACTAAGTAACAGATCACCTGGTAGAGGTCTCTGATCACCTGATAAGGCTGATCAGTGAATCACCTGACAAGGGGGCTGGAGGCTATAAAAGAAAGGGTTTCTCATCAATCATCTGAGAGACAAAGGGAGAACACTAACGAACAGAAGGGTACTGACTGTGTGAGTCTCCCTCTCTGACCTCATGTTTCAGAGGAGAAGCCATGAGAAGCAGGAGGAAGGGGCTTGGGCATTGCCTTCAGCCCCAGGCCCCAGCAAGTCTAATGCCAGCCCTAGCGACCCTATTAGAACACGGTTGCGATCCACTTTGGGGTCCCGACCCACAGTTTGAGAACCGCTGATTTAAATCCTTTTGATTCCATAAATAAATTGAATGTCTCTTTCCTTTAAGGAATAAGATCAGTAAGGCAGTTAGCAATAGAGCAGAGATTCCCACACTGTGGCTCACAACCACCTTGCCCTTCCCATATTGATAAGTGCATGGGAGGTTCTGGTATGGAACAAGAACTACTGCATTAAACAGTGTAGGGATAGAATATACAGATTTCCAAGAAACCCCAAAAGAATAAGAGTAATATCATCCTAACCATACAAAAGAAAAGAAGCTAGATGGAAGGACTGCTGCCTTTTCTTCAGTTCTGAGAGATGTTTGTAAAAGAAGAGCAATAATGGCACCTATTCAACAAAATGGATTTTCTATATATCAGAAGGGCACATATCACAGACTATAACCAAATGTTTGGGAAGCCACTCTCACCCCCCACTGTTCTGAGGATTTGTGAACAGAAATTATATCTTAATTAACCCATTTGCACATTTTGATTTGTGGAAAATTACCTCAGTATAATGTAGCCTTTTTCTAAATAGATTCTTAAAAAAAAAATTATAAATGGATGCAGTGAAAGAGGTATGTTTTCAATAAAACAAAACTTACCATTTTGCCAATCATCATGACATAAGGGCCAGCCTGTTGATTTACAGCTAGAATATCCAGTAATCGCACATACCAAAATATAATATTTAGACAGTATGTTATTCTTCCAGCAACAAAAACATAATTTTCTTTGTAAGTATTTTCACCAAAGTTCCCTTTTGCTCCAAATCTTAGTGCAAACCCAATGAAGAAAGTAACAATGGCAATTGTATCACTGATGTTGAAGTAATCACTGAACCACACTTTAATCTTCTGATTAACTTTCCCAGCCTCTGACATAAAGATCTACATTAAGAAGAAGAAGAAAAAAACAGGTATCTGCATATTTATCTCATATCAAGACCATTGAACCATTTGAACATTTTATCAGTAAACAAAATTTTTATCAGCATGTTTGAGCATGCTTCCATGTTAAATTGATAAACTCTAATATAAAAATATTTAAGGTCCAGATGTTTAGATTTACATAGATTTACCACAACTGCATGTACAAACACAGTTCCACATTAAAATGTATCAGTTTGATGGCTAACTGGTCATTTGTGTGTACTTTTATTGAGAGTCTATGCACAATACCATGCACATTTTTTAAAATCTCAGCTCTGCTCTGAGGTTACCACTTGCAGAACAAATGTGTTTCAGGACCAATGCTAAAAGACCATTCATTTTCATGTTTTAATGGTACTTCAGTATGACTGCTTAAAATATACCACATCCAAATCCATTAGCCTTTTTTGAGTGACAAGGGATTTGATTATTGTAGTAAATTATTTGTTATATAAAAAGGAGATATTCATAATGCCTTTAATAGGATAAAATAGCTTAAAATGCAGATATTAATAAGTGCACTATAATACTTTTAATCTGTATCACTTACATTATCTTTTGATAAAGATCATTTAAAGCATACTGCTCTACTTGACATTAGTGAAGTAATTTAGAACACAACTGAGATTACAAACATACCTCACGAATCTTCTCAATAGCTGATGTAAAAATATAAGCTATAACAATCCATTCTTGAACTGATGGTATTTCTTCCATTTTTACAAGGACTACAAATGTGTAAAGCATCAGAAATCCTAAGTATGCCAACTAAAAAAAAAGCAAGTAAGCAAAAAAGTTAACTTTATATAGTTACACATCTTATTTTCAAGTGTGTGTGGATTATTTTTGATAATCTGATCGGCTATAGTGTGCACCAAAACAGTAAGTAGGATAACAGCACTTGCTTACAGGGACAAGGGTAGTAAATGCCAATAAATGGGAAAAATATTGTATATTGGCTTTATATATCCCTCAAGAGCAAAAGAAAAAAAGTAACAATAATCTACAATAATTTAGGATGTTAAATACAAATTTGTGTAAATTATCTAAAATGAATTACACACAACTTCGTCTAAATATGTTAGACTAATGAACAATTACGTAAGGTCTGCTAAACTGGATGAGGCAAAATAATACACCAAAATAAAAGAAATCTGAGTGCTAAGTATCCATCCCAAGTTACCTTGCAGGAGAACAACATATCAGGACAAATAGGCTGAAGTGCAAGTATGATATATTTTGCACACTGTGCATGCACTAGCCAGATTCTAAGACTCCAATGATTCTCATTTCTTAGGAAGATAGTTTTAGAAGGACAAGAGCAGTTCAACTCTGGTGTTATTTATAACAACTGTATGCTGGCCAAAGAACCAGCCATAAATATGGACTATTTTTGAAAAGAGTTCTTGAGCATAAGTCATTTTACACAGCTTTTCTTAAAAAAAAACCTCACCGTATTGAACCAGAACTTCACAATTGGTGCATGATAGAATGCATAAAACTTTCGTGTAATTGGAAGTCGCTTAGGTTTTGTTGGCATCTCCATGTCATGTTTTCCTTCAGTACTGTCCAAGACCCTTACTTCTTTAAATACTTCCTAACATAAAAAGGATAGGTTATGAATTTATGTATAGAAATACTTCTTTGTTCTTTGGGGGTTTTTTTTGTTTGTTTTATGTTACCATGGGTATCTCTTCTGCTGTTTTCTGGAAGTTGTTTTCACTGTCTTCCATTGTCATCTGGTGTGCATCTTGAGACTGTGGAATATGGGACATTTCTGCCTTGGTTTTATATTCCAGCATTAGTATGGCAGGGGGTAGTAAGATGCTCAGTATCACCTACAAGAATTGAAGATGAGCAATTTTAAAAGTGTACTTCCACTTAACGTCAGCATATTAAAGTGTCAGACATATTGGTACACAGACTATCCCCTGTAAAAATATAATTTTATAATCCAAATTGTCCTTGTCAGGTAGTTAGTAGAAAAAAAATGGGGGTGGAGAGAGAAGATTTTTTGTTATTTATACATGTAACTTACAGGCCAAGTGTGAGCATATAAAGAATGTTTCATGAAATTCTTGGGGGAAAAAAAATCAGTGGATTCCAAAACTAAACATCACTGGACAGAATGTATTCCAAGATTAAATAACGGAGAGCTACAGCTTAACTGAATTCATAGGTCATTTCTTCTTCCCCTAATTTTGGCAAGAACATGGCTGTGGTCTTAGAGACAGGGCATGTTTAACTATACATGCGTCAGTTTTTCTAGTCATGGTAGAAAAATCATGAAGTCTGAAACATGTATAAAAAGTACTAGATAAAATAGCTGTTTATTGAAGTTAGTCCATTACAAGGCAAGAGAGGTCAACAGATAAGTTGGCATGTAAGATTTTAGTAGGTCACATAGTAGATGATGCTTGCAGAGGTTTGTATGAAAGTTGCACTTTTTAGGTGATTTTCCCTTTGTTACTCCAAATAATGGAGTACATTTTCAGTGTGATGTCCATAATAGATATGCACTCTTGCAATTGTTAATTAGAGCTGCATGACTTATTTTAGTGCACTGTTCTGAAAACTTACACCAACTGATCCTACAGATGTGTGTGCCAGTGTTCCACTGTATGCCCTCCATTTGTTCATCTTGGGCTTCCGAAATGAAAGCAAAAGCTTATTTCTACATCAAGTTTTACTTACTGCCTGTAGAAGGCAGAAGCATATGAAATTGTATTCTTACAGTGGATTTTCTGTTGTTAATTTTTTTCACCACTATATTTTTAGTAGTGGATTAGTATTCACAGTAATCTACATATGCCTCTGATTAAGGGCTACTTGCCTGTTTTCTGCCTTCTACATTTCTGTACCTTATTTAAAAAGATAATAGAGCATCAAAAGAAGAGTTTATAAAAACATGTCCAGACTTGATTAAGTTAAAAAAGTTATGGTAGAACAGTTTCACAACATTTATTAAGGTAAATAAGGGTTACAGTGATACAAGTTTTATAGGAATAGTACTTTGTATACAACATGCTTTTCTTCCACTTCAGCATAAACACAATAAATAAGAATGGCCAGCAGGATTAACACTAATGGTGAATTGTAAGGATGTTTACCTTGTACCATGAATTCTTCCTCATGTTTAGTCTTCCCATCCACATATCTGACAACAACATCTGTGTACAAGTATGAGCTACGAATGGACGGAGTCTTGAAGACACTGCTAGCTTAAGACAGGTTGAATTACTCCAGTTTTTCAGCTCATACATTAATAATTTCATAGCCATGGTTTCATCTTGTCGGAAGGACTGTTCTAGTAGTTCAACTGCGAGTTGTCCAAACTCACTAGAAAAAGGGGGAAAAAAACAAAAATATGGGCTTACCAATTTTAGGTTCTGGAGAGTTTCTTCTTTCATACACAATTATCAGGGATTTTGAGGGGAGTTCCCTGCTTCCACTGCAACAACTGGGATATGCGATGGAGTGTTCAATTCACACCATCCTGGAAGTGGTTAATGAGGCTAAGAGGCCAATTAACCAGTTAGGCCACCTAATTCCCCTCAGATGTGGCCTAAATAATTCCCTGAATGACAGCACCCAGCTGAGAAGAAACAAGCAGAGGTACGATAAAGACAAGAAGTTGGCAGCAGAAAAGGGGGTGCAGGGAGATAGTCTGCAGTCACTCCTTGGGAGCAGGGAGGTGTAGTCGAGGCTACTGAGTTCAGTAGTCTGCAGTTACTCCCGGGGAAGAGGGAGTTTGAGCTGGGACATCTAGAGAGAGGAGGAGCCAGAAGCTGTAGGAAGGAGTCCAGGGAAAGACGATAGGGTCTGAGGGAAAGCAGACCACAGTAGCCAGGTATAGGGTCCCTGGACTGGAACCCAGACTAGTGGAAGGGCCTAGGTTCCCCTACCAGCCACCGGGGGAAGTGGTACCATCAGGGCAATGCACAAGAAGATTGCCTTAGACCACTGGTATGGAAAGTCTTAGATATCCCAGAAGGGGAAGACTTTAATGACCTGGCTGGAAAGTCAAGCCACAAAGACAGAGTACCCTGAGACACAGTGAGCGAGACAGATGGCAGGGCATACAGAAGAGGGCGTCAGACCTGAGTGGAGCTAATCTCCATTTGGAGCCACAAGGAGGAGCCCCTAGAGGTGAATAGAGCACCCAGGGTCATGGTTATCCCTGGATCAAGTGACTATATCCCATATGATCAAATTCTTGTGAGCGCAAGAGGATGGGCTATACTGGGCATTGTTGGAATTTCAATCTGCCGTCATCTGATAGGTGTGCTTACATTATCTAATGCACACAAATTCACACAGTACACATGGCTTTCCTTAAAATGTATGAAGACTACATATGTAATACAATGAGTTTAGGGTAAAAACATCTCTGTCAAGGTGCTCCAAGTTCTTTTAATATAAACACCAGGTTTGCCAATAGCAAAATAAGTAATGTGATGACATGCATCTTGTATTAGAATACAATCTAATAACTTTGAGAAGATCCCTTTTCTTCAAGCATGCTAAGTAAACAAGTAGCAGAAAGGGGAAAGATGTTTTCTATTCATGTCTACTTTGCTAATGCTATAAGAAGGATTATAAGAAAGATTTAACAAAGATTAAAAGTAGATTACTTGGAGTACTGTTTCAGTTCTTCCGAGGTATCATCAACAAGGTCACTTTGTTTTGCCTCATGTGCCATTGAACGATACACCTTGCAGGCAACTAAGGCTTTAGCCATGGACTCTTCACCATGCTGCCAGAAGAAGAGGGCCATTTTCTGTCTTTTCATTAACACTGCCCAAAGTAAGAGTTCATTAAGAGGATAAGGAAAGCGTCTAGTTTCAGGATCATCAATGTCTACGACTTCATCTTTGGTTCTTTTCTTTTTTCCTTCTTCTGCACTTGTATCAATCTTTAAAAAACAAAGGAAAGGTTAGAAAATTACATTTTATCAGAACAAATTTAGATTTAAAGTATTGTTGACAGTGATAAAGCACCAATCACCATTTCTAGCTGTATAACATATTTGTAAGTCAGCTGGATTTTCCTTTTAAAACTCAAGTTAAATCTTGCTAATTCATGCTTACATCTGGGACACATTGTCCAATAATTTGCAAAACATATGGGCAAAGAAGCAATGAACAAAAAGATTCCTAAAGTAGGATAAAGAAACTCATTGATAACAGTTTTTTTACTAGAGTCAAATCCTGCTCACTTTACTAATGCAGGTAGTTTCAATGGGTCATATTCATCTCTGTTGTAACTGAGTTCAGTGATGTTACACCAAGGATGAGTTTTTCGCCCTTAAATACCACTGCTTATAAATGATATTTAAAATAAAACAAATGCATTATTTATATAGCCCTTGCAATGTGCTAAGCATTTTACAGAAAAGTAAGAAGTCAGAGGCTCTATTGACTATATTTTGCCAATAATTTCAGTGGGGCCAGGATTTCACCCCATTTTCTTACCTTGAAGAATTTACAATAAAAAAATGGTGAAATCTTATGACACAAACATACCTTTGGTTTGTAAGGCTGTGCAGTTTTGATGAAATGATTATGTCGCATTTTCTCTTTTTTATCTGCCCTGTTCCCAAAAGGCTCATGGCTTTTACGCAGTTGAGGAGTATTATTTGAAGGATTACGCCCAGACCGCTGGAAGTTTAAAAAAAAAAAAAAAAGCAAAAAAAAAGCTAAATGTTGTTTAAGTTTCTTAACACATTTGGATAAAAACACTATATGAGACAGCTATAAAAAGCCGAATATATGACTATTTAACTGAAAAATTATGTAACTGAAATGGTTATCATTGATTATAAATTTGATCTCCACATGGTACAGTAACTCCTCACTTTAAGTCGTCCCGGTTAATGTTGTTTCATTGTTACGTTGTGATCAATTAGGGAACATGCTCATTTAAAGTTGTGCAATGCTCCACTCTTACGTTGTTTGGCTGTCTGCTTTCTCCACAGTTGGCAGCCTCCCTACACCCCCCCTCCCCACAGCGCCTCCCGCCCGCCGGCAGACTCCGCAGATCAGCGGCTTCCCACTCCTGCCCACGCAATCAGCTGGCTTGCGGCGTTTCCGGGGCAGGAGGAAGGGGGGAGGAGCAAGGACTCAGCGTGCAGGCTTCTCCTCCCTCCCCTGCCTCCCGAACGCCGAACGCCGCAAGCCAGCCGATTGCCCTGAGCAGGAGGCGGAGGGGAGGAAGGGGGAGCCTGCTCCCCGAGTCCTCGCTCCTTCCCCCTTCCCCCTCCCTCCTGCCCCTTAAACGCCGCAAGCCAGCTGATTGCCCTGGGCAGGAGGGAGGGGGGAGGAGCGAGGACGCAGCGTGGGAAGCAAAGGGGGAAGAGGTGGGGGGGGGGGGGAGAAAAGGCAGGTCAGGGATGGGAGTTTGGGGGAAGGGAGGGAGTGGGCGGGCTGAGGGTTGAGCCCCCCACCCCGCCCCTGGTGCTTGAAGAGTAGGGGAAGCTGCTGCTGCTGCGCAACGTGCTTCTCCTAGCGTACAGCACCTTCAGCCTCCTTGCCTGCCTCATCTCCAGTGCCAGTGGGCTGTGCCTGTGTAGGGTAAGGCAGGGGCACCTCCCAACTATAGTACTGAACTCTATGTACAGTATGTTTGTAAACACACAGCACATGCACACTACTCCCCCCCCCAGCGTAGTATTAAATTGCTTGTTTAAAATTGTTTAAAATGTATATAAGGCCTTTTGTCTGGCAAAAAAAATGTCCCTGGAACCTAATCCCCCCTATTTACATTAATTCTTATGGGGAAATTGGATTTGCTTAACATCGTTTCACTTAAAGTCGCATTTTTCAGGAACATAACTACAACGTTAAGTGAGGAGTTACTGTAGCTAAAAGCCTTAAATAGTAAAATATTTTTCACATGAGTAATTCTTAATCACACAGCTAGTCTCATTGCCCTTAATGGATTCAGTCCTGTAACAAAGATTTACAAGACTGGGCTATAATTTTCACAAGCAGTCAAGTGTTGTTTGTGTTTAGACATTTTAAAAACGTTTTCCTAAATGTAAAGCATTTTAATCAATTTCTCATTATCAAACTCCACATACCCGACTGTTCCCACTGAGACTGTTGTATATGACTCTAAAGCGTTTTCGCGTATAGGTGCATCTGTAGGTTCCTCCCATCAAATATTCAATAACAAGCCCTACATCAATCAGGTTGATTTTATATCCTGGAGGAAGGTTTCCCTAGAAATATAAAACTGCTCTTAGCTTTGCAGATATATTACAACATAGTTAAACTTATTTACAGCACTTTCACATGTATGTCAATTCTAGAAAATGAGTGAGTTAAGCCTTCTATTCTAAAAGCCTGTTTGAGGTTTAATATATTAAACCAGTGGTCCCCAACCTTTTTCTTCTGGCGGGCGCCAAAAAAAAAAGAAGAAAAAACCGAGCGCTGCCGGCGGGCGCCAAAAAAAAAAAAATACAAAAAAAAACCCCGAAGGCTATGCGGGCGCACTTACACCCCCGCGTTGGGGACCCCTGCATTAAACTATTTCAAAGCAGAGTAGATTCTACTTTGTCAGGTACAGTAATTTTCCATCTGGAGGTTGTATGTGTTTTTTTGGTTTTGTAACTCAAGTGCTATTAACCTATTTTCATTTAAACAGCCAAAATAAGTTAAAACTGAAAACCTAAGGTTTTGTGGAGGACGAAACAGAAAATACTTTTTTTAGAAAGATCCTTTTTAGATTCAAGCAGCTGCTTTCGGACAACAATTCAAGCTGTCTGACAATGAGACATGACTGATACAACTGCAGACCTTGGAAGGACAGGAGTTTGCTAGAGTGGCTCTATTCTTTCTTGCCAAGAGGATCCAAACAGCAGCATTTGTTTGCTTCAATAAGCCTTTGCGTTGCGAGTGTCTCTCACATCTTTACCGTTGTCTAGAATCCATTTATATTCCTCATAATACTCAGCAATTTTCTTCCAAATTCTGGAACTTGAACACAGTGTTTTCCCATGGAAGTTCCATTAACATTTGTTTTGGGTTGGTTTTTTTGTGGGGGTGAGATTAGAAGAGAAGGTGTTGGGGATGAATATGGGTGATGGTATCTTTTCTGCCCCTCTATGGCTTGAAGTGGAAGATTCCCCAAGTGCTGTTCTAGTCTCTCCTTCCCTCGGCAGGCTGTGAACTAGGGTGGAATAGGAATACATCATGTACTAATCTCCTACTCATAACCTTGCCCGACCAATTAGAAACCCTGTGTTAGGCACTCCTGCTTCCCCCCTACATTGGTTTCACTGCCTACTGAGTCTTCAGAATTGCTAGAGATTATACATATAAGGGAAGGATAAGGATAAGTAGGACTTGCCCCAAAAGATCAGTGCCTTTATCTTATTGTTATGCTAGTTCTCAAGACCCTCATTTATACTACATCAGGGATACCATGTGTGTTGGCCAGCTAGAGCCAAGTTATACTTCTAATGAGACTCCATGGATTAAGTTAAGGCTATGGAAGACCCTTACCTCACAATGAAACATCTATTAACTTCAGTGGGAATTCTGGGGGCAATAGATCAGAATTCTCATTGCGCATCCCATGAGGCCCCAGTTCATAATGGGGAAACTAATGATCCAACAGTGGACTGCATTCAAAGTCCTTTCTAGGGCTGAATCTCTGTCATTTGTAAGCCAACTTTCCTATTGCAATTCCTCCCCCCCCCCCGCCCGCAATGTTTGAGACATTGGGCTTGCCCTGAGAGTATTGCAGCTCAACGTTGAGGGATTGTCAGCAGCCAAATGCAGCATTATCAGCTATTTATCCTGTCATCACATTGACATCATCTGCCTACAAGAGATGCACATTGCCACTGCAAGATGCAAGGTGCTTCAAGATAATCAGTTTTGACCTGCTGTGCCACACCCCACATGCCAAACACAACCACACCATTTATATCCAGTGAAACATCTCAGATGTAGCTCCACTTATATCTACTATGATATGATTCAGGTGAGAGGTTTCCAAATTGCAAATGTTTACAAGCCAGTGAATGTTAACTGGGACCAGCAAGTTCTGCCAAGACTAGCACACCCAGGTGTCTAAGTAGGTGACTTCAACAGCCACCATCCTGACCGGGGATACCCAGCATAGGGTGACCAGATGTCCCTATTTTATAGGGACAGTCTCAATATTTGGGGCTTTTTCTTATATAGCCGCCTATTACACCCCCACCCCCGTCCTGATTTTTCACACTTGCTGTCTGGTCACCCTAACCCAGCATCAGACACTAATGAAAACCAACTGGCGGAGTGGGCATCTAACAATGATCTTGCCCTCATCCATGATGCAAAGCAGTGAGGCACCTTCCACTCAGCCAGATGGTCTCATGAATATTTTCCTGATTTGAACTGGGTGTCATCTGTGGATAGTCACTCCCAACCTGTATCATGTCTGGTCTTGGAAGACTTCCCACATAGCCAACACAAAGCTTCTGTTATCCACATAGTCACATCCACAACTCCCAATCATTAGATCCTTTAACAAATAGAAATAGATCTCCAGGAAGGCAGACTGGAAGAAGTACACAGATTCTCTAGTAAAATGTGTCATCTCCATACCATCACACATCATCCTGGTCAATGAAGCTTTCGGTCGATTCCAAAAAGACATCTTCAAGCCGCCTGCATGTCCACAGTAGGTGGCCACCATCCAGTCTACATGCCATGCCTCGATGCTGAATGTGCTAAACTGCTCAGTCATTGTGAATCCTGTGGCGATCCAGATATTGCTGATCACCTAATCAGATCACTGGATGCTGCCAGATGGGCACAACGGGAAGAGATGATTTGGAATTTAAACGTCACTCAAACTGGAAATGCTGGAATTTGATTTGTCATCTTGGCACAGATCAGCAGCCAGTAGCCCTAAGCTGAACCACCTGTCACACCAAACCAAGCTGCCAGCCATCTGGTGAATGTGTCAAACAACCCAAATAAGAAGCATGTCATACAACAAGTCCATGACAATTAGCATCAAGTCCATTGGAGTAACATCACTCAGCAACACAGAGTCATCCACAGCCACAGAGTTAGACAAAATTCTGATATTAGGAGCAGCACTGCTGCTGGCTATGACAACATATCGCCAGAGCTCCTAAACATGAGTACCAAGGTGCTTCATCAGTGGCTGGCACAGTTCTTCACACGAATAGTCAACGGAGAATAACTTATGAAGACATGGTGAATGTCAAAAGTCACTGCTCTCCTGAAGCCGGGGAAAGACCCACAATGTTGCAAGATTTTGAACTATATCCCTGTTGTCTGTGACGTTCAGAGAGCTGGAGTGACTTACTCTTCAGTGCAACTCCCCAGAAGTGGAGTCAATACTCAGCATTGAGCAAGGAAGAGCACCTGCAATCAAGTGCTAACTTTGACAACATTCACTGAAAACAGTTTTAAGAAAAACCTGAAGATGGGAGTTGTATTTCTGCACCTGAAAGCAGTATATGACAGAGTCTGGCACATGGTACTCTTAGTCAAATTGTCAAGAGTACTCCTAGCATGGGTAGTCAACATTGTTGACCTTCTAATCCGCGACAGATGTTCCCAGTGTATATGGAAGACAGAGATAGTGCTTGGAAAAGACAAACCAACAGTCTACCCCAAGGTTCTGTGCTGGCCCCGACACTTTTCAACCTGTACACAAACAACCTTTTGTTTACCCAGTCCTGCAAGTTCACATACCAGATGGCATTTGCCTTAGGTGTCCAAGCTGTTGCCAGAACTTGAACACGCCCTAAACACTGACTTGATTAAGATGGCCAAATACAGTAGTGGTTGGCATTTACAACCAAGGACATAAGAACAGCCATGCTAGGTCAGACCAATGGTCGATCTAGCCCAGTATCCTGTCTTCAGACAGCGGCCAATGCCAGGTGCTTCAGAGGGAATTAACAGAACAGGTAATAATCAAGTGATCCATCCCATCGCCCATCCCAGCTTCTGGCAAACAGAGGCTAGGGACGCCATTGATTGACCTATCCTCCATGTGGGACCAAGACACTTTTCAGTATGTTCCATCTTTATAACACCAGAGCAGTCCCAGAACCGAATATCTTTCTCAATGGACGCCACTTGAAACACAAATCCCACCTGGTCTACCTCGGAGTAACCCTACATAGTTCTCTCACATATCCTAACCATCTGAGCACAACTATGACTAAGGTGAGGTAGCATAACAACCTTCCAAGCAAATTGGCTGGCACTTCACTGGGAGCAAATGCTCCGATTATCTGTTTTAGCCTTCTGTTACTCTGTAGCAGAATACAATGCTATACAATGCAGAATACAATGCTACCAGTACCATGGCTCCCTGTGTTAAGCAACGTCACTCCCCCACACATTCGTCATGAGGATACTATGGCCAGAATGGTTGAGAAGATGAGGGCAAACCTGAGCCTACCACTATACACAGATCTCTTTGACCATCCAAGAGCGCACTTGTTGTTGAGGCACCAGTGTGGGCCCATTTACCCTGTCCAGATTTCTCTGCGAAACTAATGATCCAACCAGTGGACTGCAGCTGACATCAGAAACTCGTCTCCATGCCGCTCATGGACTCTTCTGAACTGATTTCGAAAGACCTGGGTCAATGTGCAGCCAGATTTCATACCTGGGGCCAACAAGAGGATCCCACATGCAGCTCTGGCCAAAGACAGACAATGTCACACATCACTGATGACTGCCCTCTGACCAGATTTGACGGTGGTCTGAGGGACTGCACTCCACTGATGAGGCTGCTGCAAATGACGTTGGCAAGCTCCACATCTGACAAGAAGAATGGGAGTTCTGCCTAATAGAACATGCTCCTTGGATACTAGCTTTACTACTGGTCCAATACACAGTGACTCTGCATGCAGAACTCTTACTGAGATCAATGGAGTTCTTCCCAGACATTTTACTAGACTGGGCCCTATTTAACTATTGGTGTAATTCAATTTCTGAGGGAAGAAAAATTGGACACTAAAAAGTACTACATACCAAGGGTAACAGACTAGGAACAATCAGTCTTCTTTTGCCCAAAACTCTCTGAAGATGGTGCTTACTGCAAATGGAAACTGACTAATATAGTTTGTAGTACTAGTATCTTCTCTTTTGGGAACAGAATCTTACAGAACAAAAACTAATCCTATTTCAGTTTCCTCTTTCATCAGGCTCAAAACTCTTTTAAAACAAGGAGATGGCTGAAGAAGGTAGCTGACTAGGATGATCCTCATCCATTTTCCTTTGCATATAGCTCTAGAATACCATTTCAGCCACTACTGCTGCTGTAACAGCAGGCAAGTCTTAAGTCTTAATACAATGACCATATGGCACAAGGCCTGTGGATCTGGCATTTTGCTTGGACTAAAATTTTATTATCCCACTGATTTTTACTTTAAGCGCTTTTGAAAATTTTACCCTTGATCTTTAATTATAGGTACACACCTACTAACTTATCACCACAGATCATCCTTCCAAAACTGTTGTGAAAATGCTTTTAGTATGGCCACAGTAATATCATCTACTTCTCAGAATCAATTCTTCCATTCTACCTGACTGTATGAGGTGCTCTTTCAAAATCTGGGTTTAAGATACTCATATATAATTAATAAAATTAGGATTGGCTAACTGTTGTTGATATTAAAATAAACCTAACAGTCTAAAACACTAAGACTTAAATTGCTAGCAAAACATCTTATTTTACAGTTGTTTGATACAAGTTTAAAGCATACCTGTTTGACATCCCGAACAAGGTGAAAGAGTGTTGGGTTAGTCGGGCCTTGTTTCTTTACACACACAAAGAAAAGAAAACACAGAATTTTGGACAGTTAAATTATAAGTGATCTTAAATATGCAAGATTGACATGAGAACATGGAAGCAAAAGCAAAAACTTGATATTTGCATATTGACCTTAATGAAAGACGTTCTCTCTCTAAACTGTGAGCAACCATCAGATACAAATATTCCACCATCTAGCAATACTATGTGCTCAGCATTTCCCCTTTGTTTCTGGCTGGTTTTCCTTTCTGATCTTGTAACCCTGAGATCAGATATATATATATATATATATATATATNCTGTAGCTCTTGTCTCACACAAACAGAATGGAACACCACATTGATCAATGTATGGATTCATGTAAAATTTTATGTATCATTTTACTTTTTAGTTCTTTTAAACCACAGAAATCAATTCCATTCATGTTTACAGAATTTAAAAATGAAAACAATTGAGTAAAGAATTTGTCATGTGGTAAATTACTAAGTAAAAGTAGTTTTTACTTTGATACAATAGTCTTCATTTTCTAAACAGCTGTGTAGCATTGCTGTTAAAACATTTGCCATGCTCCATCCCAGAAGCGGCTGTACATCAGAAGTGTATGAAATCATCTCCCTACAATTCACTTAAAAGTGTGAAATGCTATATATTAAATATTTAAACACTTTAAAAAATATTAATCGTTAACCATTTATTTACATATGGCAATAGTATATTGCCTTTATATAGTATCTTTTACTTTGAGACTGCTTTCTAAAGATAAATATTGTTCACATTTTACAGATGAGGAAACTGGGTACAGACAGACAGATTAACTGATTTGTCCAAAAAAATAAAACAAAATTATTTACAGAATGGGGTGTAGAACCTGGTCTCCTAGTTCCTAATCCTTTGCTTTAATCACTAGACCACACCTCTCACTTACAGAAAAAAATTATTTTTGTGCTTTCTAAAACAAAATTCAAATTATTTATACCCTCTAATTTCCCTTGAAAGATCCAAAAGTAACTGTCATATAGTTACCATACTGTTTGTAAAAACACACTGAAGATGTAAAGCACATTAACTGCTAAAAAGCATAAAACATTGTTTCTTTCATTAGGTAGCTGTCCTCCATGGATGCCTCATCTTAGGTCACAGGGACTCCTGCATGCAACTTTGATAACAAGTGAGTTTCAAGGCTTCTTGTACTGATTGGTTGTCAAATGCTGACACTCAGAATGTTCTCATCTCCTTCAGTGCATGCCTAAAACTTTAGTTCTTTTATAATGGATCACCACAGAAATACATGGTTATATGTTGCACCTACTGTTCTGTATGATCACCTAGTAAAGTAGTTAAATATATGGAATAAATGCCCATGAAAACAACCTTTCTAGGTAATCTTTAAAAATAAGTACGTATACAAACCAGGAGTTTTCTACCAGCTATTTTTACAATTTTTTCTAATTATGACAAGTTTACAGCTGTGACTTTATAAATTGAATACAGTATATAACATTATCTACAATTGTCATTAACTTACTGTGTTGTAAAGCTCTTCCAGTCTGGGAATTGTAAGGAACTTGTGCATGCTTACTCCATTTTCAATAAGTAGTTTCACAAATGCAACTCGATCCATCACAAGGGCATCTAACATAGCCTGTTCCAGGGATCCAACCTGAAGGGGGGGGGGGGGGGGGGGGGGGGGGGGGGGGGGGGGGGGGGGAAGAGGGAAGGGGAGGAGAAGGTGGTAAACTAATTACTTATTCAAAGACTATTACTGAGATAAATGTACCCCTACTTATCAAGCAGAACTAAATTAAAACACAGTCTCATTTATATACAGCAATAAAGTAAGCAAGGAAATAGTGAGAGGGTATTTAACAACTTTTAACAAGTTGCTTCGAAAACAAACAAGGTCAGAACTGCCATTAGTTCCAACAATGTCCCTGTGCTTTGACTGCAAAGTACTGTAAGGTTATTTTATTAATGGAAAAAGGAAAACCAAAATCTGAACCTTAGTACCCAAGCCAATTTACAAGTCACAGACAATAGAAGAAAAGAAAGACGCTGCTTTTTAATACCCGATGTATGTTTCTTCCAACTGACAGCAACAAGAATCGGTCCCACTGGCTTCTTTTTAAAGAGCTTTATAAGATCATGTAATATGAAAGCAGAAGAAGCCAATGAGTTGCGGTATCTTTAGATGTTACAGCTCCTGATAAATAAGAGTTACGTTTTAATCTTTTGTACTGATTTTTCCCCCTGGTACTTGGAACATTTAACACGTATCTAAAATTATTGGGTTTATTTTTTTAAGTAAAAAAACGAAGTAGCTATCACAGCAGCTAAATGTCCAGAAATTGCTCTCCTAAAAATGTCAGTATTCTATTATTTCTACAGAATCAAAAAGTTCATTCTTTGCAATAATTTAGCTTCTGTCCTGTAAAATACCACTATGTTTAATCTAGAATATTTACATACCAGCCACTGTTGTCCATAAACAAAAACATGATTTTTGGCAATATCAACTCGGTCCCACGCCAGTGTAAGGACAAGCTGGTCAAATGCAGAAGCATTTGTACCTAAATCAAACAAACAAAGAATGTACATTTATAATTTAAGTTGCTCATAAAATGAATCCTTATTTCACAAGTTTTCAAATTTTAAGGTGGGATATTACACATTAAGACACCCTAAAACTGTTTGAAACAAATATTTTTACCCCAAAGAAAACACACAAATAAATAATAAAAAATATATTATACAATACCATATATCCATGTCATAAGTAAGTAGCTGTAACAGAACAATTACTCACTTTGGAAAAAATTTAAACAAAAAATACATAAATATCACTCTACTATATAAACTTACATTTTCCCTCATATCACTAAAGTGCAATTTTGGGGTTATTAAATGCCCTTAAATTTAAAACCTCACCTTTCAGCAGTGCTGTAAGTATTGCAACATCAATATCTTGATGTTCATCTGACCCAATATGGAATACGGTAATCTGTTTTATAAAAAAAACAGCATAATACTGAAATAAGTATTCCATCTCACTTTTAAAAACAGTATCTCCTCTATATTTTGTAGCACAAGGGATAAGCCTCTCACCATAAAGAACATAAAAATCTAAAAATCAGTTTGAGTTTATGAGAACTTTGTTAGCTCATGTGTTTAAATACTGACACAAGATTGGGATTAGAGTATGGGATGCTACTACTTGCCCTGATTCAGAAAAATACTTAAATATGTACTTAAACCCATCCTATTCAGTAAAGCAGTTAAGCAGTTTTCAAAACACCACCCCATAAGCAAAATGCCTAAATCCCATTGACTTCAATAGGACTTTATGTTTGTGCTTAAAATTAAGAATGTACTCAATTATCCTGCTGATTAGGGAATACTTTCCTGAATCATGGTCACTAAGACTAAACATTTTACAGTAATACTGACCAAATAACATTAAAAAAATATTTCCGTTTTTGGGCCTCTCTGAAGCAACAATATACTACTTTACTTACAACTTCTTGGGTTCATTTTATATTGTAAAGTATCTTTTATTACACCATTTTGTGTTGATGAAAGAGAAGCTATCAAGCTTACACCGAACTCTTCTACACGTCTGGTTACAAAAACATCATTGATAATCAGCTGTAATCACAGTAAGCAGAATCACTTGATCAAAGGTAAGGAATATGAACAAGAAAATTGGAGTTTGACTTTTATTTGAGACCATTCTATCTTCTCTAGTTGTTCAGATTCCATCCCATAAAGATAAACCCTGATTGATATAAACAATCTGAGATGAATCTAAAATTAGATCTTACAAGTGCACATGCTTGAAATAAAAGGCTTCCTTTGCTGAAATCTACTTACAAGTTCTTTTTTTTTCATGCATTCCAGCAATGTCTGAAACAGATGAACTGCCTCACTCTGACCGAAGTTAAATGTCTTTTTGATGGTTGAAATGATGTCAGGTTCTGCTCCATCAGGAATATTTCTAAGATTACAAAAACAACCAAAAGCCCATATTGTTATACATGAACTTAAGCATGTCAATAAATATATTTCAAATGGTCTAAGACATTCCTATCCAAAAGCTCTGGGTACAAGTAGGAGCTTTACCAATATAATTATAACAATTGTCCAAAACTAAAGTAAGTCCCCCTTCTTCCTAAGGGCCATACAAACTAGGACTTTTCCCACAATCTCCGAAACCAGCTGAGCACCTCCACCACCCAATAACCTCCAGTAAAATCCTAAGAGAACAGCTAGGCTGCATAGCATGACCGGATGATAAAATCTGGGCTTTGGCAGATCAACAGGACCAAAGTGAACTCAAAAATCGAACTCCCTCTCTCCGAGTATGTCCTGCCTCCTATCTCCTTCACAATTAAATCTAGCGGGCTCTAGCTTTAGCACCTCAGCTCATCTCTACTGCCTCAGAATCACAATAGAAAAGGCAGTCTCTGACAAAGCATTAAATATGTAGGGTCCTATTTATGTATACCTGAAAACTAACTGGAAGCCAGTGAGGCTCATGGAACACAAATGCATTGCGTTTCCTGTATGGAACATCACTTCACAAGTAGGCAACCACATCCCACACCATCAGAATAGTCGTAAGGTGACATTTGTTTTCAAACAAACAGTTTATACAGAATCATTTCCTCTCTCTCTTCAGTCAAGCTCTTATTATACATACAGCTCGTTAAATGAAACGGTCTGACAGCTAAAATACTTTCAAGTGTATTTTCATGTAGCTTGGTAACATAGTGAGACTACATTAGTCTTGTGTCTCTGAGAATTCTGGGTCAGTTCTGATTTCAGTCACAAGCAAAAACGAGTTTGGGGACTTCATCCTACTGTCCCCTTGGAAGCATTACAAAAGCACCACACAGTTTACAAAATCTGGCATGATTGGCAGTCTGCTCAGGAGGAAGCAAAACAGTGTGGCAGCTCAGAATTGAGGTTTACTGGTACAGCTGTATGGGAAGTTTGGACAGAATGTATGATTGAAGTTATTGCTTGTAACCTCTGACTTTCATGAACACGAGGCTCCTACACAAGTTTGTTAATGGAAAGTGCTCTCAAACAAGTCTAGCACTGTTAGTCAAAGTGTTAATCATATGTAGGCTTACCCTCCCTCTTCTGTTTGCTTATGAACATATGCCAGTATGTCTGCAGCTCTCCCAGTTCCCTCACATATTACTACTGGCACAGGAGGACTTTCTTGAAGGTATTCCAAAACTGTGAGAATAACATTGGGACCACCTTCAAATATCAGTGCTACCACAGGGACACCCTGGCCAATTCCTACAAAAAGGTAAAAAACATCAAATAATTATTGAAGCCAAAAGTAATCTTCCTTTTAAAAAAATATTTCATGTTCTTTGATCCAAGCTTTACCAATATGCTGTGATACAAGCTTTTCCAAGTTTACTTCAGGTCAACAAGTAACATGAAAAAGTTACTATATCTCACATAAAATTGCTTTGCTACAGCAGTTGAGATCATTATGATATTTGTATGTGAATATACAGCCAACAAATTACACGGTGCATGAACACATCATATTAACGCCCACAGTCTTGCCTCACAGTATATTACACACCACTTGTTAAAGCAATAACTTTAGAAAATTAACCATAATCCTTTTCTGCATAACAAAAGCACATTGTCACTATGAAAAAACTGCATATTTTGTAACAAGCTAATTTTTAAAAGACTAGTAACATGAGTACAGGCACTATGTTTTTAATAAAGTACGGATTGTTTTGTCATTATATTATATATAAGGAATATGGCATGATGTAAAAACTGTCTGGAATTCGTCAGAGAGGGAAAGATGTCAAAAACCAGAACAACATTTTCAGGGCCTTCAAGTACATTCTTATCAGTAATGGTTCCATCACCAATGGTGCAGATCAGTCTTCACGTGACTAAGGATTATGAGTAGGGCTTCGAGTCTGTCACGGAAGTCACAGATGACATGACTTTCCGAGACCTCCATGACTTCTGCACCTAAGATTTAGTCAGGAGTATTTATAGTACAAGTCATAGACAGGTCAGGGGCCATGAATTTTTGTTTATTGCCCGTGACCTGTCCATGACTTTTACTAAAAATACCCATAACTAAATCTTAGCCTTAATTATGAGGCACTAACTACAGAAATATTCTTAAAGGACAGATACCCTTATGTTAATCTAATACAGGAGAGTGCAGATCAGTGCAAAATGCCTGGGCTTCCTTCCCCCAAATGGCAGTGACCCTTAATTCAAATTTCCCAGTCATCCCCTACCATGAAACTACAAGTGATCAACTTCAGAGGAGATGGCTAATCAGATCAGTGAGGGCTACCAGTACTTGTGGGGCAAGACATACGACCTAGTCACTCCAAAGCCTTAAGTGATACATCCTGGCTTGATCTAGTGATGCTACACTGCCAATTCTAGAACTGGCTGGTGGCTAGTGCCAGCCCCAGAGGGCCATGAAAGAAGCCTCCTAGCTGCAGCAGGCTCAGTAAGAATCCATAAGCAGTGCCCAGGGTTAAAGGCAGCAGCTGAAGTGATGTCCAGAAAGGCCAAGACATGGATTTTGCATGGGCAACTGGGTTCCTGAAAGTGGCTTAAATTCAGGGCTTGTTTACACACACAAGTTGCACCAGTTTAACTTAGATCAGTTTAAAAACCAGTTTTGGTAAACTGATGCGTATTCTTGTGTGGGGACATAGTTTAAAACTGGTGCACCTTTAAGTTTTGCTTGCACCTTTAAGTTTCCTTCAAGAGGGATCTTGTGTCCACCTTGGTTCAGTTAGATCAATTTATCAGACAAAGTAATAGCTGTGAAGTAGGATACATTTTTAGGAAAAGTTAAAGAGGGGAGCTTAGCCTCAGGTGTTTCATTATACATGGAACTGGCGACAGCACCACCTATTGGGGGCTTATAATGGGAATTGTTGGGCAACCTTGTTTGCAGTTGCTTACACCTTTGCCTAACTTCAACTGTTTGGGCTAAAATGTTCTATGCCAGGTGTCCACCTCAGAATGATGATTGGGAGGGTGGGAAGAGAAGAGGGTATTTCAGCCAAAAGAGTTCAGCCATTTCTAACAGCCTTTTCTTTAAGAAGCTTTAACGTCCCCATACTTTAGAAGCAGACTTTAAATTTTGCACGGATGGGCTTTGTGTGTGACGGTGTGTTTCTAATTTTCTGGATGTATGACTTGAGATTCTGCAATCTGATTTGCAGAAGCAGGGCACTCACAACTACAAGTGAAATCAGTGGGGATTGTGCTTTCAACATATAAAGTACAGTATAATGCTATGTATTCCGAAAAATCAGGTCTTAAATGCCTCAAACTGGACACCAAAAATTAGCAGTTTGTTACAGATTTGGAAATATTTTAATTTATGAATACTGTATGTTGACCTAGCTATTGGGATGTTTACTATATGAATACAGTAGAACCTCAGAGTTATGAACACCAGAGTTTCGAACTGACCAGTCAACAACACACCTCATTTGGAACCAGAAGCACGCAATCAGGCAGCAGCAGAGAGGAAAAAAAAAAAGCAAATGCAGTACAGTACTGTGTTAAACATAAACTACTAAAAAATAAAGGGAAAGCAGCATTTTTCTTCTGCATACTTAAGTGTCAAAGCTGTATTAAGTCAATGTTCAGTTGTAAACTTTTGAAAGAACAATGTTTTGTTCAGAGTTACGAACAACCTCCATTCCCGAGGTATTTGTAACTGAGGTTCTACTTTATGTTGGTTTAGTTTAAAACGGAGCTGTCAGGAAAAAACATGCAGGAAAGAGACATTACAGTAGTAAGGCAACCTGGATTCTGACATTTCCTTATTTGTGAGAGCTTCACTTCACAACCTTAATAATGTGGGGGTTTTTTAAACCATAGTTTGTGTGCATGTAATATTTTTTAATAGAACAGAGCAACATTAGTCATTGCCAGGACATTATGATCACTTACTTGCATGGATCCGCTGCAAACTGATATTTTTTTCCAGTTCTCTTCGCAAGTTAACTTCTGCTCCATACTTTCCAACTGTTCCATCATCCACCAGTATGAAATGGGAATGGAGATTATTTAGGACATTTAGTTTACTTAGAGGGTTTAACAGAGTTTGATATGGAGCAACAACCTAAAAAACAACATACAACAGGCATGATTTGCCAAGTGCCAGACTGATCACCACAATTTTAGCTATTTGGTCTGGTTAAAAGTAAAAGGGACACCACTGAAAGCCAGCAGACCTAAAATGATACCTGCCAGCACACATGTCTTCACCCAGCAGCTCTGCCTATAGGCTGCATTCTTGCAGGAAAGTGGGTTACTGTACAACACAATAATTCTTCTCTAAAGTGCTATAGAGAGGCCTCTAGCAAATTAAAATCCTGACTGCAGAAAAGAACAAAACAGACAGCAAAAAGTATATGCCTGAATCCATGAAGACATCTACCAAGCTCTCTATGTTATAGCTGCAGACAAATTGAAATATCATTTTCAGAGTTGAGTCTCAAGATGTAGGAGGACAATTTTAAAAAGTAGTTTACACAATGTCTGACTTTCCACTTAAAGTTACAATAGTGCAGTGGTGATTATGCAGTTACGAAGGGGGAGAAAGAACTTTCATTCTGCGTAACATTCTCCATCCTGCTAAAACTCTACTCAGGCAATGGAGGGGGTGGAGAGCTCTAATCAGGGAGTGGCTCCCTCTCTGAATCCTGAGCTGCATGGCCCTGGCCCAAGCTAGAGCTGCAAGGAACTAGTTTATGCCAGGGAGAGGATCAGGCAAAGGGGTGCTCTGCTTTGCTGTGTCCATTCCCCACCTTGCTCCCTGAATCCTGCACCAAGTGTGAGGTGGGCAGCTAGCACAGGAGGCAGAAGAGCCACCTCTGCCAGTAGAGAGTTCCCCCTCGTGGAAAGGGCTGGCCATTGCCACTGGCCATTTCCCACTGCTTTAAGTCCACTTTGCTCCCTAATTAAAAGAATGGAGAGTCCAACCCTAAATCCCTAGATACTTGAAAAAAACCCCGAAAGAGTTTAGGAAGACACGTTTAATTTACTTTCTATGGGACTTGTGCTCTTATATCTCTTTGCTACTTTTGAAGATCTCCCCACTACAGTATTGTCAGGTTTTGTAGCTTTTTGGAAACTTTTCCATAGACCTATAATTTCTTATGCTTGTTCTCAGATCACAGAGTAAGTTTTCTGGAAATTCTGTGGCTACTCTAACCTGCTCTTTGGGGCCATACAAGTGTACAACAGTCTACTCTATTGAATTAGCGTTGCGTAATTTTTACAGCAGTACTCCTCTGTAAATCACAACAGATGTCCCTATATCTCCCAGAGTAAAGATAGAAGTACCCCAGTATCACAAAAGGCAGTGAGACCACAAACCTGAGCAGATTATTAAAACACAAATACAAGAGATCATGGGTTAAAAGTTATTTCAACTGGATAAGCCCATTCTTACATCTCTTCCAACAAGGTCATTTCTGTTTTCAATCACTCCCCATGGAGCTATCCCAATAGTGCAAATCTTTCGAGATGATCTGGAAGCATGTTCTCTCAGGGCATCACCAACATGTTTTGCAACACCTGTTCATACACAAGAAAACATTCTGTATATTGAAACTACATCCTATTAGCATTAACCTCCGGTGCCACAAGTACTCCTGTTCTTTTTGCGGATACAGACTAACACGGCTGCTACTCTGAAACCACCCAATTACTGTGAAGATTAGAGAACTCATTTAGTTGACAGCATAAAGGAAGACCTACTGTGCACAAAACATACATTAACAGTAACAGAGTACTGAGAATTTCTAATAACTTTACAACATATATGCCAGACAGTCTTCTACACTGACAAGACAAATCGCACTATAGTACTGCATATTTTGAAGCAACATACACTTTTCACATAATTTACATGTTCTATATTATTACATAATATCACAAGATTTAAGTTCATATGCTCAAGATAAAATTCATAAACATTCATTTGTTTAATTGTAAAGTCAGTCAAACTTTAGACAGTATTTTAGAGATACAAATATTTTGTTCCTCCGACTAGACAGTCATTCTGCTTACCTTTATTTAAGAACTAGAATGTGGGTAAACTGTGCACATGTGTCTGTACTGTTATTTGAAGGTTTATATTATATAAAATTTATACTTTATTTATTTACCTGTGTTCACTCCTCCAGTTATAATCCAGGCACCTGTTGTTACTGCAGCTTTAATAAGACCTTTGCCAAGCAATTGTTTGATGCGTGGATGAAGTTCAAATTTCTGCATCCCCCCATGTACAGAGATAACAAGTCTGGGCAGCTCCATTTGCCATTCTTTAAGAAGAAGTTGTAGAATGGCTTCAGGCTTAGTGTCATATGACAATCGCACATACTAAGACAAAAAAAAAAAGTCGTGAGGGTTAGTAGGTTCCTATAATAAACCATTACATAATTGATAAGGAAGATCCATGAGAAGAAATACTATTGAATCCTGAGCTACAGAAAAATATGCATCTGTCATACTTTATGAACAATGGTATTATAAGACCTGGTACAAGTATTTGCAGGGTCTCCAAAAATTCAAGTAGACAATGGCAATAAGATTTTGAAGCTCTGACGAAGGCTGTAGGTAGGTTACATGTAGGCCCATCACAATAACACTGTGTTCTACAAAACTTGTGTGACAATTTCATGAGCATTTCTAAATTTGAGGATATTAATGAAAATCTAGAATATTGCCAAAATATGAGCAGTTCAATTGCTGAGGCTGAATGTATTTTCTGTCTGTATATCCCATGTAAAAAGATATTCCAATTGTGAAAAAAACATACAACCATTCCCCCTCCCCCCCCATTACGCCCACGTCCTCCAGAGAGGAGGTGGGGGTAATGGAGTTAAGAATGATGCTACATCCCTAACATAGGCCATACAGGGAAGAGGGAGCAAATGGGCAGAAGTGAAACCTTACTCAGACTAGTTCCCAGTGGGCAGGGGTCCACACTAACACCACCATCACCACAATTGGTACTAATTAGTTGGCAGTCTCAGCAGAGGTGCCAAATAACGAAAGGACATGGAGACTGAACTATTTTTTCACTCCTAGAAGTGGTTCCTCCAGGACAGGGTTGAGGTACACTGCAAGCCAGGGAGAGGGAAACTTGCAGTGCTGTTATCCATGCTGTGGCTGTTTCTGTGGGTAAATGGAGTACTTCAGTCTCCATGACTTTCAATCCAGCACAAGCATTAACAGAAGAAATTTAGCAGAGGTTAATCAGACCTTTCACAAAAAGGTTATAGTCAGAGAAAAATATGGTCTTTCTAGTAACCAACGTCTGTGCACTCAGACTTTTCTTTTTTAAAGTTTCAGTTTACTTTGAGACTGTTAGCAGATTTGAGACCTCATTAGCAGATTTGTTCAAAGGTTTGTTAAACAAAAACAAGCATCTTTCCCACTAACCCACAACTCCAAGTAGAGGTCACTTTTATGGCACAGTTTGAAAAGTGTTTAAGGCTTTAGAATGGATGTGTTACAAAAATGTAACTATGATAGTGAGTGGCACAACTATAAGTAAATCAGATTTTCATTATGATTTACACAATTGGGAAGGGTGACATGAACTAGGGACCTCACTTTCGTGAGTGAGATTTCACACACGAAAGGTTCAGACTATATAACAACGTTTGTTTGTTTTTTTTCTAAACCTACCAGCCTCTGCTTATTTGCAGTGAAGACTTCACATGAAGCTAGCCAGCCTTTTGGTAAATCACATGGGTTGTCTTTGGTTTAAAAATTACTGACTAGAGAGTAGTCCCCAAACTGTGGGGCATGCCCCCCTTTGGGGGGCGTGGAAGAACATCCAGGGTGTGCATCCAGTAGGGACTGGGCCAGCCCCCACGGGCGGCAGGGAGAGAGTGCCACCCAGCTCCGCTCTGCCTCCAGCCCAGCTCCGGCCCCAGCTGCAGCTCCACTCCAGCCCCAGCCACAACTCCACTCCGCCCCCCAGCCCAGCTCTGCCCTCATTCCCTCTCCTTCCCCAGGCCAGCTCCGCCTCTAGCCCCAGCTCCTTCCCCACCCCCAGTTCTGCAGTCAGCCCAAGCTCCTCTGCTGAGCCAACTGTGCAGTAATGGAGATGGGGCACAGACTGATTCCATTACTGGTAAGGGGGGGGTGGAGGGGACGACAGGAAAAGTTTGGACACCACTGGACTAAAGAGAAGTCAAAATTTGGGATAATAGGACTCCTATAGTAGGGAGGCTACTATCTCACAACACAGGTATAGGCATTTCATCTTCTTGCCAAACCTTTCATTTCAAGATTTAAATGGAGTATCCAAACATCTTTGCCAATGGGTCAAGGGAAGGGGAAAAAGTCTTTTGTACATACCTTTGCTCTGCACGAATGAGAGCCACCTTGAAAGTTAATGACACCATAAGCATCAGTTGAACTCTGTTCTGTGTGTTTTTCCACTGACCATTCTTCTATTTCTTGATTAAAATTTTCACCCAGTTTGACATCTGTATATTTCATGGCAAGACTTGCAGTAAAGCAAGCATGTTGCCTGACCAAGCGACCACAGCAGCACCTGCACAAGATTATACATTACATTTTATTTTTACATTTGTAGTCATTAATCTCATTGTACTTGGATGCATGGAGTAATTAAAGGGGACAAATCTTTTTACAGCAGTCTCAGCGGAAAAAAGTTAGAATTTCCACGCCTATAAATGAACTATCTGAACCTCAGTTACACCTTTCTAGGGTTATGTCTACATTAGCACGTTTGTCGGTAAAACTTTTGTTGATAGGAGTTTGAAAAAAGCACCCCCCGACCAACAAACGTTTAATCGACAGAAGCGCCATTGTGAACAGTGCTAGGTCGGCGGGACAGCATCTCCCACTGACATAGGTACCGTTTGGGGTGGTTTAATTATGCTCGCAGGAGAGCTCTCTCCCGCCAGCATACAGCCGCTACACAGGAGACCTTACAGTGGCACAGCTGCAGCGGTACAGCTGTGCCGCTATAAGGTCTGTAGTGTAGAATGATAAAGTATAGGAAAACCTTTGGATGAGTAACTCCCATCAAAAGACTGGCAGGCTGATGTAATCAAACCTGGCAAGAGATTTTGGCACTTAGCACTAATTCTCCACCTATTTTCTTTAGCTTTCCAAAGACAAAAGTTCCCATAACATTCAGAGCAAAGTTATACAGATGATTCATAATTATGTCAAATACTGATGGCTCTTATTCAAAGCTAAAAAGTGCAGTGAATTGGAAGCCAAAACACATTAAGAGTAGCCAGCAGACTAGCAGTGTCCAGAAAGGTTTGATTATTTAAGTTACTTTTTCCTAAATATTATAGGTAGGGCTGGTAGCACTGCCTATTATTAAGGTTGCCCAACACTTTCCATTATAAGACCCTGTTTCCAGTTGCCTATATTTTTGCCACATTAACCATTTGGACTGAAATTTTACATGCCAGCTGAAAGATTCAGCCAAAATGACTCAGCCATTTCCAATAATGACCCCATGCCGAGGGCAGTGCTTGGACTTTGTTCAGGCTTGGGAGCATCAAACACACATGAATCAATGTTTAGATCCCCACAGCAGTCTGGTGAGTATCCAAGAGGGTGGGGCTTTACCAAGTGTGTGACAGGTAGTGAAGAGACAGATTGGATGAAGGGCCTGGAAAGGGAGACGAAAGATATTGGATGGAAGCTGGGAGAGGTGGTTGAAAGGGACAGGACAAAAAAAGGCTATCCCCACTAAAGCACACTCCCCTCCAACGCCTGAAATGGAACCCCAAACCCCCAAGTCTCAGCATTCCTCTGCTGCCAGGAAATAGCTGTGAAACCCAATGGCAAAGTGTGTGTCTCATCCCCCTCTAGGGCTCGTCGGCAGAGAACGACAACCAACTACTGCTCTCTGTTACTATGTTAACTCAAATGGCAGAGTTCTGTGCTGTGGAACCAAAAGCTCCAAACCTGTTGATGAAACTTCAGTGTCAATATAATACCACATCCTGGAATTTGTTTTTTTAAGTTCACTTTTATCAAAACCTAGGCAATTACACACAAAAAACTATGTTAAAAGAACATTGTTAAGGTTGCAAAGTCAAGCATTCAACAGTTAGAAAATGCCAGAAATAAAGGTTGCCTTGTGTGCAGGGCCATCCCTAGGGGGGTCCGGGGCAGAAGTGACAGATGTGTCTCCTCTGGGACCGACCACGCAGGCCAATCGCACCGGCCTGCAGGGCCTCCCAAAGCGCGTGGCCTGGAGCGGTTGCCCCGATTCGCCTACCCAAGGGACAGCTCTGCTTGTATGTATGCATTATGATAGAGTCTTTAATTATGTAATCACATGCTTTTTTTTTCTTCCACATGATCCCTGCCTCATTCAGTGCACAGGATAGACCTGCTCTGGGAATGAACCAGATTGTGTAATGAAAGAGACTGTTGTCTTTAGGACCCTTACCTTATTTGTGGCAGAAGTTGAACGAGGCAGGAGATGGCAGGAAGACAGAGGATGGCCTCAAGGTTAAGGCAATTGAATGCTGCCCTGGCAAACTGGATTCTATCCCTGCCTCTTTCACAGTGTTCTTATGTGATGCTATTCAAGTCGCTTGAACAAAACTTTTCATGGGTGGCTACTAATGGCGTGTTCCTCATTTTCTGGGTACTTGATTTGATACCCTCAGATCTAATCTGCGGAAGTGCTGAGCACTCACAGCTGCAACTGAAGTCAATAGGGTTTGTGCTTTCAATGTACACTGCTATGTAATGGTAAGTACTCTGAACCAAAAAAAATAAAAAAATTCAGGTCCTAGTCATCTCAACTTTGTCACCCAGAATTAGTGAAAGCTTTTGACCTTGTTCTCTGTGTCTCAGCTCCCCCACTGAAAATGGAACCACCACCACCTGACCTCACAGGGGGGTTGCAAAAAGAAATTAATACTTTTGAAGCACTCAGACACTGTAGTGATGAGCACCATAGAAGGGCCCATGAGGAAATTAATAATTCTGTTCTCAGAGAAGGGTTTGAATAGCATGTAGTAACATAAGAACAGTCATACTGGGTCAGACGAAAGATCCATCTAGCGCAGTATCCTGTCTTCCGACAATGGCCGATGCCAGGTGCCCCACAGGGAATGACAGAACAGGTAATCATCAAGTGATCCATCCCGTCGCCCATTCCCAGCTTTTGAAAAACAGAGGCTAGGGACACCATCCCTGTCCATCCAGGCTAATAACCATTGATGGACCTATCCTCCATGAACTTATCTAGTTCTTTTTTGAACCCTGTTATAGTCTTGGCCTTCACAACATCCTCTGGCAAGAAGTTCCACAGGTTGACTGTACGGTGTGTGGAAAAAATACTTCCTTTTGTTTGTTTTAAACCTGCTGCCTATTAATTTTATTTGGTGACCCCTAGTTCTTGTGTTATGAGAAGGAGTAAATAACACTTCCTTATTTACTTTCTCCACACCAGTCATGATTTTATAGACCTTAATCATATCCCCCCTTAGTTGTCTCTTTTCCAAGCTGAAAAGTCACAGTCTTATTAATCTCTACTCACATGGCAGCAGTTTCATATCCCTAATAATTTTTGTTGCCCTTTTCTGAACCTTTTCCAATTCCAATATAATATAACATATAATATAATATAATAGTAAAGAGGGTTGAGGCCACATGTTGAGCAACAAAGATTGAACAAAATATCGAATAGCTGCTCATAAAGTGAGCACAATCAACTCTGTACACTGAATGAGAAAGGGAAAAAATAAATAATATGATCATGTAATTAAAGACTGCATCATAATACATATGCATATAGTGGCTTTAATTCTGGTATTCCCTAACCGTTGAGGGTTTGACTTTCCAACCTTAATCATGTTTTTAATGTAATTTTATACAATAACTACCCCATAGTTAGGGCCCTACCAAATTCACGCTCCATTTTGGTCAATTTCATGGTCATAGGATTTTAAAAAATAATAAATTTCATGATTTCAGCTATTTAAAACTGAAATTTCATGGTGTTGTATTTGTAAGGGTCCTGACCCAAAAAGGAGTTGTGGGGGGGGGTCACAAGGTACGAGGGGCTGCGGTACTGCTACCCTTACTTCTGCGCTGTTGCTGACGTTGGCGCTGCTTTCAGAGCTGGGCAGCTGGAGAGCGGCAGCTGCTGGCTGGGATGCCAGCTCTGAAGGCAGAGCCACTGCCAGCAGCAGTGCAGAAGTAAGGATGGCAAGGTATGGCATTGCCACCCTTACTTCTGCACTGCTGCCTGCAGAGCTGGGCCCTCAGTCAGCAGCTGTCACTCTCCAGCCACCCCCCTCTGATGGCAGCAACGCAGAAGTAATGGTGGCAATACCGCGGCCCCCCTAAAATAACCTTGCGACCCCCCTGCACATCCCTTTTGGGTCAGGATCCTCAGTTTAAGAAACGCTGGTCTCCCCCCCTTAAATATGTGTAGTATAGGGTAAAAGCACACAAAAGGCCAGACTTCATGGGGGGAGACCAGATTTCACAGTCCGTGATGCGTTTTTCATGGCCGTGAATTTGGTAGGGCCCTACCCATAGTGCATACAGCTTCCATATAATTCTGTATATTTTACACAATCTTCTATTTCTAGTCTTTTGCTGGCTATTTTGTAATATTAAAATTCTTTTAAAAATGTTAAATATTTATTCAGAGACTTATTGTAACAAGCCAAAGTCATAATAATTATCACTAAAAATAAAGAGTTCCTTACCTGACAAGTTGTTGACAAATCTGACATCCTGGAAGGCATCTATGAAAAAGAATACACAGGTAAACACAAGTTTAACATTTTTTGTACACTTCATATGTATACAGAACAAAGATTATTGAACAAAAAAATAGATCTATAATGATACAGAAAATGTGTACCTAACCTTTCACCAAATATATACGTTTCAAGCTTTTCTTCATTTATTTCTCCGATTAACATTAATATAGTAAAGCATGGCAACACAAGGATGGTTAGCACAAAAAATATATATGCTCCGCATCTATTTGTTAAGCTACAAAGGTCAACTTCCATTCAAAAAGTTTCTACCTGCACTCATTGAAACAATTATAAACAAACTGAGACCGTGTCTACATTACACAGTTTTGTCGACAAAACAGTTGAGGTACACACAACAATGCTCCTCTGCTGATTTAACTCTCCTGCTACGCTGACATAATAAAACCACCTTGATGAGCCGCATAAAGCTTTTTGCAACAAAGTTAGAGCAACACAGTGTCGGTGTAGACCAGGGGAGGGCAAAACTTTCAATCCGGCCCATGGGATTGCCAGCCCTGTGGCGCAGCGGGACTAAGGCAGGCTCCCTGCCTGCCCAGGCCCCGCACCGCTCCCAGAAGCATCTGGCACCACGTCCCTGTGGCCCCTGGGAGATGAAAAGAGGCAGAGAGCTCCGTGCGCTGCCCTTGCCTGCAGGCATCGCCCCCCACAGCTCCCATTGGCTGGGAACGGGGAACCTCGGCCAATGGGAGCTTTGGGAGTGGTACGCACAGGTGAGGACAGCACGCGGCGGAGCCTCCTGCCCCACCTCACCCCACACCCAGGAGCCACTGCTGGACAAGCTGGCCACTTCCGGGAGCAGCACGGGGCCAGGTCAGGCAGGGAGCTTGCCTTAGCCCAGGGGTCGGCAACCTACGGCATGCGTGCCAAAGGTGGCACGCGAGCAAATTTTTAATGGCACGCCGAGGTCCCGGCCACCAGCCCCTCTCAGCCCACCGCCAGCATGGGAATCCCAGGCTGGCGACGGGCTGAGCAGGCCGGCGGCTGAGACCCCGGCTGGCAAGGGGCCAGCAGCCGGAACCGAAACCCAGCCGGAACACAGAGCCGGCCGATGCTGGGGCGCTCTGCTGCGGGTGGAGGCGCAGCGTGTGGTGCGCTCCCAGCTGGGGGGGCTTGCTGGCTGCCGGAACTCTCCTGCAGGCTGGCGCTGGCGGCCCCGTGCGCTGGACGAAGCAGCAGGCAGTCAGGCAAGTGAAAGGGGCCGGCGGGAGGCGCGGTGGAGGTGTCCGCGTCCCAGCCTGTCCTACTGCCCCTCTCGCGCCACTGTGGCTGGACACCAGGGCACTGCAGGCACGTGCCGCCCCTGGGGGGAAGGGAGCGGCAGGCCAGGGGGTCTTCTGCAGGGCCGGCTCCAAGTTTTTTGCTGCCCCAAGCAGCAAAAAAAAAAAAAAAAAAAAAAAAAAAAAAGCCGCGTTCGCGATCTGTGGCAGCTTTGCCGCCGCCGCCTCAGTCTTCAGCGGCAATTCGGCAGCTGGTCCTTCGCTCCGAGAGGGAGTGAGGGGCCGGACGTGCCCCCCCTCTCCGTTGGCCACCCCAAGCACCTGCTTGCTGGGCTGGTGCCTGGAGCCGGCCCTGGTTTTCTGCCGCCGCCACCCCCCATTTGCCTGTAGATGCAGTGCCCCTACACAGCTGGCACACAGCTCCCTTGGCAGGAACAGTGTGGGGCAGGGACCCATCCAGGTAACCCAGCCGCAACCGGGACTGTCCCAGGTCAGCCCCAAGTGCCCCTCCCCCCGGGACTTCCCCCTACACTCCCCAACCTCCTGCCCTGAGCCCCTCACGCCACCCAATCCTGACTCCTACACCCCCCATGCTCCCAGCCCTGACTCCTGCACCATCCACGAAGCTCTGTCCCTCTCCATGAACTGTTTGCTACTGACCTCCACATCCCTGTTAGCCAAACAGGGCCCGTTTCCCCCCGGTGCTTACCTAATTACACCAAGGAGGCACGGAGAGGCAAGAAGACGGGTACCAATACCTTTATTGATCGGTCAGTTGAGCGGGTGCTCTCATCGGCTAATGCCAGAAGAGAGACACACCTTACATGGCCGGACCGGCCCTTTTTATAANCCCTCTGCACTCCGCTGCCACCCTGGAGCCGCTCGAGGTAAGCGGCGTCGGGCCGGAGCCCGCACCCCAACCCTCTGCCACGAGCCCCCTCCTGCACCCCAACCCCCTGCCGCACCCCAACCCCCTGCCCCAGCCTTACATTCATATGGCCCTGCGTACAATTTCTCCACCGAGATGTGGCCCTTGTCCCTGCCAGCAGGTATATGGGATCTTGGGGAGCAATTACCACACAGGTGGGGTGCAAAATAAACTTTATTAAGAAAATACAAAAACAGGGAAAATTCAATAGTGAGGGGTATGGGGTTTGTTAAGGTAGTCAATTGGGGAGGGGTTTCTTTTAGTAACTAGGATAGGGGGTTTCAATAGTGGGGTACAATACAGTGGGGCACAATACAGTTGGTAACCAATTAACACTGAAGTATAAATGTAACAGGTANCTAAGTGGCCTCTAGGAGGTGTCCTAAAATGCCCATCATGACTGCTCTGCTAAGCAGTTTCTATTCTGCTGCCCTGCAGATAGGTACACAGGCATGCACCCCTCCCCCTTTAAAGCCCTAGGAATTTTTGAAATTCCACTTCCTGTTTGCTCAGCTTGGACAGCTCACATCGCATCTTCCCAGCTGATCATGCCAGCTTTCCACAGCAAACAGGCTCCCATGTGGAGTACGCCAGAGTTGCTGGATCTGTTGGGTCTGTGGGGAGAGGAGGCTGTGCAGTTGCAGCTCGTAGGAACTTTGACACCTACAAGCAGATTGCTCGTGGCATGGATGAGAAGGGGCACAAAAGGGACATGTTGCAGTGCTGTGCTAAGATAACAGAGCTGAGACAGGCTACCAGAAGGCAAAGGAGGCCAACTGTCACTCTGGTGTAGCACCAAAAATACGCCGCTTCTACAAGGAGCTATATGCTATCCTCAGTGGTGACCCCATCTCCACTGCCAAGAGCCCTGTGGATACTTCGGGGGACTGAAGGCAGTGCCCAGCAGAGTCAACCCCAAGAACAAAGTGGTGGATGAGGAGGGTGAATTGGAGGAGGATGTGCGACAGGCAACAGGCTCGTCTGGTGGTGTAGCAAGCCAGGACCTCTTTCTGACTCAGGAGGGGTCTAGCCAGTCCCAGAAGCAGTCCGGCAAAGGCGTGCCTGAAGCAGGAGAGGGGAGCTCCAGTAAGTACTCATTTTTCTTTGATAATGCATGGTTACATGAGGTAGAGGTGTCTTTTATTTTGTTACATGGTGCATGTGGGAGAAGGGATCAAAATTAACACTACTAGGTACTATTTGCATCTGCTTCGCATTTCCCTGTGCAGCTACATAATGGGGGCCCTGTGGAAAAGTTTGTTAATGCACACCGAGATCTCCTAAGAATCCTCCATAGAGAGCTCTAGGAAACTTTCCTGCAGATACTCAGCAATCCTCTGCCGAAGGTTCCTTGGCAGAGCTGCTTTGTTTCTTTCTCCGTCGTGGGAAATTTTGGCGCGCCAATCAGCAATTACTTCTGGAGGAATCAAAGCATCACACAGGCGAGCAGTATATGGTACCGATCTGAAGTGACACATATGTAGGAGATGCACCCTCGCATCTTCAGTTACCCTCAATAGTATGATTTCAGCTTCCATCGCCCCCCACCTGTGGAAAACGGTGCTAGTATTCAGAATAATGTCTCAGGACACTTGTACTGATCCCCTTCTGAAACCACCCAGACCCTTTGTCCTGTCTTGCACCTTCTTCCCCCCCCCACACCCAGGCCAAACTCACCATGTTTAGTGCTCTGACCGTGCTGTGTGCTTAATAAGGGAAAGTGAGAAAGAGGTATATGTAACTTTTATGATTTAAGACTGAGTGCACATACAATAATTACTCTATGTATTGTTTCTTTTGCTTCTGCAGATGTGCCCTTTAGGGCCAGCTCCTACAAACCAGCGGAGCACCTCCATCAGATAAGGAGGTGAATGAGGAAGAGTAAGGAGGACATGTTTCAGGAATTGCTGCAATCATCAGATCAGGCCAATAGCAAGCACAGACCGTTGAGATAGACAAATGAGAAACTAGAGGAGAAGAGAGAGTCAAGAGTGGGTAATAAAGTTCATGGAGGATCAAACAGAGATCCTGAGGTCCCTGAGTGCTCTGCAGGCAGAACACATGAGTGCTTGACTCCCCCTTACTCCTTGGGGAATTCTGCATCACTGAGCGTGCGCAGAATTAATGTCCCCCGCAGATTTCTTTGCTTCCCCACAGAAAAATGACTTCTGACCGGAAGCGAAGGGAAGGCACAAGAGCGGTCATGTACACCTCCCTGACAGCACAGGCAGGTTGGTTCGGGTGCCTGGAGCAGCTGGCAGAGACGTAAATGAGATGGTGATGGGCAGTCATGCATGTGTGTGAGAGAGAGAGAGAGAGAGAAGCTCTGTCCCTCTCGCTTGCTATTGCAGCATGCTTGGCGTGGAGGGGCAGGGCTTTGGGGTGTTTCTGAAGAGGTAGGCTTTGGGCAGGCTCTGTCCCCTCAGTTAGAGCAAAATGTAGCAGCCTGCCTGCTTAGTAATTGTTCCCATTGTCTTTGTAAATTCCTCCAGGAGTGTAAAACAGGTGTAAAACTTTTAAGGCTCCTTTATATTGCCAGAGTTGTGTACTGTAAAGGACATGTGGCCTTATAAATGCTAAGGTTACTTTAGTGATTAGAACTGATCTAAATTTTTGGACTGAAAAAATTTCCTATCAAAATGTGCTCCATGAACTGTTTGCTACTGACCTTTCTGGAGATGGTCAGTAGCCAATATAAATTATGGGTTTGATTCCCCAGCTTCACTTGCCTATGATGTAACACTGAGCATATGACTGCATATATTTGTTGACTAATAATTAGAAATAAAGGGTGAAACCTAGCTACATTACTATAAGGCAAAGCGGGTTGGGGATTTCCTCCAATGCTTCCCACTCCCATTCTCCATCCACTGTATTGTAGTTTAAATAAATCACCAAAAAAACTGAAACCAGCGTGATTATATTGTGTTAGTTTGACAAATAAAACATGCGGAATTTTGCAGATTTGCACAGAATTTTTAGGCGCAGAATTCCCCCAGGAATATCCTCCTGCAGCCCGTACAGAACTGTATTCCTTGCCCTCCCCAAACTCCCCACATACATTCCTCTCGCATTCCTGACCTGTAGCAGTACCCCTTACACTCCACTGCAAGCGACATTTTCCATAATGACAGCTAGCCTTTCTGAAGTGAGGATCTCACAGCTACGTGTGAGTGCTGTTCACGGTCGGGTCTCTTGTAAGAAATATTAATCTGTGTATTACCTTTAATAAAAATTGAGTCGTATAAAGACAGTGATTCTTTGTGACTTACACAGGATGGTTGCAACAGAAATTCAAACAGTGGCAACTGCCACATTTGCAGACTACAATTAATGGTCAGGCAGAAATCATTACAGGGGTCCATTCAAGGTGGCAAGTAAACAATGCCTGGCTTAATTCATTACAGAAAGACACATTACTGGGGCTCATTGTCAAAATGCTGCTTCAAAGCCTCCCCGATTCAAATAGCCCCCCATTGAGCCCCTCTAGTAACCCTGCTGTCTGGCTGCTCAAAATCAGCCACCTGGCAATCCACCTCATCGCTACACCCCTGGGGAAACTTTTCTCTCTTGGCTTCATAAATGTTATGCAGTGCACTGAGGTCTAACCTGCCAAAAAGGCAGTGCCAGCAACCCTTTAATCTGCCAAAGGCACATGCTACGGTCATTCTGTACCTGCTGAGCCTGTTATTGAAGTGCTCCTTGTTGCTGTCAAGGTTTCAGGTGTATGGATTCATGAACCACAGGAGTAAGGGGTAGGTTGGGTCTCCCAGGATCACTATGGGCATTTCCACATCCTCTATTGGAAAGTCCCTACTTGCGGCTTTTTGTCCAGGCCAGGGTTCGTGAAGATGCATGTGTCATGCAACTTCCCTGACCACCTTGTGTTGATGTCAGTGACACGACCCTGGTGATCCACCAGCGCCTGCAGTAGCATAGAGAAGTAGCCCTTTCTGTTGATGTACTCTGTCGCAAGATGGTCTGGGGCCAAAATTGGGATGTGTGCGCCATCTATAGCCCTGCTGCAGTTAGGGAATCCCATTGCCGCAACGGCATCCACTATTTCCTGCACATTGCCCAGAGTCACAGAGCCCTGCACACTTGCATCAGTGCAACCCCCCCGGTGGACTTCCCAACTCCAAACTGATTCATGACTGACCAGTAGCAGTCTGGAGTTGCCCGCTTCCACACAGCAATCACCACTCGCTTTTCCACCATTAGGGCAGCTTTCATTTCTGTGTTCTGGTACCGGAGGGCAGGGGCGAGCTCCACATACAGTTCAAAGAAGGTGGCTTTGCACATACAAAAGTTCTGCAGCCACCGCTCATCATCCCATACCTGCATCACAATCTGATCCCACCACTCGGTGCTTGTTTTCCGAGCCCAATAGTGACGGTCCACCTTGTGCAGCTGCTCTGTGAATGCCAAATCAATCATGAATTGTTTCTTTCCATGGCACACAGTAGTGCAGGCAGCACAGATTCCTGTTCAGATTAGCAATTTATGAAATACTGAAGGTCAGCCGCGTTGTGTCTGTAATACTTATCAAAGACTGGTGAGCAGTGCAGGATCCATGCTTTCAGGCAGAGAGGGCGGGCACAAGGTTTACAGGGGCAGTTGAAAACGGTGCAAAACCCAGTCAAAAGCCCTTGGAATTATGGGATGGAGAAAACTGCATCAGAGGAGCGGTGATTTCGCCCCCATGATGCGCTGCGATCCATTCCTAGAACTCCTAATGGGAGGTGGAAGCGATTTGCACAGGGGGTGAAATCACCGCTCCTTTGCATACCAATGGTGCATACTCTCTTTGTCAGTGCTAGAGCATCACCTGTGGACAAGTTCTACCGACACAAGGAGCATTGTGTGAAAATGCACAAGCAATGTAATTACAGCAGTTTATGATCATTGACGTAACTTAAGTTGACTTAACTCTGTTAGGCCCTGATTCATCGAAGTACTTAAGCACATGCATAGTCCTATTGAAGTTAAATAATGGTCTTTAATCACCATTAACTTCAATGGGATTATTCACACGGTTTCAGGTTAAACCCATGCTTAAATGTTTGGTAAACTGGGGTCTTAAACGGGATAGTATGAAGCTTTTATATTTTTCTTCAACTCTTGGGGGGGGGTGGAAAGGGAGGAGGGTAATATACTGTCTTTTTCTTTGACTCCATAGTTTAAATACTGTGGCATCTCTCTCTCTCTCTCAGAGTTGATCCTTCTCATTCCTGTGTCTTGTTGGGATTTTTTGCTTTGGAGTGAAGGTTATTTTTCCCTGCATGTGCATAAGGCTAAGCTGGGTCCTAATGAACTTGTACAATGTTCTATTAATGCAATTAATTCATTGTGAAAAGATGCAGAAATTCTAATTCCATCTCCTTCCAAATCTCATTTTACACATCTTTTCCTCTTTGTCTTTGCATCACAGTTTTCTGTAACTTGCATCATAAACATAAACTAAGCTGTATTATTCAAGTCCATAATAAATTTTGGTATCATTGTACAAAAATATACTATCTAAAATAAAATTATATTGTATATTCACATTTCATAACTATGCTGAAAATAAATTAAAGCATAAAGCAAGCTCTTTAAATTGTAGTTATTTTAGTCTTTTTTGAAGCTACATTAAGTTATAAATCTTCTGGATATTTAATATGAAACTAGATTTCAATAATTGCCAAACTAGGTTTTTAACTATAGATCACAACTTATGCTAAGCAAAATTATTCTGCAAAACATCTAAAAATGTTTTTTTCTCTTCTATATTTGATTCCTTCATGCATATTTCAGGAACTACAGTAAGATAAAATCTAAGGAATGGATTGGCCAAATGTGAAACTTCATTTGTAGGCTACAAATGGATTAAACTTAAAAAAAGACAAGTGTTGAAAGATTGTTTTGTTCCCTGGGAAATGCTCTGGAAATTTTAACAGCTTCCTAATTACTCTGCTTGCATTTGCAAGTTTTCCATGTGTTTCAATTGGATCGTGGCAGTAAATTCTAAAACCTTCTCAGGGTCCTATGGTTTCAAGGAATTTAATGAATCATTTGTGATACATTTCACAGAGTAGAGCTCAGACTAGAGCTTTATTCTACCTGAAACAAATTCTCAAAAGAAACTAATATTAGTCTGAATTTAGCAAAGTTATACAAGTGTTCTATGTGCAGGACTTGAACTAGCAGCTTTATGGATCTGAAAAGCAGACATTTAATTCTAAAAGTCATGTGAACCTTTGTAGCACTTAACTTGGGGTTGTAGAGGCAGTTAAATTGCAACTAGTATTTCTAATTTTAGCAATTTTTTAAATTGCCATGTAACATGAAGTAACAATAGATTTAATCTCATTTGTGATTGGAGGTGGGTGTGTATATATATATTATATATCAGCAAGATGCTACAACATGTATAAATTAAATCCTGTTAAGAATCCTGCTAATTTATATATGAATGACTTCTAGAACCAGTGAAATCCACAACCTAACTAGATGCTTGAGGGGTCATATTTCTAAATTGACTGCACATTTTAATTTCACATCATCTTGTTCGGGTATTGTGAAAGACTAAGTTAAAAGCAGTATTTAATCAGTTTTATTACACCCTGTATTGTTTCATATGCCTAAAGTCAGGTCTCTTCTTACTCAATGCTTACTAAGCAAAATACTAATATTTGCAGATTTTCATCATACTTAATGCCCTTCATAGTTGTAACCATTTTCAATGCCCTTTCTGACCTTTCCTCATCTTTTCATTGTTGTTTTTTCTCCCCAAAGGTTTTGAATGATGAGGATGGAGTGTGTGTGTGTGTGTTGGGGGGGGGGGGGGGGGGAAAA